>BTHU01000020.1:46790000-47350000 GCA_036184795.1 Tokudaia tokunoshimensis
CCACCCCTGAGCTGGTGGTCCTGGGTTTTATAAGAAAGCATCCTGAAAAAGTCATGAGAGGCCAGCCAGCCGCCCCTCCATGGCCTCTGCATCAGCTCCTGCCTCCAGGTTCCTGCCTGCTTGAGATTCTGCCTTGGCACTTCCCAATGAACTCTGACCCAGAGCTGATGCCAAATCAGCCCTTTCCTCCCCAATTTGTTCCATGTATTATCACAGCAATAGGAAACAAACCAAGATATTTACAGAACATGGATGAAGGGTTACTTACCGGAGCATGTATGATACCAAGCGAGACACGCCATTGAAAAGTCTCACCCCTGCCATGGGGGACAGCTTCCCCTTAGCGGAACAGATGAGTTCCTGCTTCAGTTAGCTGCCATCCTGTGTTTGCTCCAGCACCTCCTGGGGCCATGTGTGACTGGCCCAGCATCCCAAGCAGTTGGATAAGGAGAAGGATGATCTAGGAGCCCAGTCTGACCCAGAGCTGGGGGTTTGGGAGGAGACAGAGGCCGCCTTGATCCCAGACTCTGCCTTCCGCAAGCTCCAACAGCACACAATTTACCAACATAATGCACATTGCAGACTCGAACTCTAATGGAGGAACTTGGAGCTCATGGGCCTCCCTTGAACGGCTCTCCACCGAGGAGCTTATAATGGATAATGATGTCCCCTCGTCAGCCAGGTCCCAGCAAGTCTCAGCACTACAGATTGTATTGTAGGGGTCAAGAGAAGGTGCTCAGTCTCAGCAGACAGCTGTGCCCGTCCCAGCAGCATGTGACTGGGACCCTGAGCTCCCCTTCCTGCCCAAGCCAAGCGCCCTTGCCAGCCTAGCTGGGTCCCCCAGGCTCTCCGGACAAAGGATGCTCTTGGGCCCTTTGTGATAGATATTCCATCTCCTGTATGGACTGATCCCTTTGTAGATGAGAGGCCGAGACTGGGGTAAGGTTATATGGTCCGAGGTCCCAATGACCCTAGGAGTCTAGCTGGGGCCATGCCCCACCCTGCTGTCACATGGAGGCTCTGATGCTTATCTTTCGCTAGAGACGGGCTGGGAGAAAACTCCAAAGGTGTTGTCTCCAGGGCAGGTCAAGAGAAAGCTTGTCGATTGCCTATCCCCGTCCTGGTCCAGCCAAGATGTTATGTAATGGCCTCTCACCTAGGGCCTCTGCACCTCCCCCACAAGACTCCTCCAAGGTCATCAGATTCATTGTTACCATCATTTCCTGGGTTTCCCAGACAAACCTGCATGGCCCCATGTTCTTCTCAGGTCTTGTATGGTGACACTGTGATCCTTATCTCATGGCCTCCTTTCTCTTGGCCCGAGAGTTCTTGTATCTCTGAGCCCGGCATCTCTCTGGGTGCACAGTAGGTCATTGATGGCAGGGTTGAACCCGTGACTGATCCAGAGGACAGTCAGCTCTGCCTTCCTAAAAAGACTGAGAGCGCTCTTCCGCAGGAGGCCTACACGCCACCGTCTGTGCGACTGCCATGTCTCTAGTGATTCGTGAAAAGTTCCAGCACGTCTTGCCAGTACTCAACAGCAACATCGATGGGTGGCAGAAAATAACCTTCACCATCAGTGCCGTTAAAGGGCGTGGGGTGGAGATATGCTCATGTGGTGTTGAGGAAGGCAGATGTTGACCTCACCAAGAGGGCTGGAGGACTCACAGAGCGTGTGATCACCATCATGCAGAACCCACAACAGTACAAGATCCCAGACTGGTTCCTGAACAGACAGAAGGATGTGAAGGATGGGAAGTACAGCCAGGTTCTGGCCAACGATCTAGACAACAAGCTGTGTGAGGACCTGGAGCGGCTGAAGAAAATTCGAGCCCATAGGAGGTTGTGCCACTTTTGGGGCCTTAGTGTCTGTGGTTAGCGCCTCAAGACCACTGGCCGAAGGAGCCGTACTGTGGGTGTATCCAAGAAGAAATGAGTCTCTGGGCCTTTGCTGTTAATAAATAGTTTATATATCTACGGGGGAAAAAAAGACTGAGAGCTTCAAAGGAGGGAGCCAAGAATCAGCATGGGGCCGGTTCTTCTCCACACTCACCTGACCCCAAGCCTCCTGCCATGCTTGTAAGAGGAGACGTTGAACTAGGTTTGCAGATAACAGAAGGGTGAGGTCACCCAGGCTCCTGAGGTCCCCGGCAGATCAGGTAGAATGGGGGATGGGGGGATGGGTCATCAGATCCTCAGCTGAGGTCACAGCCACAGCTGTATATAACCCTCCTGGAGGTGCTGGAGGAGCCAGGAGAAGAGAGCTGACCGGGGGAGGACACTCCATCTGCGTGTCCCCCATGCTGGGGCGGAATCATTGCCTTTGAACCCCATGCTTCTGGAAATGATCCCAATATATTCGCTGACTCAGCACACTGGTCACGTATGGAATCGTCTCTGGTCTGCCACTCTCTCTGGGGTGGATAGAAAGACTCCCCAAGAAGTCTCACTCAGCACCACAGAGCTGAGACTCAGGCAGGAACACCCTAGAGGTGACACGTACCTACCAGGGCATAGCACACTACTGTCCCTTCCTGGGGACGGCTTGGTTGGCTCCTTCTAAGTGTCTCCCTGTGAAGTGACTGCTTCCCCTTTGTAATTGGCAAGTGTCTTCTGGACACACAGAGGGCCTCTTTCCTCACCCACCTCACCTGCTTTGCCCTAACAGAATTTAGCTGGAGGCTCGAGTTTGTCGCAGGACTTTCCCCAGGGAGACTGTTCTTATTTCCCTCAGGTAGAGAGGGAAGTAACATGCCAAAGAAACCAATCCATCCCAGGCCATGTGCCAATCAGTGACAGACAGACTGGGGTTACCCACAGGAGCATGGGAGACTCGGAAGCCTGCCCCAGCACCAGCGACAACTCAACAGAGCTTCTCTGGAGCCTCCTGCGGTCTGTGGGCAGCTCCACTGGAGAGTCTCCTCTACAACCTCAGGAGGGGACCTGCAATGATTTTTAAATTTCTCGCGCTTCTCATGAACCTCCCCCTCTCTCCGTGAGAGGATATTTCAAACTGGAGAAGGTGTACAATGATCTGTGGGAACAGCGGCAGAAGGATTCCCAAGAGGCATCTGAGGGGGAGCCCTTAGGCCTAGGCCTGGAAAAAGAGGGAACCCCACAAACAGCCTTGGGGGAGCACCTGGGCTGAGAAGGCCAGGAGTGTGGAGGCTGGGCAGGGAGGCTCTCCTTTGAACTTAGATTTACCCATGTCCTGGTTCAGGTCTTGAGGGAGTCCAAGTCCTACAGGGACCCCTCCTCCTCTTCTCCCTTCTTCCTCCATTCTCCTCCTTCTTACTCCCCCTCCTCTTCCTCCCCTCTCCTCCTCCCCGTCCTCTTCCTCCTCCTCCCCCTTCCCCTCCTCTCCCCCCCTCTCCTCATCTTCCCTTTCCTCCTCCCCCCTCCTCCCCCTCCTACTTCTCCTCCTCCCCTCTACTCCTCTTCCTCCTCCCCCTCCTCCTCCCCCCTCCTCCCCCTCCTACTTCTCCTCCTCCCCTCTACTCCTCTTCCTCCTCCCCCTCCTCCTCTCTTCCTCCTTCTTTTCCCCCCTTCCCCCTCCCCTCCTCCCCCTTCCTCCTTTTCCCTCCCTTCTCCCTCTCCTCCTCCTTCATCTTTGTGTATGTGAGTGAGATGCCTGTGTGCCTGTGTGTGAAGGTCAAAGGATAATTTGGGTGTCAATTCCCCTCTTTGACCCTGTTTGAGACAGGATCTCTTATTCACCATTGTGCAGAGCAAGCTAGCTAATCCAGAGCTTTGGGATCCCCCGTCTCTGCATCCTATCTTGCTGTAGGGTGCTAGGATCACAGACTCATGCTATCGTGGCAAGCTCGGCCTTGGTTCTGGGGATCCAAGTCTGAGGCCTCAGTGTTCCACAACAAGGCACAACCTCTAAGCCATCTCAACAGCCCAGGGGAGCCATTTATCTGGAACCACAAATTCCTACCATGCCATGACATCGGCCTGGGAAGCAAAGGCCTGTGACTTGGAGTTCTCCATCTAATTATCTACCTTCTGGAAGGTACTGGAAGTCCTCCCAGCCAAGTTTGGCCTTCTCCCTGTGAAAACCCTTCGGTTCATAGATAACAGTCATACGTCAAAAGTTGACAACTATGGCGGCTTCTAAGAACAGTAAGAGGAGGATTCCCAGGCCTGCCCCCGCCCAGGGAAAATGTCCCGCTGCTGTGACCTGGTGACCGAATAGAGATGCCTACGGCTGGGGGAGGAGGGGGAGGCACCAGGCATCTGAGCTATGTGTTTATGCCTTGGGCTCCAGTGAATCCTGGGGCACCTTCGCTGGGTCGCTGGCGTTCCCAGGCACAGGTTGGAGCTTGTCCCTTCTGGTGGGATGAAAACCTTGCAAGACCATTGGTGTCACCGGACAGGAGGTGACAGCAGGACAGCTCTGGAGAAGACTCTGAGAGCGAGCATGGGGAGTGGCTGTCACAGGTCCGTGTCACAGCTGTGTCACGGACCTCCACTGCTGACATCGGCTGTGCCCTTCTCTCTTTGGAGCCAACTGTCCCCCAGGGTCCCTTTCCCACTCTCATGTCACCTCCCGGTCACTTCCGTCGAAGGTCCCCACCCAAGGCATCCTGCTTATTTATTTATTTATTTTAAAAGACTTATTTATTTAATCTTATACCATGTGTATAAGAGCTTTGCCTGCGTGTGTATCTGTGTATCGTGTACAAGCCTGAGGCTATGGAGGTCAGAAGAAGGTGTCTGGGGAGATAGAGTGACAGGCAGTTGTGAGCTCCCTGACATGGGTGCTAGGAACTGATCTTGAGTCCTCTGGATGAGCAGGCACCCTTAACTGCTGAGCCTCCTCTCCAGCCCTGACCCCTCTGTAGTCTCAGTTTCTCTGTCTCTGTCTCTGTCTCTCTGTCTCTGTCTCTCTGTCTCTGTCTATCTGTCCCTGTCTCTCTGTCTCTGTCTCTGTCTCTGTCTCTGTCTCTCTGTCTCTGTCTCTCTCTCTGTCTCTCTGTCTCTGTCTCTCTGTCTCTGTCTATCTGTCCCTGTCTCTCTCTCTGTCTCTCTCTCTCTATCTGTCTCTGTCTCTCTGTCTTCTCTGTCTCTGTCTCTCTCTCTGTTTCTGTCTCTCTGTCTCTCAATTAGTATACAGATTTCATTTTGGGGTTTCCTACGCACTTGGTTTTGGTTGATCCCCCACCTCCGTTCCCTCTTATCCCTTCCCAGCCCCAGTGTCTATTGTCTCTTTTCCACTTTGGCACAACATGTCTTCTCCTGCTCTCTGCCCCCTCCCACCACCTCATGCCTCCTCATGAACCCCTTTTCCATTCCTGGCCTCGACTCTCACCCACAAACGCTCCCGGTTGGACACTAAGCTTCGTGTGTGAGCGTGAACACGCGCTATTTGTTTTCCTGTTCTATGTCACCTCTTTTAATATACCATTGTCTTCACAGCATTGCTGCTTGTCCCCAGCTCTGGGCCCTAACAGTGAACAGCACCTACCCTCGGGGCTCCAAACCCCAAGTATTAGTTCTCTCAGATCCAGAAGTCACAGCCTGAAGTCTGGGACTGGCAGGGCCACCCTCCCTCTGCAGGGTCTGGAGCAGGAGCCTTCTAGCTCCTTCCAGGGTTGGGTGGTCCCAGGTCCTCTTTGGTGACACTTCAGCTTCTGAGCCTTCCTCACCCGCCTGTCTCCAATGCTGTCACTCTGATGACGTCACCAGTGCTGGAGTCAGAACTGTTACAGGGACCCGAGATCTTAGCACAGCTAGCGCCATGATGGAATACCATTCAGAACCTAGAGGGCACCACCGGCCCAAACTAAAACAAAGGCCTAACCCATCAACATCGTAGTTCTGGGAAAGTCTCTAAATGTACTAACTTTGTTTTGGGGCTTCTGTGGTTCCATTTCTGGCTAACTGTTCTTGCTAACTGAAGTGTGTCAACCCAGACAATGATTTTTGTGTTTAAAATCTCACCCTGAGCTGGGCAGTAGTGGCACATGCCTTTAAACCCAGCACTTGGGAGGCAGAGGCAGGCGGATTTCTGAGTTCGAGGTCAGCCTGGTCTACAGAGTGAGTTCCAGGACAGCCAGGGCTACACAGAGAAACCTTGTCTCAAAAAACATCTCATCCTGAGGAAGGCTCAATGCTACACTGGGTAGCCACCAGCTGGCTAATAGACCTTCTATTGGCTTAAACCCATCTGAGCAGTCCTTGGTGAACACCTCACGTCAAGGATCCCTGGTCAACACAGGCTGAATTTACTCCTGGAGGCTTAAGAAGAGCGCATCTATGAAGGTCTTCATTCCAGATAAGGACCCACCTTCTGATGTGATGGTTAACATGCTAGGGTTTACAGTCACCATGGAAACAAAGTTTTGTGCCTGTCTAGGAGGAATTATCTAGGTTAACTGAAGTAGGAAAGAACCAACCTAAATATGGGTGACACCATGCTGTGGGCCGGGGTCCTAGACTTCTTACAAAAAGGAAAAAACAGCTGCGTACCAGCATCTGCCTCTCTCTCTGCTTCCTGACTGGGCTCGGTGTGAGAGGCGGCCTCTCTCCTCCCACCATGACTCCCCTACCACGATTGAATGTAAAACAAACAAGTCTTCCTTAAGTAGCTTTGTCAGGCACTTTTTTTTGTCACAACAGTGAGGAAAGTGACACAGGAGGGATTAGAAGAGGACATGTCTTCTCCCACCCAGCCATTATTCAGCTACCTCATTGCCTGGTATTGCACCCCACAGAGAGTCACAGCAGTCCTGTCTCACCACTAGGAGAGGACAGGGCCAGAGTATGCTGTGCTTCCAGTACCTTCCCCTAGACCCTGGACGAGGCTTAAAAAATATTGCTGAGGGGCCTGGAAGTGGCTCAGCCTGTAAAGCGCTTTCCATGCAAGTCTGGAAAGCTGAGTTCGAGGCGATGAGACCCTGGGAATCCCAGCGCTGGGAAGACAACGAGGAGTAATTCCCACAGCTCAATGCCCACGTCAGTGAGAGACCTCGGTTCAAAACCAAGGTGAGTATCAATGGAGGTAGACACACAAGGTTGACCCCAGGCCTCTACTCACAGGTACACATACATGCCTGTGCACTTCCATGACCACCAATGTGCATACACACACGCACACGCGCACACACATGCACAAGCACACACATACACATGCACACACACACATACACATGCACATGCACACATACACAGGCACACGCGCTCACACACACACACACACACATACACACACATACAAACATGTTGAATCAGAGACTCTTTTTCCTCCAGTGACTGAGCTTGCTTGCTTGCTTGCTTTCTTTCTTTCTTTCTTTCTTTCTTTCTTTCTTTCTTTCTTTCTTTCTTTCTTTCTTTCTTTCTCTTTCTTTCTTTCTTTCTTTCTTTCTTTCTTTCTTTCTTTCTTTCTTTCTTTCTTGTTTGTTTGTTTTTTTGAGACAGGGTTTCTCTATGTAGCCCTGGCTGTTCTGGAACTCACTTTGTAGACCAGGCTGGCTTCAAACTCAGAAATCCCCCTGCTTCTGCCTCCCAAGTGTTGGGATTGCAGGCGTGTGCCACCACTGCCTGGCGTGACTTAGCTTTCTTTCTTCAACTGTATAATATATTGTTACCTGCTGCTTTGAGACAAGGTCTCACACTGTAGCTTAGGCTGGCCTGGGACCTCACTACATAGTCCAGCCTGGCCTTAAAGTCACAGCAATCCTCCTGCCTCTAACTCTCCAGTGCTGGGGTTACAGATGTGCCATACCTGTGGTTGTACTATTTTGTGTGTGCTGCTAACACACAAGCAGGGGAGTGTTTGTACAAGAACGTGTCACTTCCGGCTCATTCCTACAACTTAAGAATGTCTCTGAGATACACCTGTGTGCATGAGAGTTGCCAAACCCCAGAGTGCAGTTTATGACCAAATAAATTTCAGGTGCCTTGAGACTGTGTCAAGCCTGCTTTTCTAGATGCATTCATTCTTGGGAGTGAGTTCACAGGGAATGAAAGGGCTCCACTTTCAGGGAGAGAGTGAAGGGAGTTGACCGGTGTGACCTCACTCTTGCTCAAGGTGTCCAGAGCAGACATTTCAAGAAAGGCTACAATGCTTCTGGTTAGGCCCCGCCCTTGGCTCAGCTGCCAGGGCCATCTCCAAACTGCACACCTCAGGGGTTCCCAGATGGGGCGGCTGTTTTGTCCAAGGGCATTCCTTAAAAGGTGGGTTCTAGAATCTTCCAAGGTGAAGAAAAAAAAATGAAATAGAACTTCCTAAAGGGAAAAAAAAAACCCAAAAATCTTTGGAGTCTGTAGGGGTGACTGCGGTATGTGAGATGACAAGACAAGAAGAGAGCTGGAAACCAAACAGAAGCCCCAGCCAGGTGTCACTGCTAAGGACATCTGCACGAGAGCCCTGCTTACTGCAGATCAAGGTAAATGATGAAAGACAGAGAGTATTCGCCTCAAATTCAGCATCAAGCATGAGAGAGATGGAGAGAGGCCAGCAGGACACACTGATGTGGGAGGAGCGAACTCAGAGGACAGGAAAGTGGCTGGGAAGGAACCGTCAATAACCCTCTCCTCATGTCCCCCGTGGCCACACAGGACCAGAAAGCTCGAACTAGCAGTTAGCTTACAAACAGCACACTTCGCACGCAGCTCACCTTGCCGTGGGCGATGGCCCTGAGAACGTGGCCTGCAGGGCAGTGATAAGGGTTCAGAAAATAAAAACCTAGCCGAGCTGGGTCCGTGGGCTCCATTAACGTAAACCTTAGTCTCTCCCAGGCCTGAGCGTGCCTACCCATGCTGTGCTGATCTTCACACATTCTGTTTCATTTGGGGGGTGTTCCGTGACATCTACCATGCGGTGTCCCCACTCACACTTCTGCACATTCTTATGCCTGCCCACAATTTCCAGTTTCCACACATCCGGTGGGAGCGAGGCTATGGTGACAGGGTCCCGGAGCTGAGCTGTGCAGGTGAGGTGTCAGCCAACCTGTCTTGCCCCCCTCAGCAATGCCCCCAAAGGTGAGAGGTTCCTCACCACCAGAGCATCCTTCTTAGAGTCACAGGAGGCAAAGTTGCAGAAGACCCAGGAGATAACGGAGCCAAGTTCCCACGTGTTCTCTGCAAGAACCACAGACTCTCCAGAGAGCTCGGGTGCCAGTGCCGGGCAGTGGCAGAGGCTTCCCACTGCACCAGCAACACAGCAGGCCCTGACATTTGTTCTGGAAGTTTCTCTTCTGTACCCACAGAATGTGTTCTTACCCTTCTCCTAGAGACTCAGCCCGGGAGGGAACACCAGTGGCCTCTTGACTTATGTTCAGAGCCACCCACTTCTTCCCCTGAAGCTACCCCACTTGCACACAGTGGGTCTCTCCTCTCTTGGTGCCCACCCTGCAGGTCCTCCACGCACAGTAGGCAGTTCACCCTATTGCTCTCTCAGGTCCTTTAAGCTTTTCCTACTGTGTCTACCTCTTTGGAGACAGTTCCTCAGTCCAGCGCTCTGATGCTGTTTTCTTCTGGGACCGTGACTCACACAGGCGTAGGCAGTGTCTTCCTCACTTCACAGAGGAGTAAACTGAGGTGGAGAGAGGAGGGGAAAGTCACCCAAGGTCACACACATCTGGAAGGATGTGGCCTGGACGCACAGCTGAGGGAGTCCAGCAGTTTCCCATTTTTTTTTTTTTGGAACTGGGGTGGGGGTAGGGGTGAAGTCTCATGCTGGGGGAGGGGCCTCGCAGGGGGAGCAGGCATCGTGGTGGGGGATGGGTGGCAGGATGGAGGAGCTTCGGTTTCCTTAAGAGAGAAAGATACAGGGGAGAGGTGAAGCCCATTTAAAGGGACCCATCAGGTTGACTAGGACTGCAGAGGCCACCGCTTGGGGGAGCCAGTGAGGCAGGTGGCAACTAGTTGCTCAACGGGGGGGGGGGGACAGTTTAGTCACACAAACGAACATGCAGTTCGTTGATCAACTGCTTGAGGTTAAAAGCAAACCTAGGATGGGGCATGACCCAGCCTTCTCTGGGGCCACCTCTGCTCCGTGGAGTGAGGGACCCTGGTCCACCCTAAAGCCTCGTGGTTTTCCATAGCATATAATGAGCAGCCCAAAGTGTGTGACACTCCTCTCCCCGCCACAGGGTACCAGTGTGCTGCCGATGCAAACTCAGCTCTGTGCTGAGCCCTTCAGGACGCCCCAGTTTTCCTGGGACAGGGGGTGGGAGGGGTGGGGTGCTGTTCTGATCATTAGTGCGCTCTACAGGTGAACATAAAGGTCGGAGATCTTCCACAGGCGGCTGTGGTACCCCCAGTTTCCCTACTCCCAGGGGCGCATCTACATAGGTGTAGGTGAGGTCACAGCTCTGCTCTATTTCAATTACAGATGCGGCCAGGTGGCTCAGAAAGGCCAGATAATTGACTGGCCCCGAGCTGCTGACTCCCAGGTAAGACTTTTGACTCAGGACTTTCTCCCTTTCAGGTGATTCTTATGCTCTGGCAGGTTTGGACAAGAATCATAGCTCTGAGACCACACAGTGGCTTTTTGATCCTTCCAGAGTCGCAGCGACTGACCCCGGGAGTTTGGGGGTCCTGGCGCCAGCGGGGCGGAGCGGGGCGGGGCGGGGCGGGGCGGGCCAGGAGTGCAGAGGGCGGTGCTGCTGAGCCCTGCCCAGGGGCGGAGCTCACCTAGGGACCAGGTAGGCAGCTCCCGGGCAACCCGGCCGCCCGGGAAGCTTGGGCGCGCAGCAGCCGCGGCCTCGCTAGGGCCCCAGGGACTCGGGCAGGGACTGCGACCAGCCCCACGCCCGGCTGTGGAGCAGCCTGGACCCCAGCTCACCATGGGGAGACGCCTCAAGTTTCTGCAGAAACTGGCCTTCTTGGGCCAGAGCCACCGGTACAAGGCGCTGGAGAGGGACGAGGTGGAGACCCTGGTGAGTCCGGGCGATTTGGTAGGAAGTATGGGATCAGACCCCACATCTGTCCCCTGGGACTCTGTATCTGACCCCTGGGACCCCGTGGGTCACTGGACTCTGAGATTCTTCTTTCGACGCTGAAAAGAAGCTAGCTTCGAAGTAAGCAGGTCCACCTGGTTCAAGGCACAGAACTCAGCAGTTCACTTGGTTAGGCCAGTCCATTTTGGGACGGAGAAACTGAGGGAGGCCTGTGCTCTTTAAGGGCACGGAGCTAGCAGGCCTCCTAGCCAGGGAGTTTAAATACCTCTACACAGAGACAGCTGCACGGACTTTTAAAGAAAGGCTGCCGGGGATTGAAAGGAATGGGGACAAAAAAAAAAAAAAAAAAAAAAAAAAAAAAAAAAAAAACAAAGAAAAAAAACCCAAAACCAAACCAAAACAAAAAACGCCACACAAAATCCCGCTCAAGTTTAAGAGTGAAAATTGAGGCGGCTCAGTAGGGCTCCTGTAGCGGACTGTCCTCTACATTGTCTGGTTTTTAAAAAGCTGCTCCGAGCCAGGCATGGTAGCACATGCCTCTCATCCCAGCACTTGGGAAGCAGGGGCAGGTGGATTTTTGAGAGGGAGACCTGTCTGATCCAGTCTGATCTCTATAGTGAGTTTCAGTACAGCCAGAGCTACACAGAGAAACCCTTTCTTCAAAACAAAACAAAAACCCACTCTGAACTGTATAACGTCTTTGAACTTCAAGGGGACTTCTGGGATAACCTTACAGAACTTCAGTGCAAAAAGTCTCTCTTCAGGACCAACAGCCGTAAAGTTGTTTCTATGACTCTGATGGGGCAGTTGGGGTCCAGCCAGTAGGTTGGTGACCCACCCCTGCCAGATTTCTAAAGTCTGAGAGTAGAAACTCACAGGACCCCCAGAACTCCATGCTTGTCCATGGGGAACAAACCCTCCAAATATGGTCTTTTCCTGCCGGGGGCGGGGAGGAAAGGCCAGGTTAAATTTGTAACAACAGAAGATGTTTTGTAATATTTCAAATTTATTTTCTCCTAAGGAATGGTCAAAACACTTGATGGTGTGGTTCTTAGAGATCTATGCATTTGTTTACAAAGGTTATTGTATGCATCCGTGTTGGTGTTGATGTAAGAATTCTGGTGTTAGGGCTGTAAACCACAGGACCCAAAACTATCCGTGTTTCTCTGCCGCCTCATGGGTTAGCGGTGTACCATAATCCTTTGCTAATGCCAAGTGTGTCCTCACATGTTTGTAATGTGTGGTTAGCAGGAGTTGGAAGTGTGTTTGTTGACGCTGATGGCTTCCTTCCACCTTTCTTTTCTGCCTCTGTCTTTTGATGTTTTGGGCAAGGCTGGGCATCCCTAAGTGTTCCTGATGTGTAGCCGGTTGTCGTCAGAGATTCTAAGAGTGTGCAGGTGTGGGCTTGGTGAAGTCCATCTAGAGATGCCCTGAACCAGGTGGACTTCGTTCCCCCCGAGCCGTTCAGGAGAGCTGTTCAAAGGCAACCTCTCTGCAGGTGTATCTCCCATCTGGCCGTACGCTCTGTAGCACACTGAAGATGAGGGTACCTTGGGCATGTGGTGACCAGTAGTGTAGACTTATGGGAAGGTCAGCGATCCAGGCAGTCCTCAGAAAAGGCCAGCTGTGTCAGGTGTACTGTCTCCAAAGCTGGCCTTACAAACATGAGGCTCGCAATAAGGGTGCATAGGCAGGGTCTGGGGAGAGTGGAACTCAGCGGTGGGTCAGTGCATAAGTCCCTGGCTTCCATCCCCAGTACCACAAGAAGCAAAGCAACCACACGAAAAACCAGCCCCCCAGAAATGAGGTGAAGGAAGAAGGCTGGGGAGACATTGCATCCTGCCAGGGCTGGAGCCCTGTGGCCCCCAAGAGGCTTTGGAGAGGAACCCAATTCACCCTGGGATCACTTCTGCGATAAAACCAAGCTGCAACTTGGTTTTATGATCATTCGGTGTGTGCTGTGTCCCAGGTGCTGGCCGGCTTCACGGCACACGCAGCTGTCCTGAGACTGGCTGGGTGTCCTCTGAGGCCTTTGGCCTCCAGATGAACTGTATGGCCATTTTGGCACAGAGAGGAGCACCAAGGTTCCGACGGGCATCATTTGGTTCTCACCGTGTATTGACCAGACAGATGATCTTGGGCAGCACAGAGGATAACAAAGCACACAGTATCCCCAAATCAGTTCATGGGGAGGGGAGGAGAGTGACAGATGAAAGAGGAATAAGAGATGCCTCGTCACTGGTCTTCTTGATTCAGATGTGCCGAGGAAGGAAGCCAAAGAACCCCTGGAAGGGGCTGAGAGAGATGGGGAAACCCCAAGTTACAGAGGTCACGACAGATTCGAGGTTCAGCCCGACTGGTGAGGTAGCTTTTTATTTTTATTTTTATTTATTTTGCTGTGTTTCCATGTTTCCAGAGTGACGAGTGGACAGGTGTTTGCAAGACTCTTTGGTTTTGATGCTGGACAAAGCTCCCTCTGATGTCCTGCACAGTAGGAGAACACGAGACTAGAAATTCCTGCTCCTGGGGAGGCTAAGTGCCAGTTCCTGGGATCAGGTCTCTGCCCTCGAGGTTGCTCCTGAGGTGGGTGAGACTCCCACCTGTCCTACCATCCTGACTATTGGCCTTGTCACCCTTCTGGGCTCTCCAGATCCAGGCCTGGGTGCCAGGAGATGGCATGTGCAATGGGCACCGGGTCCTTCAACCCAGGCTCCAGCAACTGTTGTGCGTTGGGTTGTCCTGAGGAAAAAGCCCGCACTCTCTGCCCTTAGGCATCCATTCTGGTGGGAGGAAGCAGGTCACAGTTGACCTTGACTGTGGCGTGTGGAGTTGAGATTAACAGGAGTAGAAAGATGAGTGAGCCTGGCAGAGTGCCAGCCAGGAGGAGGGACGTCCGGGGCTGGTCTGAGAAGGTCAGGCTACACAGGTGACCCCAGGAGCCTCAGCAGAAAGAATCCGGCCTTTCTACTTATAGTTGTGGGGACCTTTGACTGGTTTTAAATCAGGACTTGGCAGTTGTTCACATATTTATAAACGTGCCAGACGTTAAGAGACTCAGTGAAGAAAACAATCACAGATTTGTATGTTTAAGACCCGACGCTCAGGCTGGAGAGATGACTTCTCGGTTAAAGTACTGGTTGCTTTTCCAGAGGACCCAGGTTCGATTCCCAGACCCACATGGCAGCTCTCAGCCATCTGTAATTCCAGTTCTAGGGGATCTATGTACTCTTCCAATGTATGGGATCACTGCATACATGTGGTCACAGACACACACACAAATACACACCCATATACATTAAAAAAATAACGATTAATTAAAAAAAAAAAAACCAAAGACCTGACCCCTTGTCTAGCATGTGCAAGGCCTTGGGTCCTATAATATATATATATATATACACATATACACATATGTGAGTGTGTATATATATATAATGTATATATATATTATATATCTTGATATATACTGAGCAGGCTGTATGTGTGCATGTACATGTATATGTATGTATGTGTGTTCATGTGTGCATGTGTGTGTAGCCTTTTTGATATGAATCATGTCAGTTAAAGAAATCAGCAGAGAGTGCCAGCATTTTCCTCAGTCCAACTCAACACACAACAGTCGCCAGAGTCTGGATTGAATGACACGGTGTCCATTGCACATAAAGAAATTATATGTATATATCACATATATGTATGTATGTATGCTATATATACAGAGTTTATATATATGAATTCATAGTCTGAGGCTGACTCACACCCATCAGAAAAGAATTCTCCAATACACCCTCTTCCCCTTGTCATCTTAACGATTTACACTAAGGGATGACATCAATTCATATCATCATTCAGCTTGCCCATCAAAGGAGTCGCAGGTTTGCAACTTCAAAGCTGCTGTGATGAGAGCGGAAAGGACAGAGACCCAACCCATGATGTGCAATGGCTGGTCCTGCTCTCCATCGCTGGCTGAAGAATACTTTGTCCCCAAGCTTGGAACAGATGCTTGGAGCTTGTACAGCCGAGTGCTCCTGGCTCAGGGTCTCACCTGGAGCCGTCCAATTCTAAGCACCACGGCTGTGGCAGGCCTGTTTGCTGGCCATGTGGTCCTTTCCACAGGACTCACTGTTGCCCAGCAGATGGAAGGCTCGGTGGGAATGAGTAAAGGTAGACTTAGAATACCTGCAACAAACCCCACGAATGAGGACTTGCAACTTCTGCCGGACCTCTTTGCAGTTCCGTGAAGGAACTCCAGGCTTAGTCCCCTCCATAGGAAAGGGAAAGGGATGGCACACTGCTTGAGGGGACACTAGGGAGCGGGGTGGTAGTTAGGGGCTCCCTCAGGCTGCCCTCCCATAGTAGTGGGAAGACTTCCAGCCAGATGTGCGTATCTGTCCTCACAACGTTCTAGAAGTGAAGACAGGAGGATCTACATTCAGTTCATTCAGTTACCCCCTGGCTCCATAGATAGTTTAGGGAAAGCCTGGGCTACATGAGACCCTGCCAGAAAAAAAGCAGAAAAGAGAGGATGATTTCTTTAACTGACATGATTCATATAAAAAACAATACGCATGCATACACACACATACACACATGCACACACACAGATACACACATGGACACACACATGCACATACACACATACACATGCACACACATGCACACACATACACACATGCACACACAGAGATACACATACACACATGCACACATGCACACATTTACACACAGATACACACACATATGCACACATGCACACACAGAGATACACACACATGAACACATGCACACATTTACACACACACACAGATACACACATGGACACACACATACACATATGCACACACACATACACACACATACACACATGCACACTCACAGATACACACATGCACACATGCACACACATACACATATGCACACTCACAGGTACACACATAGGCACATATACACTTACGCACACACACACACAAATACACACATGGGCACGCACACACACACACACACAGATACACACATGGGCACGCACACACATACACACACACACACACACACACACACACAGCCTGCTAGGGAGTCCTAAACTTTTGTGATGTTTCTTTTGGTGCTTTTTTTTTTTCCTGGGCTCAGAGTTTGGAGTTGTGAGCATGCTCACACCAAGAATGGCCACGTCCACATATGTGTGTGTCGACCGGGATGTCGCTATCCAGGTGCTTGTTGGGTTTAAGGTGATCAGTCTCGGGCCCGTGACACCTGGCGGTAAGCTGGCTGTGACCAATAGCTGCAGAACTGGCTCGGCCGCTTGCAGATAAGGAACATCTGGATTACAGGATGGTGTTGCTCCACTTCGGTCTGTCGTATATAATAACTCGCCCCAGGGCTTCTTGGTGGTGGCAGACAGGGAGCTGCGAACAAAGACAGGGTTCACTGTCAGGCACCTGTCTGTGGCTGCCCGCCCCTCTCTGCCCCTCTAACCTCCGTAGTCCCCAACTGAGATCTGTGATGTCTCCATTCTCTTGTGTGTTGAGAATCTTGTCCCTAGCGCCACCAGGTCTGTGCTA
The DNA here is from genome assembly GCA_036184795.1 of Tokudaia tokunoshimensis. Lineage (NCBI taxonomy): Eukaryota > Metazoa > Chordata > Mammalia > Rodentia > Muridae > Tokudaia > Tokudaia tokunoshimensis. The sequence continues at coordinate 46,806,463 of BTHU01000020.1, forward strand.
AGAGATTCAACTTAGTAAGTTCTCAGATAGCCTGGAGGTCCCGGAGAATCAATGTATAAAGATGATACCATGGTGACTGTTTAGTCCTGACGTCACAAGCCTTGGACTGGAAGGCAAGCCTAGAGTCGGATCTGAAGCCGGGATCGACACAGCTGAAGTATTTGGTGTGTGTCTGTGCGTGGTGGGGGAGGGACTAGAGCTGGGGTTTGGGGCTCCCCAGCAGTAGTGAGCACAAGATGGCTAGGTGTCCCTCCTTAGTAAGGCAGCTACTTCCATCAGGGTTTGAACTTGCCCGTCTCATGCTCAAAGCAGTCTGACTTATAGAGAGCCTAAATGTTGGGGCTTCCCCTCCCACCCTGCTGATGACCAGTTGAAATGAGAGCTGGCAGGAAGTGCATCCGGGGACCCCATAACCGGGACACACTGGGCCTTGGCCAGGGACCCTGGCTGAGTCGAGACCTAGGACTTTGCAGTGGCTGGGTGAGGTGGCTGGAAGTGTGGCTCTATCAGGTCAGACCCCAGCCTGTCACATGAGGTGCGCGTGGGAAGGCGGGGAGGGATGGACACAGGCTGCCATCCTTGGGCTTCTCCGCTCCCACTAGTTCCTGGCAGAGTTGCTTTGGGTCAATACTGTAGAGTGAGTGGCTCAGGAAAGGGGCTCGGCTCAAGGTGGTTACGGCTGGTATGAGAGAAGAGCCTGATTCCATGGGACTGGGTGTGGAAGGAAAATGGATTCCTGTGCGAAAAGGAGGAGACTGTGCTTCTGTCTCCTATCATTTTTTACAAAATATATTTGATTGACTACTATGTATAAGTGTATAAGGTATGTGTGTATTGGATACAGCACACATGTGGAGGTCGAAGGACAACTCTGTGATGTTGGTTCCATTTTTATATGAGATCTGAGCTTGCAAAGCAGGTGCCTTTGCCCGCTGAGTCATTCTCGCCAGCCTCGGGGTCTTAAAAACCCCCGAGGACTGTTAGTGGGCAGGATACGCACGTGCCACGGTACATGTAGGAAGGTCAGAGGACAACTCTGGGCAGTTGGTTCTCTCATTTAACCATGCAGGTCCCAGGGATTGAACTCTGGTCATCGGGATTAGTGACAGGCTCCTTTACCCACTGAGTTACCTCAATGGCCTTGTCTTGGGTTTTGGATCTTCCTTAGGATTGTACTTTATGGATAACTACTGGGCATGTGCAGAGGCCCCAGAGGAAAGGAAGTTAAAGCCACTAGAATAGTGGGTGATGGGAAGCGGAGCCCTACATGACCAGAGTCATCCAGCCCTAAGCTAAGCATCTGTCTTTGTTCCCTTAGACTTCTTCTGTGTGGCACAAACATAAAGATAAAATCAAGATGCTGAGCATGGAACTGTAAGATCTAGATACTAACTACTTCTCCCATCCCTTAGATGGGATAGGAGATCTCTGCATCTGTGGTCTCACACCCAGGAAGCCTCAAAGTGGACATGTCTTGGGTTCTCACTGAAAAGAAACGAAAGGGGAAGATGATCACTGAAGCACAGTCGTGATCTGTGCAGAGAGGAAGGGGAAGATTAACACTGACGCACAGTTGTGCCTGTGCTGCCTGCCTAGGCTATGCTGGGCAGTTCATGTAGTGGTTTTTATTACACTTTAAAAAATTATTTCATGCAGGTGGAGGTCAGAGGACGACTTGTAGGAATCTCTTCTCACCTCCGGCCATATGGGTCCCAGGACTCAAACTCAGATCCTCAGGCTTGACCACAAGGATCTTTCTTTCCTCGTTGAGCCGTCCCACCCATCTCCTTGGAGGGCTGTTGACCTGTGAAACTTTGGGAATGACAGCAGGCAGGGAGCATAGCACCATTCAGTGGGGCCTGTGGTCACTCTGGCCTCCAGGGCTAGAGGGCTGGGATCTTTCTCAGCTTCCCGTCTACAAGACCTTGCTGGGGGTGAGGGTTCAGTGGTGTTGCTCTTGGGTACAGAGGCTCCAGGTGAGTCCCATCCTTGGAGGAGGTGCTGTGTCCCTGCCATTTGCTTTGGCTCATACTGGAGGCCTGCCATGGAGGGACTAGCTCCTGGCTCCTCCTGAGCTGGAGAACACCATCTCCCTTGACCCATCCTGGTCATCCATGAGGGCATCTTGTGTCCTGAGCTACTAAGAACTCCAACCTGATGGACCACCCTCCGTGGCCTAGCTCCAGCCCAGTGACTTCTTCTAAAACAGAAGGAGAGAAGCAGAGGAGTTGTGTCCCAAGGCTGGAGTGGCAGCGGTCATGGAGGGGGAGGCAGCACATAGCTCCAAGTTTGTTATGGAAAAATCTCCTGAGGAGTCCTTGTCCTCCCATGAGCTGCAGCCACCGTGAGAAAACCGTGGAGGTTGTACGGAACTTGAAGTTAGGCTAAGCCCCCATCCGTCCCCACACTTAGGCAGAAAGTACTGCTACTGCAAGGCCTCTCCAGAACCTTCTGTTGACCTACTTGGAGGGAGGAGAGTCCAGCAAATCATGATCAAGTGTAGACAGGGAAGACGTGCCCACGACTTGTGATTCTGGAAACTTCCAGAACCAGGGTCAGCGTTGCGTATGATCTCTCTGAACAGGCGTGAGTATGAACCCTGGTTAGTTTGTGTGTCACCCATAAGACCACGTATGTATTCCCAGGGCTTATAAGTCTTTGCTTCTAGGCAGATCAAATGAGGGGGGGTCTGATCTGAGACCACCCCTGGCCCAGAGTTCCAACTGCAGCACCTGGCAGGCCACCCCTTCCTGGTGTATGAAGGAGACTGAGGTGACTCATTTGGTCTCTCCCTGTGTTCTGCTGTGTAAGGTGACCCTTGGTCATAATAATCAATGAGAGTCGGGCTCGGGCTCATTCCCAGACTTTTGGGTTCTTCCTTTGCCCTATCCATGGGATGCTCATAGCTTTTAGGCAGCATGAGCAGAGTCTTCATGCTCCTTGCACGTCCACAGGCCTCCCCTCAGCACCTATGGAGAGTTAATGGAATGACCAGGAAGTCGTACTGACTCCTAGCAGCCCCAGGGAACACGTGAGCAGAGTGTAACGCCTGCTCCGCACCTCAGACACTGACACCTAGGGTGATTCTGACCCTCGGGGCTTCAGCTGGCCTTGGTGGCTCTGGTGCTCCCTGGCGCACCACTCCATGAGACCCACTCGATGGTTCAGCAGCCTCTCATTGGTTAGACATCCTCTTCCTAAGCTCCCTCTCTGGGGTAAGTGAGAAGAATACCTGCCCCACTACGGAGTATCTTGAGATAGACCCTATGAAAGAAGGTGGAGCATGACAGACAGACAGACAGACAGACAAAGCTTGTTGCTTCTGCTGTGCTAAGGACACTTTCTGGAGGAAGGGGTGGGACTCAGGGAACCGAGACTTGCATTTGACTGAGATGCCCCTGGGGGACACCACGCACAGGCCACAGAGCCCACTGCATGGCCTTGGTGGCAGAGTCCAGGGAAATGAAGTCTATCTTCCTCCTCTGTGGTCTGGGAGGTTGCTGTGCCTCAGGAAGCCCTGAGGGCAGACGTCTCTCTCCCTCTGGTTCTGCAGACTTCCCTCACAGCTGTTTCTTCCCAATTCTTCACCCAAGTATGGAGGTAGTGAAATTCCAGTGTGCCTCGCCTTCTCTTTTCAATTAAATTTTGCCGGTGTCCATTGTTATTAATTGTGGTCTCTGGAGTACCTGGGACTGGATGTGACCTTTCCATCTTTGTCTAACCATTTCCCCCCTTTTTATACATGTCCTAGTTTTCCTCCCATGAACCCACAGCAAATCTCAATGGCCACAATTCCACACCTTCATCCCCACCACACACTTTGGCCTCCATTTTCCTCCTGGGCATGGTTAACCTGTTGCTGTGTGACAGCCGGGCTATGGTGTGTGTGCATGGGCATTCTGGTTCTTCCTCGGAGTCAACCTAAACACCGTGGGATATGTTGCAAGATTCTCCGGCCCAGGTTGCTTTCCTGTAGACACCATTGCTCCACCCAGCCCTGTGAGAACTTGTATAATGCCTTCATGTCCCCACGCCTGAATCTACCCTCTGTGCAATGGGATAAACAATGCACATCGAAGGTGCCTCCTGGGAAAGAGTGATTAAATATAGGATTAAATAGTTAGATCATTAAATAGTGATTAAATATCAAATAGGGAGTGGAGCATTGAGCGCGCCACCTGAGGGTCGTTCTTGCGTATGTCCCCGCACACACCTGCATGGAGGTCAGGTCAGAACCTTCAGTTGTCTTTCTCCCTTGGATACCATATTTTGTCTCCCACTGGCCTGGAAATTGCTAAGTAGGCTAGGCTGGCTGGCCAGAGAGTGGTTCATCTGTCTCTACCTCTAACCTGCCTCCTTCCCAGGACTGCTTGGTGTTTTGTCTTATTTACTTTAATGTAGTTTTTGGAAATTAAACTTGGATCCTTATGCTTGTAAGGCCCAGTCCCTGTTGTCACTCTTTAATTGTTGGTGGGTGTCATCATGTGTCTCTGTATCTTTTCTCCACCGTCAGTGAGATATCTCAATCCCACTGCCTCTCAACTCCCCCATGTCCCCCGAGTCCTGCACCATTGCTAGGAAGGCGTATTCACCTTGGATGGTGTCCATACCTAGCCAGCTTCCTTTCTCTGGGACCCTTAGAGGGAGTCCCAGAGGTTCTGAAATTTCAAGAGCTTGTCTACAGTTAAGACAACTTGCCTGGGAGTTTGAAGGCTGGTCCTCTGACTTCTAAGTTTTATTTCTTTGTGCTAGATAATTTTCTCTTAGGCTCCTCAGCTTCTTTTCAAAATGTTCTATGCAAATAGCCCCTTGGACATGGACTGAGTGTCAAGTGAGGAAGCCAATCGTCCTTCCTGACTCTTCCTGACCAGATGGATCCCAGGTTCCCAACACTACTCCAGCCAGGGACCTGGGACCAAATGTTCCCAAGATCAGGGATCAGAGACCCAACCTCACTGAGGTTAGGGATCTGATGCTGCCCACAGGGAGGTCCTTGGCATTGCAGGCAGAGGCAGGCAGTTTTTTCCCAGGGCTGGTAAAACCTTTCTCTACTGGTCTCCAGAAGTGAGGCCCCACAGAGGTAGCCTCAAGACTGACAGGCAGAGGCTGAAGCTGAAACCAGGGGCGGGACTCTGCTTCCAGGAACACAGGCGCGGTACTTCCTGGAGCCGCCTTCCCTGTCATCCTGGTCCCAGCTCAGGCCCTGCTGTTCAGGCCACAGCAGGTCTTAAGGAAACCCACCTTGCACAACTGATCCCAGAATGAGTGGGTGACATGGAGCCCCAGCTCTGCCTGTGAGGCAGGGAGGTGGACTGGTGGCACCACAGCCCAGCAGGAGGTAGGCTCAGTGCTCAGGCTTACTATGGCCTTGGGTGAAGTCTTTTGATCCTTGGGACACCACTTGCCCCTTCAACAAAGTGGTCGCTGCAAGTCACCAACCTTTCAGACGGACCCAGAAGCCAGTACACGCAGACTTAGCAGCTGTGTTGGACTAGATGTGCTTAGTGAATATGCAAACTGGGTCTGCAGCTGTAAAGGCCACCCATTAGAAGACCACGAGACACAGAATTGAATGTCTTTCGTCCAGACCCTTATAGTTAATACATATCTATGCCAACCACCTTACCTTCATCCTTGCCACCCCTGTTTGGGCACAAATTACACGGTGATCCATTACCCCTGAACACTTGAAGACATTCATTCCTAATTGAAGTAAAGATTTTACAGTCCCCTCTGTACCTCCACTCAGTCACGGGCGCATTCATATGGTACATGGACTTACTGGGGTCTAGAACTTTCTGGAGTCCAGTGTTCCTTGTTACCTGCTATATGCTCTGGTTCCTTGGTTTTCCTGATCTTTGAGTTCCCTGGCATTCTTCCTTGATCAATAGAACTTTTTAGTTTTTCAAGTCAAGGTTGTAGCCCTAGCTGTGCTGGACTTTCTTTGTAGACCAGGCTGGCCTCAGACTCACAGAGATCCGCCTGCCTCTGTTCTGTCTCCCGAGTGCTGGGATTAACAGTGCGTGTCACCACACCCATCTGAGGTCCCTGGCCATCTTAAGGATTCCAAACTCATAACTTTGTGGAATGTTCCCCCTTTTGGGCTGGTCCAGTGTTTCCTTAGACACACATTAGAGCCACTCTCTGAGGGGCCTTGTGGAGAGTGTGTGTGTGCGCACTTGCTGTGTGCTGAGGTCAGCCTTGAGTTGGACATCTCCCTCTATTCACCACGTTTTGAAACTGAGTTTCTCACTGAACTTGGAGCTCGCTGGTTCCGCTACACGTCTACCTCTGTGTCCCCAGGACTGGGACTACAGACATGTATTGCCACGCGTGACTTTCATGTGGGTGCTGGTGGGCACTGAACTCCGATCCTCACGGTTGTGCGTCATGCCCTTTACCAACGGAGCCATGTGCCCTGTGCCCTTGTGATGTCGAGTGTCCCATTGCTGGTGGTGGCAGCTCCTAGCCCGAGCCGGGACTGACGTGTCCCTCGCTGGCCCGCATGGGTGATGCTCGCCTGACTAAAGGCATGAAGAGTGATGTCCCAATCCCTCTGTTCAGCCACCTCCCACACTTCCTCTTCTCCCCGCCCCTTGAGTCATCCATACCTGGGTGAGCACAGCGATTCCAGTTTGACTGTGTTCATGTCTGCCGCTGTCAGTATTCACTGTGGTTTGCCCTAGGTGCCCAGATCTGGCTTGCGAGAGACCCTTCATAAGGTCTCCTTGCCCTTCTAGCCTTTCCCAGAAGCAGGAGAGCCTGTTGAAGTGGGAAGAAACACGAGGCTGGACTCAGGAGAAGCAGCCTTGTCTCTTAGATCCTGGTGTGCGTTTTGCTTGGGCCACTGTGTTGAGAAACAAAACAAAAACTCTCCATTTGTCTTTGCTAATGGGATGAGGGGTGTGTGTGTGTGCATGCACTGTTTGTCTATACTTAGCCTTGCGTCTGTGCATATATACACCCGTACATTTCGACCCAATAAATCCCAAACAGCCCATGTCCACTCCCTGAGCACTTCACGGTAGTCGGGTTATTTCTGAATCATGCAGTTTACCTGTGTGTGAACAGTCTCCTCCCCTTGACAGCTATGTGTTGGTTTCCAATTGCACTGACTGCCACTCAGCCCAGCTGTGTCCCCTGACTATGCTGTCTCTCTTGAACAGCACACGTGGTGGGTCATGATGTGTCTTGTTGAGAGCTGGATACTCCTTTAGGTCTTGCTTCATACACATATACACATGCGTGCACACACACATACATACATGTGCATGCACACTCACATACATACTCTCATGCACACACATGTATACATGTACACATACATGAATGCATGCAAATACATGCACATGCACACTCTGGACACCATTGCAGCCCAGGCAGGAACTCGTTGCCCGTCTTGACCGAGGCTGCAGCTGGTGCTGTCTCTCTGCAGTCTTGGCTGTATGCTCTTGTTGTGTTCGTATCACAGGGTGACACACCTATATTTAAGAAAGCCATGGGCTTTGCTGAAGGAGGCCCAATGGGCAGGCAGGGAACCAGAATTTGAATCCTGAGCAAGCAGCTTCCAGTCTAGCCACAGCTCCCTGGGTTGTCGCCTTGAGGAATTTTTCCACTTGATACTAAAGAGCACTGGACCCTACTGGGCTCACTTGCAAAGTCTGCCCCTTCCTTTCTCTGTTTCACTTACACTATGCCAAGACACCTGCCTCTCAGGCTGTGTAGGACCTGAGGCTCCACCATAGCTGCTCTCTGCCAGGCAACATAGCCTCTGAGCCTGCTGGAGAAAAATGGAAGCTTTGTCTCATAAGTCCCTTTCCCTAGAGATCTGGGTCTTATGGTCTCTCAGCATTTCTTTCTGGGGAAGCTACTGTCCTTCTGTCTATCCCTGTCCCCCAGGCAAGGCAGGACTGCCCCACCCTTGAATCAGTAACTCTTACAAGAAGTTCAAGACACACAAAAGCACAAAACCACTTCCCATTGTCCCTGCCTTTAGCTACCAGGATCCCAAACTCAAAGGCACCCGAGTCCCCGTTGTCTGGCATATTCTCCTGGAAGTGTCTTCTACCTTCTTTTCCCCCGGGTTTTGTATAGGCCACCTTCTGCACAGCAGACCACACCTCTTTTTTCCATCTCTCTTTAATGGTGCCTCTATTTGGGGAAGACTCTGTGGAAGTGTCCATTATAGCTAAACACCCGCTGTGGGAACTAACAGTTTTGTGTGCCTATGATGTAACAGCCCAAACTGGACACAGCCTACATGCCCATCCCTCCAGTCAGCTAATGAATCGCCATACCAGACTGCTATATGCTGGTGGAATGAAATGCCCATGGTCCCAAAAGTGACAGAGAGTGATCTGCAGTCACTGGTAGATAAACAGCCAATCACAAAGATAACAGGAGGGCTGGGGTCCCCTGGCTGTGACAGTTCTGTGGTTTTCTGAAGCAGGCAGAACAGATCCACGTATAAAGCAATGTTTAATATTTCTAGAAGGCAGTGTGTGAGAGATACCAGGGGGATTCTGGGACCTGTAGTTCCATCCTGGCTCTGGGTGGTTCTCACTCAAGTGTATACACTCGTGTGAGTGTCCAGACAGCTGTGAGTGATTTGCACACCTGACTATGACAGGTATGCTTCAATACACAGTTAACGTTTCCGATCAGGGAACTCAGAGAGGTTGTCTCTTGGTCTTCTTTCAGGGGCAGCATTGGGCCACACGTCGTGGTGGTCTCCTGGTTGGCCAACCAGCCCATCAGTAGCTAACGGGGAGCTGTTATAAACAGCGAGGCTCTGAGAAAGCCTTCTGTCAGAAGGTCTGTCTGAACAAGAAGTGAGCAGAGCATTTCCAACGTAGATGGTGCCTCATGCCCTGCAATGGGGACTGTCGTGATTCATGCCCCACAGCTGTATGTGAGAGACAAGATCTCCCTGGCTCCAGAACTAGTGTGTGGATATCCTTGACTTTATCATGGGATTGGCAGCCTTAGACCATATCCCCTTCCCAGTTTACATAAAAAAGCCGAACGGATGGTCACTTTCCCCTTTCTCCGGCCAGAGACTCGCATTTCGCCCGGAGCAGTTTTCTCTCTGCTGCCCACCCTGTGTGCTAGGAAGTCCGGTCCCCTTTCTATCCGGGGAACCTGAATTCGTTTCTTATCTGAGTTTTATCTTGTACGGAGAAAATCCTTTCTCACTCTGAGATCCTAAGAAATGGCAGGCCCCAGCTTCCTCTTGCACTTGGATGGCTTGTCTTTGTCCTTGTGTCTTTACTTGTTGATTTAAGTGGAGGTGCTTGCATAACTTCTTGGCATAGTGCAGGAACCGAGGTCTCCCAGGCGGCGGGCAGGGCTCTCTGCTTTCAGGAGGAAGCTGGGGAATAAGGGAGCAAGCCAAGTAAGCATTGTTAGGGTAGATGTGCTTCGTCGGCTGCAGAGACCACGGCACAGGCATTGATTGGCCTCTGTAAGGAGGAGGGTGGTGCCGCCAGAAGGGACATCCTGTGCCGTGACTGCCACTCCCTGTCTGCTCCTGTGCCTGTACCTTCTGACTGCCTCCCTGGGCACGGCTGGGCCTGCAGCTGGCATGACCACTTGCCCTTTCTGACAGCAACACAGACGGTTCTCACCGTCTCTCCCTTCCACAGCATGTTGTAGCACCTTCCATTTTGCATGTACTGTGCTGACATTCCCGTGTAAGTTGGACTGTGGCCGCCCCCTCTCCCATGAGGCCGGTGTGGGAGGCCTGTGTCAGGGCCAGCAGGCCTGAGTGTCTGGGTACAAGGAGGTGCTGGGGTCTGGAGCTTGGCAAGCAGGTGATGACCACAGTTGGATACCATTGTTGCTTTGACCTAACACAGACTTCCACCACCCCAAGCTACACGCGTGTGCTCCTTAGTGCTTGGAGAACAGAGTCCAACCTGGGTTTCACGTGTAAAAGTCAGTCTGACCAGGGTGGCTTCTTGCGCTGGTTCCAGGGGGGAGGGGACCTATTTCCCTGCCTCTCCAAGTTTCAGGAGGCCACTTCTTGCTGCACTTAGCTTGTGACCCCTCCACCTCTATCATAGAGTCCAATGGCTCCATCAAAACAGTGCCACACATGCCTCAGTGCCTTTCAAATTCTTCACACCTAGTGCCATTGCAAGGTGCGCGCGCGCGCACACACACACACACACACAGGAACTATGGCTTTAAAAAAATCATTGTATTTAAAAACAACCAAACAGGATTTTGCTATGTAACTCACACTGGCCTTGAGTTCTCAGCAATCCTCCTGCCTCAGCCTCCCAAGTGCTAAGAATGTATATATAAGCTCAGCTTGAGTAATGTTTTTTTCAGTAGTTGTGTGTCTCAGTGTCATACACACAAAGGCATTCCTGCTGCTCATCTGGTTGTCAGAGGTGACAGGGCAGCTGTACTCTTTGTTTATTAAGCCTGGTGCTTTCTACAGGACCCTTGTTTCTGAAAGGAACCCCGCTGTCCCCTCATCACCGAGGTTTGGGGTTTCTTGGTGCCAGGTGTGGGTCCTCCTCCTCTTGTCCATTAGCCTGCTGCAGTTCTGTGATGTCCCTGCTGTGACAGTCCCTACTACTCAGAGAAGGAAACTAAGGCAGGGGGTCAGTTTTTCACGAGTATGTTAGAGGAACCCACATGATATCAGTCCCAGAACAGGATAAGAGATTCCTGGGGTCTAAGTGAAAGGAATGGAGCCCCTGCGCTGGACAGACAGGAAACTGAGTGGATGGACAGATGGGGAGGCAGAGGAGTGCGCTGGACAGACAGGGAAGCTCTGGACAGATGGATGGGGAAGCAGAGAGGACAGGACAGGGATGAGGGAGGCTACGCCCTGCTGCCCAAACGGTCCCTCTGCACTGAGCTCCGGCTGTCTTTTGAGCCTGTGTCTTCCATTGGAGGCCATAATTGTCCTTTGTAGGTTCCAGCCTGACCTGCTGCGGGAGGAAGCTTCTCTGAGAAGTCTCTGTGTCTTGGACTCTTGCCTCAGGGCTCCACATGGGAACGACAGGCTGTTTGCTGCAGACAAACAACACTCTGGGGTCATAGAGGAGGCATGGGAACAGGGAAGGTCAGCTAGTATGGGATTCTATTGTACCAAACCCACAGAGGACAAGCCTCAGAGAAAATAAGGCTGTGGTTGTAAAGACTGGGTGAGAGGGGGGAAGGGGAACAGACGGGGGACAGACACCTGAGGGGGTATCAGTCACCATAGCCAGGTCATGAGACATGGGTGCATCTGATAGCAGTCAGGATGTTGAGTGTCAACAAGCCTGTGTGTGTGTGTGTGTGTGTGTGTGTGTGTGTGTGTGTGTGTATGTGTGTGTGTGTGTATGTGTGTGTGTGTGTGGTATGTGTGTGTACTTGTGTGTGCCCATGTATTTATGTCTGCTTATGCCTTTGGGTGTATGTCTGGGAGTATTTGTATATGTGTGTATTTGTGTGTATGTATACATGTATATATGTGTGTTTGTGTCTGTCTATATGTATATGTGTGTGCATGTCTGTATGTGTGTGCACACATGTGATGTTTCAAGGTCTCAGGACACTGCATTTGGAAAGTGAGCATGGTGTAGCCAGAGGGAGAGGTACAGGTGTGCTCACACCCAGGGCTGTCTTCCCTGCAGCAGGAGCAAAGAGTAAGGGCTTGTGTACCGGCTGGTTTTATGTGTCAACTTGACACAAGCTGAAGTTATCACAGAGAAAGGAGCTTCAGGTGAGAAAAGTGCCTCCATGAGACCCAACTCTAAGGCATTTTCTCAATTAGCGATCAAGGGGGGAGGGCCCCTGGTGGGTGGTGCCAGCCCTGGGCCGGTAGTCTTGGGTTCTATAAGAAAGCAAGCTGAGCAAGCCAGTCAGTAAGAAACATCCCTCCATGGCATTTGCATCAGCTCCTGCTTCCTGACCTGCTTGAGTTCCAGTCCTGACTTCCTTTGGTGATGAACAGCAATGTGAAAGTGTAAGCTGAATAAACCCTTTCCTCCCCAACTTGCTTCTTGGTCATGTTTGTGCAGGAATAGAAACCCTGACTAAGACAAATTGGTACCAGCATAGTGGGGTATTCTTGTGACAACCTGACTATGTTTTGGGGGAGGACTGTGGAAGGACTTTGGAACTTTGAGCTAGAAGAGCCATTAGGATGTTAAGAGCTCTGTGGGATGTTCTGTAGGAGCTTGGAAGATAATGTTGAGACCAGTGCAGAAGATGCAGGCCTGGCTTGTGAAATTTCAGAGGGAAGATTAAAGACTCTTATCAGGGCCATGTTTTGATTGTGAAGATTCTGTGGTTTTGGTTAGCTGGGGCTGAAGAATCAGCTGTGATTAACAAGATACCAGAACCACAAGAGTGAACCTTTGTGTTACTGGGACTATTGATGCTGGTTAGCTGGAGCTAAGAAATTAGCGGTGATTAAGAAGAGACCAGCATCACTGAGGTGAAATCTTCTGGGAAGTGTTTTCTGAGAGCACAGAGACTGTGTTCCAGAGATAGCCAAGATTGTACCTTGTGCTGTGGCTGGACTTAGTACTATGTAAGAGTCACCCAGGTGGTACTGGTTTTGAAGTCATGAAGGGGTCATGAAGAGCAGCTGAGGCTCGGCACTGTGAGAGGCCATGGAAGGCCATTGGTGAAGGAGTAGCCTCAGTTGAAATTGATGGCCTAGGACTGAAGGGGTCATGCACAGGAGCTGAGGCTTGGCACCATGGAGAGAGTCTACGAGAGGCTATTGGTGAAGCCTAGTTACAGCACAAGACAGCAGTGTTTTGGAGATGCCAGTGCCATGAGATGACCACCAAGAACAGCAGCAGCAGTGGAGTACAGGCAGCTGGAGCCTAGAAGACAAGGTGTGTGTTACAAAGGTCAGAGCTGGAGAAGTGATCCAAGCCCTTGGAGGAGCCCGGAAGATCGTGAGTGGATCCCAGACATTGGACGGTTAGAGTTTAATTTTTCTTTTGATTGTGACTGTGCCCTGACATTTTTCCCTCATGAAGAAAGAAGGTATTTTAGTGGATCCCACAGTTAAGAACTTTGAATTTTTAAAAGATCTTGAGTTTTAAAAGATATTGGATATTTTAAAGGGATTGAACTTTTAATATGCAAGACTGTGGGACTTTTATCTAATCTTGGGGATAAGGAAATAAGTGTGGAGGCTTAATGGTGATGTTTTTGTGTGTCAAGTTGACAAGGGTGCTTCCTGACCTGCTTGAGTTCCAGTCCTGACTTCCTTTGGTGATGAACAGCTGTGTGGAAGTGTAAACTGAATAAACTCTTTCCTCCCCAACTTGCTTCTTGGTCATGATGTTTGTGCAGGAATAGGAACCCTGAACTGAGACAGCTTCGAACGGCACTGCAGGACTAGAGCCCAAGAGTGCATATTTCTCTGTAGAGGGAATTTGCAGCAAGTTCATTATTGGTGTGGAGGCGTTCAGGGGAGCACGGAGCCTGGCGAGGAGCTGTGTCCTCACTGCCAGGCTCCAGTTCTTGATAACAGACGCGGAATCCCAGAGGCGAAGGTGGTTCTGGCCGCTGTAACAAATGGGCCGTCGGGTGCTAACTCCTGCTTGGGGTGCTGCCTCGGTGAGAAAGGAAGAGGAACTTGGACTCCACCTTGGCTGAAGGAAGATGTCCACCACCTCTCCCCTTCCTCCTTCCCAGTTCCCAGTGATGGCCTGAGAAGGAAGAGATGCTATCACGTCCCGGCGTCAGAATTCTGGGAAGAGCACTGTAAATGTCTTGATGTGCCCTGGCTGAGGCCTGCCTGTTGTCGAAGTGTCTCAGGCCTCTGGGCATTTGATGTGCCTTGGGGTCTGGGCACAGATCTCAGGCCTGGAGGACCTAACAGGTAGCCTCTACATGGTTCCTGGAATTATTTATAAAAGCTTGTAGAAATAGGGTGTGATACCACATGTCGCCACAGGAGGCACTCTCTACAGTTTGTTTAACTGCAGGGTTTTGAACATTTAAAATGTCACCCTAATCCTGTTAAGAAGATGTTTTGTAGTAGTGGTGGAAGGCAGCACTTGGAAAGCAGAGACAGGTGGATTTCTGAGTTCAAGGCTAACCTGGTCTACAGAGTGAGTTCCAGGACAGCCAGGGCTACACAGAGAAACTGTCTTGGAGGGGGAAAAAAAAAAGAAGTTGTTTTGTGTAGCTGAACAGATCATTGGGATTGCAAAGTGCTTTGATATACAGACATGACCATGGTCCCCGGGTCCACACAGATGTGTGTATGGTGGTGCACATGTGTAATACATCTGTAACCTAACCCCAGGCACGGGTGTGCAGAATCAGGTGGAGCCTCAGGGCTCAACGGCCAGCCAGTCTCACCAACAGGTGAGTCCCTGTTCAGTGAGAGACCCTGTCTCTTTAAAAAAAAAAAAGACTACAGTGATAGAAAATACCATATGTTGACCACATATATGTGCACACTACACATACATATACCATATATACACTAAAATATAACAACACACCATACACATACTATACACACATACAACACACACACTCATACAACATCACCACACGATACCAAGACACACACTAGAATATAATAATAAAAGCATACCATGCACATAACATACACACATACAATAACACACATACTCATACAAGACCACCACCACACACACAAGAAAATAATAATAATAATAGTAGTAGTAGTAGTAATAATAATAATAAAAGGTTATTTTCAGACAAATGTGTCAGTAATAGCCAATGACTATAAATAAACTCCACGTGCCCCTAGCGGGATGGCTAGGAGCTGAATCTCTCCGTGCTGAGGAGATCTGAGCAGTGTGGCATCCAGCACACTGTCACTGATGTGGGGGGGGGAAGGGGGGGTGCTGCCAATTTTCTCTGTCGAGTTCACATTGGAATAACCGCTTTGGATGGTTGGTGAGGTAGCTTGGGGACTGAAGCCGCCTGTCTCCTGACGTAGAAGCGGTCTCGTGGGTTGCCGCCTATACTTGATGAACAGTCACGTTGCGTACGTGTGCCCTGCTTCCCCAGAGGCCTCCTAGCAAGATGTCCTGTGCTCACCCGCCACGCTGCTCTCTCCACAGATTGATGAACAGTGCGAGCTGAAAGCTATCGAGAGAGAGAAGACCGTCGCAGCTCTGCCGCCCAGGGAGGCGTGCAAATGCAGCAAAGAGGAACTGGCCAGAGCCTTCCATGTAAGACCTTTGTAACTGTGGCTACTCCTTTTATCACTGCCATGACAAATAAAACACCTCCCAAGAACAGCTTACAGGAGGGGCTACGCCGACTCGCAGTTCCAGGGATAGTGCAGACATAGAGCGTGAGGCAGCTGGTCACAACTACATCTGCAGCCAGGAAGCAGAGAGAGATGGATGCCCACCAGGGCCTCCCAACTCATGGGACCGTGTTACCTACATTCAGGGTGGGTCCAACCTCAGTTAGATCTCCCTGGAAATGCCCTCGTAGATGTATCTAGAGTGTTTTTTTATGGGGATTTCAAGTCCTGTCAAGTTAACAGATGAGCCAGTGTGCCTCCGATACCATCGTGAGATAGTTTGTAGATTGAGAGAAAACACCATAAAGCTGTGGTCATTCCACATGAGTGTGGAATGATTCAGGTTTCCACACGAAATCTCGGTCAGCAGCGCCGCTGTCCCAGGAGCCAGCCCCCTCAGCCCCTGCTTGAGGTCGGGAGTCCTTCCACCCACTGCTCCTGTGGCAATGATGGGAACACAGAGAGCAGCACTGTTAGGAAATTTCTCGGCCTGGCTTCCTCCAGCCTCTTGTCATCGGGGCTCAAAACCTTCACCACGTCTTCCTCTCACTCTACATCTTTTATGGCGCGGAGATGCCAGCTATGGACATCAAATTCTCACAAGTGTCTGAGGGACTGAAAATCTGTAGGCAGTGTAGGAGAGGTGCCAACCCTGGCCTCGGAGTCCAACCTCTGGGGCCACAGGATGGAGCCAACATCATAGCTTCAGTTTATGTTACTTGGAACACCAGGCAGACTGGTGACACCTGTGTGTGTGTTATGTTGTGTGCATGCACATATTTGTGAATTGCATGTGTATATAGGGGTGTGTGTGCATGCATATATGTATGTGTTTCGGGCTGTATGTAAGTGTGCATGTATGGGGACTTGTGTGCATAGGTGCCCAGTGTCTGCTTCCCCTTTGGGGTAGCCAGACCATGGCACACCAAGCTGGACTGGAGGGAGGGAAGCTTAGCCCGGTGTGTGTGAGCGCAGGGCAGGATCACAGTGGGCAGTGAGTGTGTGGCCAAAAAACAACACCTGGCAGCAGCTTCTGGTTCCATTTATTGAGGGACGTGGCGTTTATGTCCATGAAGAAGAGGTCAGGGTCTCTGTGAAGCAAGGCCAGGGCAAGGGTGTTTGAAGATGCTTCATCTACAGACTCAGGGGTTGTAGAGTGTATGTGTGGAGAGGGGAACTTTATAAGGTCAAACAAGGAATGAAGCCTGGTAACTGGCAGGGTACTTAATTCTTATGAGGGTTAATGGTGGGGGAGCCGGGTTTATGGTGCCAGGTTGGGACGGGGGAGATAGCCAACTCCTTGTATCCGGGGTCGAAGCTCTCTCAACTCTTCCTCTATAACCCTAGGCCATTAGGGCCTCACAGCCCCTCCTGTTTTATAAAGGAACGTCTCGTCATAGTCAACATCTATATTGGGAATGGTTTGACATTGAACTAGAACCTGATTGGCAGTGATTTTCGCCTCCCGATTGGGCCATTGCCCATATGAAACGAAAGTATGTGTCAACAGTAATGAAGATGTGTTTTTGGCAGCTGTATTGGGGAATGTGGGTGATATCAATTTGCCAGAGAGCATCGGACTGGGTAGGACCCATGGTCTGTAATGCAGGGGTAGTGATAAGACATGAAGAGAGGAACATGTTTTGAGTATCCTCTGAAGTTGAGCAAGAGGAAGGTGGGAAAATGGGCATGAAGCCCTTTTATGTCTCTGTGTGTGTGTGTGTGTATGTGACTAGAATCAGTCCGATTGTTCAAGAGAGGTCATAAACAGTCCTGTGGAGGTAACCTGGTCAGTGAGGACATTTCCCTTAGATATCAGACCTGGCCAGGAGTTATGGGATATGCTGAGTTATGGGATCTTATGTGCCGGACTCTTCAGGAGAAGAGAGTATCCTCCAGGGGCACGCCCATTTTCCTAGTCCCCGCCCCACCCCAGAAGATGCTGGCTCTCACCAGGCACCTGTGACTTTGCTCTTTGGTCCCCTCTGGGCCTGGCAGTGTGCTCACCCTACATTCCTATCTCCTTTTAGGTGGACCTGGACAGCGGCCTGTCAGAATTTGCAGTGGCCCAGCGCCGGCTGGTCCATGGCTGGAATGAGTTTGTCACTGATAACACTGAACCCGTGTGGAAGAAATACCTGGATCAGGTAGGGGCTGGACATCCTCTGTGGGATATCCTAGCAAACAAGCCAAGAAAGAATTAAGAAGGAATGTCTATAAAAGTGACTATAAAAGTGAAGGTATTGTCAGGCTGGAGAGACAATCCGGCCAGGAAAGTAGTTTTGCCATGAGAGCACAAGGATCTGAGTCTGCCTTCTAGAACCTACTCAGTCAGTTCCAGGCTAGAAAAAGATCGCGCGCGTGCGCGCGCGCGCGCGCACACACACACACACACACACACGGGGGAAAGGGAGGGGAGGGAGGCAAAGACAGAGAGACACATACACACCGCTGTGGTTCTGAACTTCTAATTTACCTGTTCATCTCGGGTACAGGAGCCCAAAGTCACCCAGCAGAAGGCTGTGATGCTGAGATCATTCATAAATACCCCTGAAGCCTGTCCCTGGGTACCAGCCCATCCTAGCTGATGAGCTCAGCCCTGGCCTGGTGCTGACGGATGCTCTACAGGTCAAACACACAGCCACCATTAGGGAAAGGGGAATGACCACAGCTGTCCATTCTGGTCTAGAAGTCTGTACTTTTTTTCCCCCAACCCAGCGCCAATCCCAGTGACCAGACAGAGATCTCCAACACCTGAGGTTTCTGGGTAACCGTTCTCCCTTCCTCCATCCTCCATTTCTCATTCCAGGCCAGGCCTCCTGTCTTCCTCTCTGTAGACTTTAGGGCTGGCCCTAGGCTGAAGCTGCCCTCTGATTGGTTGTATGTTTAAAGTTTTCTTGATTGGTTGGTCCAGAACCAATCACAGTTCAGGAAGCGGCCTCCTCTAGTGGGCTTCACTTGGAACACTACCCAGTTCTCAGTGGTCTGAATTGATGTTTTCGGCCCCAAAACTGGTTCATAGGTACTGGGGTGGAGCTGACCAAACCCAGAAGAGTTATTGTCCAGGCAGTAGAGGCTGCGGAAGTTAGAGCGTAAAGATGGGGGCTCAGGCAGCTCTGCCCCGTTGGCTTTCTGCTAGATGCTCACCCTGTCTTTTCCTCTGGAGCCTTCTGCTTACACACTGAAAGCTCCCTGCAACACTTCTCAGGACCCCCGTAGCAAAGCCTCTCTCCGTCTCTTTCGTGGGCTAAGGGCCGGCTCACGTATCTCCTTCCTCTATAAGTTCAAGGACACACCTATGGAAAGTGGCTGAAGTCTGTGGTCCTATGGGCACACAGATTCTCGCTGTACATCCTCCATACACTCATCCCTCTCTTACATCCGCTAAAGCCAGGGAGGACCCTCCTTTATCTCTTCCGTGACCAGTGGACTGGCTGCCGAGTCTCAGAAAGGGTATGAACAAGACCCACTCACAGCTTTTGGGGGCTGGTCCCCTTAAATGGCTTCTGACAATCTTTGGAACATGGTAGGGTCTAGAGAGGAAACGTTTGTATCCTATGACTTTGCTCTTGTGGAACACACGGCAGCTATGTGGGTGAATCTGTGTATTTTGAAGTAGCTCTTGGGCTTTGTGGGGAACAGGTCCCTTCTCCTTGCCAGCAGATCCCATGTGTCTCAGACCCAGTTCCAGAGCTTGAAAGCATCCCACTGTGTGGGGGGATTCTCTCCAAAGAACCGACTCATTCCCATCCCTTCCCATCCTTCCTCCCTGCAGCCCTGGCAAGGAGGAGGAGAAACTTCAGGCTGGATCAGGAACCATTCCTGGGGTTGCCCAGCCAATGTTTCTCTGTCCCACCAATACCAAATACTATCTTAACAGCCTGGTTCCACGGGCAGTGGCCACTTATTGAGCCCTGGACAGGCTACTCTCATGCCATGATTCCAAAGAGCCGGAAGCGACTGGGCATGGAGACTCTTACATGGAATCCCAACACTCAGGAGGCTGAGGCTGAAGGACTGCTGTGTGTTCTGGGTCAACCTGTGCTAGATAGTGAGATGCTGACCCAGAGATCTCAAAATAGCCAGGCACGGGGTGGATGCCTGTGACCCCAGGCACTTGGGGACAAGGACCAAGAATTCAAACCCAGCCGGCGGGCAGTGATGGTGCACGCCTTTAATCCCAGCACTTGGGAGGCAGAGGCAAGCGGATTTCTGAGTTCAAGGCCAGCCTGGTCTACAGAGTGAGTTCCAGGACAGTCAGGGCTATACAGAGAAACCCTGTCTCAAAAAACCAAAAAAAGAAAAAAAGAAAAAAAGAAAAAAAAAAAAAGAATTCAAACCCATCCTTGACTATGTGGCCAGTCTGAGGGGAGACTGAGCTAAGGAGACCCTATCTCGAAAGAGAAAGAGGGGAGGGAAGGAGAGAGGAGAAAAAGAAACAGACAGACAGACAGACAGACAGCATTCCTACTCACTAGGAACTAGAGACTGGGAGAAGACAGAGGTGGGTCCAGATTGTGAGTCGGTGGTGGAGACAGGCAGGAAAAAAACTAGATTCCTGTGTTCTTGTCCACCATATCACACCACTGGAGCCTGTGCTGGATCACAAAAACACTGTGGTATCCAGGGTAGGTGAGGCCTGTGACCTCAGGACTGTCACCTCCCAGCTGTCATGGGCTGGTAGGATCTGAGTATCTTTGTGCCTCTGGTGTGGAAGAAGCGTTTGCTAGGGTCAACTCAGGGCTTCTGCCTGAGCTGCCTCAACCCTCTGGGTCCTCCCACAGAGGCCAAACGGGACAGCTCCAGGGGTAATGGTGGGGTTCAGCCCCTTCATGTGTCACACCAACACACACTGTAGTGCTTCTCATGGACTGTGGGACCCATACCCTGGGTTATATTTCCCTTTGTGCCTTGGCCACTGGGAAGCTCAGAGGTAGAGATACATTTGTTGGTCCTTTAAGATCTCCCTGATCTCCTTGGCTCAACTCTCCTATCTTTGGTGTGTTTGTACTTCCTCTCCATTCTCTGCAACACGATTCATCATGATGTGAAGGATTGACAGACAAAGCACTAATAGCCAGTTCTTTGGAGAGATCGTTGGGACTTCAATGCCTAAGTGACATGCAGTGACATGTGGGAGCTAAAAGGAACATCACTAGAGTCCCCAGATATTATCCCAGGACTGGGTTGATTGTGGTGCACAGGTTGGGGGTCTATTGTAGCAAGAGAGGAGTGCTTGCTGGTGGTAGCCAAGATGGGCATCCACCATGGATCCCAAAGAGATCCTTGATGGATTGACCTGTGGCCAGGTGAGACAAAGAACTCAAAGTCAGGGCCAGGTCTGGGTGAGGACAGTGTCAGGATTAGCCCACAAGTCTGTCTTGACAGGAATAATGGATTAAGTAGGTCCCCTGTATAGGGAGGACTAGAAGCCTGGCCTCACGTGAAGGTCTGAGCTGCCCAACAGCTGCAGGGAGGAACCTCCATTGGCTCTTGTGATGTGAAGATTCTGTTGTTCATCTTTCAGTTCAGGAACCCCCTGATCCTGCTGCTGCTGGGCTCCTCCATGGTGAGCGTCCTCACCAAAGAGTATGAGGACGCCGTGAGCATCGCCCTGGTGAGTGACGGGCGGCCTCCGCTCCTGGACCGGGATGCTCAGGGTTGGTCGCGTCTGCTGCAGCCGTCTTTCAAAAAAAAAAAAAACAAACAAAAAATGATCATGGTTTACATATGTACATATGCACACATGTGTGAACACGTGTGCACCTGTACAGAGGCTAAAGGACAACCTTTCTCAGGCACCATTTGGGGGTAGTCTGTTTGCTGTCTTCTCCCCTCCCCGTGAGGTCTGAGTGCTTGTGTTATGACATGTGGTCAGTTCCTCTTACTTTTCTCTCTACTGCAACCAAATACCTAAAAGAAACATCTCAGAAGAGGTCGTTATGGCTCCAGCTTTAAGAGGGGACAGTCCAGGTGAAGGTGTGGCTGAGGTGGTGGGATATATATATATATATATATATATATACACATATATATATGGTTTATATTCTATATATATGGTTTATATATTCTATATATACATATGTATTTTTTTTCTATATATTGTCTTAGTTAGGGTTTGTATTCCCCCACAAAACATCATGACCAAGGAGCAAGTTAAGGAGGAAAGGGTTTATTCAGCTTACACTTCCACATTGCTGTTCATCACCAAAGGAAGTCAGGACTGGAACTCACACAGGGTAGGAACTCACACAGGGTAGAAACTTAGAAGCAGGAGCTGATGCAAAGGCCATGGAGGGATGTTACTTACTGGCTTGCTTCCCCTGGCTTGCTCAGGGGATGGCGCCATCCACAATGGTCTAGGCCCTCCCCACCTTGATCACTAATTAAGAAAATGCCTTACAGCTGGATCTCCTGGAGGCATTTCCTCAAGGGAGGCTCCTTTCTCTGTGATAACTCCAACTTGTGTCAAATTGACACACAAAACCAATATATATATATACACATATATATATATACACACACACATATATGGTTTATATATATGTATACATATATGTGGGTTATATATATGTATATATATATACATACACACACATATATACATATATATATATATATATATATATCCTATATATAGTATATATAGGCCTTGGATCACAGGTCCGCACCACCGGGCTTGGAGTACAGTGTGCCCAAAGCCCCTGAGCCCCAGCAGTGAAGCCAGAGCCTCACTGTAAGGAGGGCTTACATCCCCATCCGGCACCCTGTCTTCCAGGCCGTTCTTATCGTGGTGACTGTTGGCTTCATCCAGGTGCGTACCTCCTGAGTCCCATCTGGGTGGAGTACCTGGGCCCTGGCGGGAATTTGTCGGGGTTCCCACCCTTGAACAGCACATCCAATGTGCTTCCTGCCAGGAATACAGGTCGGAGAAGTCTCTAGAAGAGCTCACCAAGCTGGTACCTCCAGAGTGCAATTGGTAAGTAGGGGCATCCACGAGCCCATGGTCCACAGAAGGAGCTGTTGAATATGCAAATGGGTCTGACAGATGTTTGGCCAATGCTGTCACCTTCATGGTGTGACATGAGGAGCGCAGTCTCAGTCTCACTGCGGGCGAGGAGACCTGGTATCTACCCTGGTGGTAGCTTGCTGTGTGACCATAGACAGGAAGCTCCACCTCTCCGGGCATCTGCTCTGGCATCGGGGACTAACTTGTCTTGGCAGGGGGTGAGAGGAAGAACCTGGAAAATAAAGCAGAAATCTAAGTTTTGCCTGAAGAGAAGGGCCCAGAGTGCCAAGATAGTCAAACCAGGCCCGTAACGCCCCAGCCGCTGAGCTCGGTGTGGCTCTGGCATGACTATATGTGGAGGGCGGTCCTAGGCCCTGTTCTATTGTGAAGAGACACCATGGCCAAGGCAGCTTATAAAGGAGGAGATTGTTGGGGCTCGCTGTTTCAGAAGGGGGGGTTCATAATCATCGTGGCAGGGAGCATGGCAGCGGGGGCGGGGGGGGCAGGTAGGCATAGCACCAGAGCAGCGGCTGAGAGCTTACATTTGAGACACTGAGAAAACAACCACGAGGGGGAGGAGAGGGAGAGTGCGCTTCTGCAAGAGTGCCAGCCAGCTGGGTGGGATGGTGTGGGCTTTTGGAAACCCCCCAGCGACACACCTTCTCCAACAAGACCACACCTCTTTCAACAAGACCATATCTCCTCCAAGAAGACCACACCTCCTTCAACAAGATCACACCTCTTTCAATAAGATCACACCTCCTC
The DNA here is from genome assembly GCA_036184795.1 of Tokudaia tokunoshimensis. Taxonomy (NCBI): domain Eukaryota; kingdom Metazoa; phylum Chordata; class Mammalia; order Rodentia; family Muridae; genus Tokudaia; species Tokudaia tokunoshimensis. The sequence continues at coordinate 46,829,499 of BTHU01000020.1, forward strand.
CAACAAGACCACACCTCCAAGACTACACCTCCTCCAACAAGACTACACCTCCTCCAACAAGACCACACCTCCTCCAATAAGACCACACCTCCTCCAATAAGACCACACCTCCTCCAACAAGACCACACCTCCTCTAACAAGACCACACCACCTAATCTTTCCCAAACACAGCAGTAAACCGGGACCAAGCATTCAAACATATGAGACCACGGGGGCCATTCTCATTCGAAGTACCACAAGGGTGTTCTCTCTCTGATTGGGTCAGCAGCTCTGGGCAGGTGGTGGCCTCTGGCCAGCCCACATGTTGTTCTTCTGCCATTTCTGTTCCCAGCTCCCATCATTGATGTTCAAGAAGGAAAATAACAAAATCAACAAAAGCATCCATCTGTCCTTCACGGTCCTTCGACCCTGTGCAACACGCATGCGTAGAAACTTCTAGAAGTGTCAATTCCGCTCTGTACAGTACCCGCTCTGTACAATGTGAGGTTGCTAGCCATGGTTGCTAAGAACTCCAAGTGTGACTGACTGAGGAGTCAAGGTCCTCATTTTCTGTCCTTTTATTTGATTTTATTAAATGAGAATGTAGGTGAGAAGGGATGCCTGGACAGAGGAATCCAAATGCATTCGGGGCCAACTACATTTTTTTTTTTTACATTTACTTATTTGTGTGTATTTGTCAATGTAGCATACCGGGGTATGTGTAAAGTCAGAAGACAACTTGGGGGAGCCAGTTCTCTGTCGCCATGGGTTTCTAGGGGTCCAACTCAGATAGCTTTGACCCTACTGAGCCATCTTCCAGCTCTGGGGTCAGCGTTCAAGGGCATCGTGTAGAACTCACAAGCTATCCCCAGAACTGAAGTGGCCCAGAGGAAAGACCTATCCTTCGCTCACCCACAGACCGGGCTAAGGGCCCCACGTGTGGCTGGGTCCCTTCAGTACCTGTGCTGCTCAAAATGAGGACTAGAGGCTCCATGTGGCCTGAGATACTCAGATACTCAGCTCGACTCTGAGCCTGCCCAGAGATTTTTCAAGGAACACGCACGACATGAGTTGGGGCTTTAGGTGGGAAGAAAGCCTCATGGGTCATAGGGTCTGGCTGGTCTCCCGAGGTGCTAGCAGTTATGAGGTGTGTGTGAGACAGACAGACAGACACAGAGAAACAGACAGATGCAAGACAGAGGAAGAGGGGTACAGTTGGGATGGAGAGAGAGAGATGGACCCATAGGCAGGATGAACATTCCAGGACTTGCAAGGGACAATGACCATCTGGGTTCACTGGTTGGAGGACGAGGCCGTCGGAAACCCAGAGAGGTGACATTATCAGCTGAGCAACCAGAAATGAGTGATCTACGATGATGACTGGACTTTAAGCTTAAATACCAAGTCTTGACCTTTCCGTAGTTGGGTACATTACTGATAGCCCCAGAGGCCAATTCAGAGACAGTTTCCCTGTCAAATCAGGGCCAAGGACCCAATGAGGTGCACAGCAATGAGATCATCCTGGCAGGAGGAGATGGGGGGGGGACTGTGGGCCTCCAAGAGCTCGGGTCCTCTCATGATAGAGACAGGGTAGTGAGCCAAGAGACAGGATAACTGGGAAGCACCAGGTGCTCCCCACTTCCCAAAGCCCAAACCAAGAAAACTCACAGGGGTGTGGCAGTGATGGGGGGTGGGGGAGGGGGAAACAAGGACAGCTTTGAGTATCCCCAGGTGGCTGGCCCTGATAGGACACTGGAGGCAGGGTGGACACTGAAGGAAGGGCCCGTGGAGCAGCAGGAGAGAGCCTGGTGTTCTTGGCTACAAAGAATGGAAAACTTAATTGCGTAGGACATAAGGAAATGATATCATGGTGTAGCAAGGGATCAGATTGAGGGTTGACTGACGTGGTGCCATGGCTCGGCCTCCTCGCTCTGACTGGCTTCCTTAGAGGTGCTAAGATGGCTGCCACCGCTCTAGCCATCACAGTCACATACATCTAAAGGTCCCACTGAAGAGACTGTGTGTACGGGGCAAGGAGACCTTTCTCATAGGTTCCAACCAACACCTCATGTCTCATAAGCGTGCCACCAGGCAAAGATGATTATACCCAGGTATGGCCCACTAGCTAAACAATGAGCAAAATCAAGTCTCCTGCCAGAGGAAGGGGATTCCCACCCTGTCTGTCAAGGTCTACAAAGACCCAAGACCATAAAAGGGGGGATGTTTAAGACCTGAGTGGACCCAGGAGTAGTAGGAGGTGGGTCAGATGGCACGTTTTTGTGGGGATTGCCTCCAAGGCCATGAGAAGCCACTGGAAGGTTTGGGGTAGAGGGAGCTTGTCCTACCTCTCCCTAGCTGCTGAGCTAGGGGAACTAGAAGAGAGGGCATTTGCAGTAGAAGCCTGTGCCCAGACAGTCATAGGTGACCATGCACTGAGGAGGGCCAGGCGTCTCAGGCACTGAAGCTGCTCTCCTGATAGCATTCTTCCTTCCTGGCCTCCAAGTCAGGGCAGTATGTTCTCTCAGCATCAAAGTGTGTTTTCCTAGGTGCCATTTGGAAGCCACAGACTAGATGGCCTCTGCCTACTGAACCTTCCAAAGGCAGTAGCAGTAGCCTCCTTTCTCAGGAGACCCAGGGTTCCTCAGTAGCCATATGCCTTCCCAAATTATTTTGAGAAACAAGAGTTTAAAAAATAGGACTGTAAAGTCTCAAGAGTTTGCCTGCAGTAAAAATGCCAGGTCGATCTGTTAATCCAGTTGTCAGAGGACGTGAAATGGGGGTCACCATGCTGTCTCCTCTCCTACACGCAGCCTGAGAGAGGGCAAGCTCCGGCACATGCTAGCACGAGACCTGGTTCCAGGAGACATTGTGTCCTTGTCCATGGGAGACCGGATCCCTGCCGACATCCGACTCACTGAGGTGAGCACCCCTTGACACCGTAGCCTGCATATAATAGCTAGTCCTGATGAGCAGGCAGCATGGGGCACAGGACCCCCAAATCTACCATTACCACGCAGCTTATTCTAGAATGGAGGGTCCCCTGGCTGTGTGACTTCCGTTCCAGATTGTTACGCAGAGTCAACAATGGTCCAAAGATATTAGTAATTGTCTTCTCTCTTGAGAGAGACAGAGAAAGACAACGAGACAGAGATACCATTTGTTATAATCTGTTCTTTCAGTTTAGTATCCTCTAGGGGGCTGGGAACACAGCCCCATGGCTGGGGGGCAGGGTGGGGGCAGCCAGCCCGGGCCTAACACATCTTGGTTATGTGGGGTCTGTGTATTGTGTGTGCAAGCTCATGTGTGTGTGTGTGTGTGTGTGTGTGTGTGAGCATGGAGGTTCCTGAACCACCTTGGGTGTCATTTCTCAGACACTATTCCTTGAGCCCAGAGCCTACCAAGTAGCCTCAACTGGCTGAACTGTTAGCTCCCCAGACCTGCCTGTCTCTGTCTCCCTAGCTCTGGGATTTCCATTGCACACTGCTGTCATGCCACTGCCACAACCTCCTCCTCCTCCTCTCCTCCTCCTCTTCCTCCTCCTCTCCTCCTCCTCCTCCTCTCCTCCTCTCTTCTCCTCTCCTCTTTTAACCCTCCCCTCTTCTCTTCCTCCTCTTCTTTCTCCCCTCCCCCTCCTTTTGTTTTCCTCCCCTTCCCCTCCCTCCTCCTCTTTCTCCTCCTTCTCATTGTCTTCTCTCTTTTCTTCCTACATGGGTCTTGGTAAGATCAGGTTCTTGTACTAGCAAGGAAAGCATTTCACCAACTAAACTACTCCTTCACCCAGGGAATGTGGTTTACAGAGCAAATCACAGTGGCAAAATCATCCAGGGCAGGATTGAAGGCTATGGGCTGCATCATAGCAAGGAGGGAAACTGAGGCAGAGAGCCAACAAGTGAGCAGATGTCTGGTTTGGTGACCCTGGTGGCGCTGTCTCTCCTCTCACACCGTGAAGGTCCAGGGTTACCACCTAGTAGAAGCATACTGTGTGAGATGATGCTACTACATTCTGGAGAAAGGACTGGGTGGCAGTCACGTGAGTGACAGCTTCTCCCAAGTACGGGTGAGTACTGCTTGGTCTCTCAGTGAGGTGAAAGGCAAGTGACTGAGAGATTTATGCACGGAGTTCTGAGGAGGAGGCGCTCATTCTGCTGCAAGTGTTCTTGGGAGGTGAAAAGACAGAACCACGAGAGCGGCTGCACATGAGACTGGTTTTTAAACTCAACACCTAAACTGCCAAGTGTGTAAGTAACCTGGAGCTCGCTGCTTACCCACCACGTTCACGCCTCAGTTTCTCTAAATGTAACACAGGAGGTGATAACAGCCTGGGGCAGTTAGGAGGATTAAGTAGCTCCAAGGATACAGAACGGAGGAAACACTGCTGGTTTGTAAGAAACTCAGTCTGTGAGAGAAGAAGGGGAGCCTTGGGCTTTGAGTCCTGCCCCGGAGTCTCACTACATAACAGATGTTTGTCCATACTGTTCAGATTACTGTGAGGACCAGGTAACCCACCACCTGTGTCTTAGACCAGCCCAGTGTCTTAGTCAGGGTCTCTATTCTTGCACAAACATCATGACCAAAAAGCAAGTTGGGGAGGAAAGGGTTTATTCAGCTCACACTTCCACATTGCTGTTCATCACCAAAGGAAGTCAGGACTGGAACTCAAGCAGGTTAGGAAGCAGGAGCTGATGCAGAGGCCATGGGGGGATGTTACTTACTGGCTTGCTTCCCCTGGCTTGCTCAGCCTGCTTTTCTTATAGAACCCAAGACTACCAGCCCAGAGATGGTACCACCCACAAGGGACCCTCCCCTCCCGCCTTCATCACTAATTGAGAAAATGCCTTACAGCTGGATCTCATGGAGACATTTCCTCACCTGAAGCTCCTTTCTCTGTGATAACTCCAGCTTGTGTCAAGTTGATGCACAAAACCAGCCAGGACACCAGGTCTTGGGTGATTTAAGCTATGTAGCCCTGAGTAGACCTCAGGCTTCTAGGTCAGTTTAAGCATCACCCCAACTGCTGCTACCAGCTCACACAGCCTCGTATTTCATTTTAGTAACACCTGCACGTATCGATAGATGACACCATTGTGCCCCGTGCATCTCCCTGTTGGCATTTTGCAGGTCCCTGGGACAATCAATAGCTTTGTTTATTCACGGCAGAAAAATCTTTATCAGCAATTAAGCTTCGAGACTTGGGAGAGGCCAGCCCTGACCAGTGAGTTCCGGGAACGGGAGGTTCAGAAGCCTCGGGACAGGACCCACAATAGCCTGTGCATAGCTGCATGGTGCGACAAAGCCTTACCGCCTGTTCCCCAGCATGGGAACAGAGGCAAAAGCTCTTGGCTATTCTTTCCCACTGTGGAGTCCCAAGTGAAGACAATCGGGTTGTCAGAACTCCAAGTCAGCTTTATCAAGAAGTCCTAGCACTAGGGACAGGATTTTAGGGGAATGCGCATAAGCACATAGGTGCTTCGTGGGCCCCATCTCCTGCACAGCCACCTTGGTCACGCTGGGGCTACGTGGGTTACGTCCCCAGCTCTGTCTTGGACTCGCTCATGTCTCTCCTCACCCAACCCCTACCTCATCCCCCGAGATTGAGTCCTCCTCACCGCAACAACCTGCTCCTTCTCATTCAGACGCTCTGGTGTTCATCTATGATCATAGACTGCAAACTGCATTCTAGGCCACCAGACCCCTGTGTGCAGTGGTGTAGCCCTACCAGCTTGGCCCCCTAGTGATGACTGCCATCTTGGCTTTGTGCGTTCTGTAATGTCCGCTCAAGTTGAAGTTACATAAAGGCTCATTTGTTAGAGCATTGCCCTAGCATTACTACCTGTGGCTATGTGTGGACTTAAGGAGCCTGGATCTCTTGGAACTTCCTTTTGGCCTATAGAGCTGTACAGCCTCCTGAGGTGGCACTCAGGGTAGTTTTGAACCTGAACCTGAGCTGTTCTTGTCCCATTCTTGGCCAGCTGACTTTCTATGTCCCTTCTGTCTGCCAGGCTGTAACAAGCCCCAGGATCCAAGTGTAGGCAAGGCATGCTCCTCCCTCCTCCCTCTTCCCTCCTCCCTCCTCCCCCAGTTCTAGAGACCAGGAGCTTCCCAGTGACCAGAGGTGTCAGTCCCCTGCATTTCTTATGGCTTCTTCTAACCTTCGGCCCCTCTCTGACCATCTGCCCTCCCCAAGGATCTTGGGGTGCCATTACCCTTACTCTCTTGGGAGTCAGTATCAGCTCCCCATTACAGAGTGCCTGTCACACCTGCCACGTCCCCTCCGCTAAACTGGGAAACACATCTGTACGTTCTGAAGATGTGGGTGTCAGTGTCTTGGGAGGATCCATTCCAGGGCCCCTCCCTTGCACCCACTGCCCTCTAACACTGAGGTGGGGAGACCCAGGGCCTCGTGCCTGCTGAGCCCACATCTGCTGAATGACACAACCCCTAGCCCTGGATTCGAATTTTAGTTGGGGACAGGTTTCACTAAGTTGTCCAGGCTGACTTTGAACTTTTGGTCCTCTTGCCTTAGCCACCCAAGTTCTGGATGGCATACGGGCACTGCCAGTCCCAGCTGACCTATGTTCCTCTGTGCTGGGTGCCAAGAACACAGCAGAGAACAGACATGACCCTGGCCTCCTGGGTTTACACTCCAGAGGAACAGGCCTGACCCTGTCCTTGGGGGTAGTTTTTCAGTGGCTGTTGAGAGAGTCTGATGGAAAGGCCTGGGACCTAAGAGCCTAGCCCCCGCCTGTGGAGGGCAGGAAGGGCTCCTTGGAGACAACCACTTTGGGGCTGACCTTGAAGGTTAAATGGACAGGAAGTAGCTGTTTTGAACAGGAAAGGCCCAAGCTGACCACTAGGCCTGGCTCCACCCAGAGGTGGTACTGTCTCCTCGCAGGGGTCCGTGGTCCTGCTTCTGGGACTTTCCCATTGGCCCATCCCATCCTGAGGTCTCAGCTCAGGTCTGTCCTTCTGCCTGGCCTCCTCCTTAGGGGCTTTTCTCCCTGCCCTGTGTCTACCCTGTCCCTGTGCTGGGCTACCTCACTGGGCTGTCCCACCCTATTAACATCTCAGTGGCAACATACACCCCTGGGGAAGCTCACTCCGCATTCAGAGTGGAGCCTTGGGTTACCACATGGGCTCTCATACCGGTGAAAGGAGCTGGGTGGGAGGCAGGCCCGGGTGAGAGGCCAAGAAGTGTCCCGGAGAGCAGCTGAGCCTGTTTTCTGCTGACTCTGACATTGCAAACAGCGTTAAACAGGGTGCGAGAGTCTTGCACGTCTTCCTGGAGAGGCCCAGAGCTCCAAGCTTTTCTGAGTCTGGCTTTCCAAGGCGCCTTCCCTGCCTGATATCTGTCAAAGCCTCTGGTACTGTTCCAATCCTCCTCAAGGCCTCTGCAGGGCGAGGGGGAATCCGAGGGTCTCACCTTTGCCCTCCCCAGGTCACAGACCTCCTGGTGGATGAATCCAGTTTCACCGGAGAAGTGGAGCCATGCGGCAAAACAGACAGTCCATTGGCTGGCGGCGGGGATCTCAGCTCCCTGAGCAACGTGGTCTTCATGGGGACGCTGGTGCAGTGCGGGAAGGGTCAGGTAAACAGAGTCCCGGGGTCCTTCCAGTTAAGAGTCCCAAGCCCTGCGTTACCGCCCTTTCTCCTCCTCGCAGGGAGTTGTGATCGGAACCGGGGAGCAGTCTCAGTTTGGAGAAGTTTTCAAGATGATGCGAGCGGAAGAGGTGAGGGCTGCGGGGGCTTCAGGGGCTATGGGGCTTCCAGGCTGCAGGGGCTATGGGGCTGCAGGGAGGCAGAAGAGGGAGGGCAGCGGGACTGAGGGTGGCCAGTCACAGCTTCCATCAGAGTGGTTCTAAGCCAGAGTCAGCCCTGCTCCCCTACAGAAAGCTGGAGGACACAGGATTTGGGAGCAAACTTTTCATTTTTTAATTTTAAAACTTAGCATGTGTGCTGGTGAGATAGCTCAGTGGTTAAGGGTTCTTGCCGCCAAGCCTGATGATTCTCATACAGGAGAGAACCAACTCCCGAAAATTATCCTCAGAACTCCATGTGTGCTTCGACACACCCCCACACCCCGAAAAATAAATAAATTAAATAAATGAATGAATGAATAAATAAATAAAACTTACCATGTTTACCAAATATAAGTGCATGGTACCCAAGGTTCCTAACCGTGGTCCCTCCACCCCTCCTCCTCGACCTGCAGACACCTAAAACTCCACTGCAGAAGAGCATGGACAAACTGGGCAAGCAGCTAACGGCCTTTTCCTTTGGCATCATCGGTGAGTGAAGTCGGTACCTGATGGGTTCTACAGACCCAGCAGGGCTGTGCCAGTGAAACTTCAGGGGCCCCGTGTTGGGCGCCATACATTATTGGGTGTCTTAGGGTTTCCACTACAGTGAAGAGATACTGTGACCAAAGGCAACTCTTATAAAGGATTACATTTCATTGGGGCTGGCTTACAGGTTCAGAGGTTCAGTCCATTACCATCAAGGCAGGTAGCATGGCAGATCCAGGCAGGCGCAGTACTGGAGGAGCCGAGAGTTCTACATCTTGATTGGAAGGCAGCCAGGGGAACACTGGCTCCCATGTGGCTAGGAGGAGGGTCTCTAAGCCCACCCCCACAGTGACACACTTCCTCCAACAAGGCCATACCTCCTAATAGTGTCATTCCCTGGGCCAACCATATTCAAACCACCATACACTTGAAACTGGTGTCCCCTCTTTGGGTTCTTAGTCTCATTAATAAAATTATTTATTTATTTATTTATTTATTTATTTCCAAGACAGGGTTTCTCTGTATTCCCCTGACTGTGTCCTAGAACTCATTCTATAGGCCAGGCTGGCCTTGAACTCACAGAGATCCACCTGCCTCTGCCTCCCAAGTACTGGGATTAAAGGCGTGTGGCACCCCCCCCCCAACAATAAAAGAATTTTTAAATGAGCTTGAAAGAGAGCTTAGGGACATTTTTATTAGAGTTTGAGAGAAAATAATGGACATCTTTCAGGGAGAATAAGGGGCTGGGGAGAGTCCACGGTGTCCATGGCTCTAGAATTAGACCAGAATGTTCTGCCATGGAGGTCAATGGGCAGTCGTATGGAGAAAGAGACAGGGTCAGGGGTAGTTTCACAAGAAAGCCCAAAGTACTAGAGAAAATATGTTCTGTCAGTACCCAAAAAAATAGAAAGGAAAAGACACTTCTCTGAGTTAAGTCTTGTAACCCTGGGCTTTTCCACCTGCGCCCCAGTTCCTGAATAACAACTGGGAGGATTATTATTATGGAAAAAATGCCCAGGCCATAACTCTGGCTTGTTCCCCACTAGCTTGCAACGTACATTAATCTATTTATACTATTCTGTGTCTGCCCCACGGCTAATTACCTCTCTTCAGTTCATATGTCTGCTTCCTCAGAGGCTGGGTGGGGAAATCTCACGCTTCTCTATTTCCCAGAATTCCTCAATCTTCACGCCCCACCCCCACGGGATGTTCCACCTACTAATTCTGCCTCAGCTTATTGGCCATTCAGCTCTTTATTGACAGGTGATGCTTCCACCCGGTACACAAGAGATTATCCCTACAAGGACAAAGAAATGGGGCCAACTCATCAGAGTTGCCCCGTGGGGCTCTATGAAGGCCTCTGTAAGGGCATTTTCCAGGGAGGAACTACGCATTATGTTCTTAAGGGGATAATTATTCCTCCCATCTCCTTAGAAGGACTTCCGGTGAATCATACTTCCTAGGGGTGGTCTCTAGCTGGTGATTGACAGATCCGACTGGATTAACCCATAAGGGAAGAGAGAATGACCTGTGATATTCTCAACTTTGGAGCAGATCACAATGCCCTGTCTCTACCAAGAACCAAAGGTAGAACCATTAGAAAGGGACCCAGCCTCAATGGTCTTTCCAGATCCCGTAACATCATAGTTAGAGGAAAGACTCCAACTAGGGAAGGTACCTGCTGAGAACTCCAGGTTCTTGTGTCCTAGAACAAAGCATTGGACCAGAAGTTTATGAATGGGGAGAGATGTAGAGATATTTTATTCAGGAAGAGAAAGGTGTGGTGGACAGTGGAGAGCGTGAGAGGGCATCAGACAACAGAGCCCAGACTCCAGGTCTTTCAGTCCTTTTCTTTATTGCTGGAACATCTTGTGAATTGTTTACTGGGTCCCCGTGGTGACTCAGGCCAATTCTTCCCCACACCTCCAGGACCCAGCACAATGCCTAGTGCTTAGCAAACATTTGATAACTGATCCGCAAAGGAGGAAGAGGAAATTTAATCAGGACCTAAGACATATTTAATAAACAGTGACCCTGGGGGGGGGTTGGGGTGTGACTTGCTGGTGTGTGTGAGGTTCTGGGATCCATCTCCAACACTGAAAAACAAAACAAAAGCAAGAGAAAACAACAGAGGCTTACCACAGCCCTCATAGGAGTAACAGAATATGAATGAGAACAGCCCAGCATGAACTGGTGACTAGTGTATTCATCCTAAGCTTGGTGGGAATCTTTCAGGGGGGAACAGTAAAACAGGATTTTATGTCCCAGTGGAATATGTGGGCTTTCTTTTTTTTTTTTTTAAATAAAAAAGATGGGTGGATACGGGTTCTTTTTGTTTTTGTTCATTTGAAATAAGGTCCATGCTGACCTCAAACCCATAGCTATCCTTCTGTCTCAGCCTCCAGAATGCTGGGATTATAAGTATGAGCCACCATGCCTACATATCCAGTTTAATTCCTTTTGAACTACTCCCCTATCCCCCAGTTCCAGAATCTAGACCAGGGCGCTGTACATATGAGGCCATCCTTCTCTTCTAGCCCTGCAGCCAAGCTCCTGAGGTCACTACCAGGATTTGAGTTCCCAGAGGGCCCCTCAGGAAGCCGCTATAAGCACAATGAGGCACTGGGGACACAGGAACCCACACTGATGCTGTCCTGTCTCTTGCAGGTCTCCTGATGCTGGTTGGCTGGGTGCAAGGGAAACCCCTTCTCAGCATGTTCACTATCGGGGTCAGGTATGTGGCCAAGGCTCCCAGGTCTCTTCCCCAGGAGAGCGAGTAGCATACTACATGGCAGGCAGGGATGGAGGAGATACTTCTTGGCCCTACCAAACTGGGTCTCCTGTGGCAGGTCAGGGAGGAGATGCATTATATAGAACATGGGGATTCCTTCACATCCCTCTTTGCTGAGGGCTTGGGTCTATCCAGCTGAGAGTCTGGGCCACACACAGTAGCTTGTCTAAGTAAGAGTGTGTCACCAACACAGACCTTGCTTATCAGTTTCTAGCCACTGTGACAAAACACACGAGGAAAGGAAGTAAGGGAGTAGCAACTTCTTTTGGCTCAAGGTCTCACAGGGTTCCCCCACGTGGTCACCTTGCTCCTGTGGTAAGCCAGACACTATGGTGGAAGGTGCAGCAGGTCTGAGACTCTCCTGGCAGCAGAAATCAGGGAGACACGTAGGTGCTCCTGGGTTTCTTCTTGGCGCTCCTCTTTCATTCCGTCTAGGCCTTTTGGGGTAGCACTGTCCCCACACATTCCCAGTCAAACCTCTTACACCCAGAGGTGTGCTTTACTCGTCTCCTGTTGAGGCCTCTGTCCATTCAGGCTGGCAGTCCAGAGACCCTAAGATGGGCCAGGGCAGAGCTCAGGGATAGACTATCACTGGCATGCCCTGGGTTCCATCCCTACACCACAAAAGGTCAGCACAACTCACCTTGGCTTGATTACATTTACTGAGACCCTGTTGTCAGATAAGGTCAGCCACATATCCAGGGTTAGGACCTGGATGAATCCATCGGTCTCTCTGTCTCTGTCTCTGACAGGATCTCATGTAGCCCAGGCTGGCTCTTATCTAGCCAAGGCTGGCCTTGAGCTTCTGATATCCTGCATGGACCTTGTATATGCTCTGCTGGGAATTGAGCCCAGAGTTTGGGGTACCCAGGAGTGGGAGCCTGGGTCTCCTGGTACTAGGACAAGGAACAGGAACTGAACATGTAATGCTAGCTGGTCCTTGCTCAGTTCCGCATGCTCCATTTTACCAGTGGGGAAACTGAGTCCAGGAGTGGGGGACAGACTCTGAGCCTTGCCTCGTGGTGCAGGATGGGGCCCTTCAGTTGCTAAGGTTCTGTTTCCACTCGTGGCAGCTGGCAGCCGTCGCTGGCCTACAAATATTGACTGAGTGTTGATGGACTGGCCATTACGTCATCAGAGCACTGACTGAGCCTCGGGCCTGGGCCCTTGTGGGGTGTTCAGGCTGGAGAAGAAAGGAAATGTGAATGATTTAAGTGTCGGTTAACAATGCAGTTTCTGGGCTGGAGAGATGGCCCAGTGGTTTAAGTGCACTGGCTGCTCTTCTAGAGGACCTGGGTTCGATTCCCAGCATCCACATGGCAGCTCACAACTCTAAGTCTCTCCAAGTCTAGGGCGTCTGGCACCTTCACAGGCATACATGCAGGCAAGCCACCAATGCACATAAAATAACAAATAAATAAATGTTAACAAATGGACAGTGCAGTTACAGCTTTGCATCCATGCTGTATTGATGCCCCGTGGGAAATGCTGGCCCATGGGAAATGCTGTGAGAGAGACTGAGAAAGAGCTAGGAAGGGACCTGGGACTGGAAAAGTGCCCAGGGATGTGTTCTCTGGGATATCGAAGAAGGGAGTTGAGAAGAGTCAGTTAAGAGAATAGCAGGAGGGGAGCACCAGGCAGGAAGAAAATAGGAGGAGGGGAGCACCACATAGGAAGAGAATAGGAGGAGGGGAGCACCAGGCTGGAAGAGAATAGGAGGAGGGGAGCACCAGGCAAGAAGAGAATAGCAGGAGGGGAGCATCAGGCAGGAAGAGATAGTAGGAGGGGAGCACCACTGACTCAGAAGGTAGAAAAGCAGAAGCTACCAAGGAGACGTTGCAAAGGAAATAAAAGCAGAGAATCATTCTTCGAGAAATCTACCTCAGGCCCCCATGGCCAGAGCGTTATTAAAGATGATTCAAGGAAGTTGCTCTTCCTGGTCTCTCCTGATCTTTATTAGTTTGTGGATAATTTTTTTATGCTATGAACATATCCAGGCGTGTACACTACACCCATCTCTTGACATAAGGGGGTGTCCCTAATCTAAAGTAAATGTTTGCTTAGCTGGTCTATTCAGCCTGGGCCATAAAACCAAGGAAACTAGCTGTGCCATTACCTTGGAAACTGACCCCCTCCCCGGCCAAATTCAGTAATCCTGGTTTATATAACTTGTCTCTGAATGGCTCCTTGTCTCCGGGTGAAAAGGTCACACTATTCATAGTCTCTCTCTCTCTCTCTCTCTCTCTCTCTCTCTCTCTCTCTCTCTCTCTCTCTCTCTCTCTTCCTCTCCTCTCCTCTCTTTTATTTGCTTGTTTGTTTGTTTTATGCCTTTTTAAGACCAGGGTCTGATGATATAGCTCAGGCTGGCCTCACACTCATGGTGATCCCCCTGCCTCTACCTCCTGTGTACGGGAATTACAAGTGGGAGCCACCATGATTGGCCAGCGGGCTTCCACCAGAAAACTCATACTATACCATACACACTGCATTTTAAAAAAAAATTATCTATTTGAGGGTGGGTCGGCACATGTGGAGATCTGTTTGAGATGTGCACAATGCGCATATGGAGATCAGAGCACAAATTGCAGGAGTTCAGCTCTCTCCTTTCACCATGTGGGTCCTGGAGATGGAACTCAGGTTGTGAGCGCTCGGTGGCAAGTATCTTTACCACCCGAGTCTCTTCAGAAACCTCTCTTTCTTTTCTCAGTGGGAAACCCAAGCATGATGCACTGGGTCTATCCAATCACTGAGGTCCCATGGATGACGAAGGCCTTGTGAGCCTTTGCCAATGCCAACTCTTCTGAGTGTTCACCAGTCTGAGACGAATGCTCACCCTGCACCCAGCCAGTGAGGGTCAGGTCCTCACAGATATCACGAGCTCACGCCTGACCCTTTAGCACGTATCAAACGAATACCCCTGGCCTGAGAGATGTAGTGAGGGGAAGTGGCTGTCCCTGCCTCAACATAGCCAGTAGTGGCTCTCAATTAGAACTCTTGTCATATTTAATTTTTTTTCTCTTACTAATGCTTAAAAGTTAGGTTGTTGTAAGGCTGGACATGGGGCTCAGTTGGTAGAGCACTTGCCTAGCATGGTTGAAGCCCCGGGTTCCACTCCAGCACCACGGAAGCCAAGTGCAGCTGTGCATGCATCTCCGAGGAAGTAAGATCAAGGTTATCTTTAGCTACATAGTGAGTTCAAGGCCAGCCTGAGCTACGTGAGACACTGTCTTGTAAAAAAAAACAGTTATAGTCACTGTATTAAAACAACACCTGGCCTCCAGTTACTTGGGAAGGATAGTTGATCTGGTGATACGCTTGTCCCAGACCTCTGAGTGACAGTTTGCTTTGGGAAGGCCTGGCCTGGGGCTCCCATGCTCAGCATGGCTTGGGCTGACCCCTCTCTTATCTTGTGTGTGGCTTTCCAGGGAACAGAGCTTTTCCTGTCACACCCACAACCCAAGGAGTCCTTTTCTAGAAATTACTGTGGGCAGCCCCCTCTAATGAAAATATTTGAGAGTTCACTGTGGTTACGAGTAGAACATCTCCATGTCCACTCTAGGGCTAAAGTGTGTGTGGAGGGGGGGAATTGAATGGTGGGTGCGGCCAGCTTCTCTCGGGATCTCAGCTTGGGGGGGGGGATCACAATGCTGGGGGGGCAGTAATGAAGTGAGCAGGTATCCGATCTACTCTTGTGAAGGTGTGCACAGAGTGGGGTGGGGGTCCCCTCTGCTTTGGTAGCCACAGGAAAAGTAGTAAACCACTAAATTAGCCAGTGACCACTGGAATTCAAGGGACCCAGAAGAGAGTCTGCATACCAAAAGCCACTACTTTCACTAGTCTCCTGATTCAGGAACTGCCAAGTGTGGGCCTATGGGGCAGAGGCCTGGCCGGGTGCGAGAGTTCTGGCAGAAGGGAGAGGGGTTGAGCAGGTGGGGAAGTTGCTTTCCCCACTGTCTTGGTTACCGTGTCGCCCTGCACTGAGTCGGGTCTGGTGGGCCGACAAAAGGCCTCCTAGCCAGGGAGGATTGCAGCGGAGCTGCTGGTGGTGTTCTGGGAGAGCGGAGCTCTTCCCAAGTGTTACAGCTTTTATGGCAGAAACTCTCAGACGACGGAGTAGATCTCTCACACCTTTTATTCCCTGGATAGGATTTATATACAGTTTTGGGAGTTATTCAGGGTTTGACAACAGGTACTTCTCATTGGCTTGGACTGAGAGCTTGGGGAAACCTTATTTACATGTGGGAAGGCTTGTTGCTTGCTCCTACCCGTAACTGATAGCCACACACCTCTCCTGCAGGGGGCCATGGGGATTGTAACTGTGACAGGGGCCAGGGAGCCCAGGGGGGCATGACTGAACTCCTTCTGTCTCATGTAGAGGGAAGCCCCTAATAGGTCACTGGGCTTCAAGGTCTGTGCTCAGCCTGGTCCCAGGCTACCTGTGCACAGCTCACCTCCCGGCAGCCAAGTGCCTCCCTAGAAACTCCACCTCGTGATTCTCATAAATGAGAATGGTTGAAATGCTAAAAGACGTAGCAGGCACCAGTTTACACTAACATGTGACTGCATGACTGGAGAGGCCCCTCCGGAGTCACAGATGTAGTTTACCAGGAATGTGGTCAGGGCACAAATAGTGCAGGAGACCAGTGTGCATCATGGGATTAGAAATTGAATAGAATGTTCACCAGGGACAAAGACAAGCTTCGAGTCATATCTCCCTTTGGTGTGTTAAGTCTGGTTCGACTTTTCTACCCAGCCTGGCTGTGGCGGCCATTCCAGAGGGGCTGCCCATCGTTGTCATGGTGACGCTGGTCCTCGGGGTGCTGCGTATGGCTAAGAAGCGGGTCATCGTGAAGAAGCTGCCCATCGTAGAGACTCTTGGTGAGGGCTCCCCTTCCCGTGCAGACTGAGTCGGGGTGATGTGGGGCTGGCTTTTATGAACCCAGGCTTGGTGACAGCTCACCTCTCTAAACCTGTCTCTGTGGTGCCAGGTTGCTGTAATGTCATCTGTTCTGACAAGACAGGCACTCTGACAGCCAACGAAATGACAGCAACCCAACTTGTCACATCTGATGGGTTCCATGCCGAGGTAAGCCTCATGCTCTCTCACAAGGCAGGAGACCGACCAACATGCCGCCCTGCCAGCCCTCTCCTTCCTGGGGAAATGACAGAGTCCTCTAGAACAGCCAGGAAGAAATAAGTACCTTGGAGGTTGGTCTAAGAAAGTATTGTGACCAATTTAAGATGACTTCTTTGACTTTATTTATTTATTTATTTATTGTTTTGTTTTTGTTTTTGTTTTGTTTTGTTTAAGACTGGGTCTCTCTGTGTAGCCTTGGCTGTCCTGGAACTCACTCTGTAGACCATGCTGGCCTCGAACTCAGAGATCCACCTGCCTCAGTCTCCTAAATGCTGGGATTAAAGAACCACCACCGCTCCACTCAGCTCCTCTTTATTTTTTTTTAATTGTCAAATTTCACTTTTTATATTTTTGCAGGATGGAACCCAGGGTCTCCTCCCTGCTAGACAGGCACTGTACTACTGAACCACACTCCCAGCCCCTCATTAACATCCCAGCCCCATTTCATGGTGTTGAGGATTGCCTGGCATGCTGGGAAAATACTCCGCTCCCGGGCTCCCTGTTCACTTGTATCTGGAGACAAAGTCTTACTCTGTAGCCAAGCTGACTTTGAACTTGAGATCACCTTCCTCAGCCTCTCTGGTAGCTAGGACGACAGGCTTGAGCCACTAGGCAGGTCTGCCTTGGAGCTTTTTTGAAACAAAGTTTCACTCTGTAGCCTGGGCAGGGCTGAACCTCACTGTGGAGCCCAGGATTTACTGCGTAGTAAATCTCTTGTCTCAGTTTCCCATATGATGGAGTCTCCAGGTCTGAGTCCCCACACCCAGCTCTTTACAAAATTTAAAGGCTACAGAAGTACCTGTCTCCACCCATGACAAACTGACCCTGAGTCACTGTTCTCTGCCTCTCCTGAGGCGCAGCCGTGCGCTCCCTTAGCCAGCAATTTGGGGCATAGATAGTTTTCTATGGAACTTTTCGGAACAAAGGATCACCAAGTGGGAGCTCGCAGGCCACGGCCTGCTCTTGTCGATAAAATGTTCTCTTTTTCTTTTTAATTTTTAAAGATGTATTATGTGCATGTCTGTATGCCTGTGTGCCCGTGTGTGCACAAAAATGCAGCGATCTGGGAGGCCAGAAGAGGGCGTTGGATGCTCTCGAAGTTGGTGTTACAAGTAGTTTGGAGCCATCTAGTGGTGGTGATGGGAACTGAACATGGGTCCCTTATAAGACCAATTATTAACCACTGGCCACCTCTTGGGCAATCTCTCAATAACATTGTCTTAGACATCCACGTAGAAACAGGGTGGGTGGGGAGGAGGTACGGGATGTGGAACAGTCAGAGGGTGGTTGGGGGTAGGGGTGGAGGGTAATAAAATATGGAGTGTAAAAAATAAATAATAATAATAATAATAATAATAATAATAATAATAATAATATTGTCTTGGCACACTGCCATGCCTCCATGCCTATCTGTAAACATTACATGGCTGGGTTGCTTTTCGGCCCCAGCCTGCACTGTCTTCACTGATAGAGGTTTATGAGCTGCAGAAGCCTCAGTGTTTCCTCTCAGCTTAGGGTACAGTTTCTTCCAAGCCCTCTCCGTATGCACCTTAGCTTGTGTGACCACAGTTTGCACCAGGAGCTCTTGCAGCCTCCACTGTCAGGGAGAGGCCCTGGGCAGCCAACAGTCTGCAGGGTCATCCTCGTGTGTAGACCTTAGGAAGAGGGAACCTGTGCCATCCAGGGTCGGCAGGGGATGGGGGGGTGGCTCTTGATGACATCCTCCTGCCGTGTCCTTCCAGGTCAGTGGAATCGGATACAGTGATGAAGGGACCGTGTGTCTTCTGCCGTCCAAGGAAGTAATCAAAGGATTCAGCAAT
Organism: Tokudaia tokunoshimensis; assembly: GCA_036184795.1. Taxonomy (NCBI): domain Eukaryota; kingdom Metazoa; phylum Chordata; class Mammalia; order Rodentia; family Muridae; genus Tokudaia; species Tokudaia tokunoshimensis. The sequence goes on from BTHU01000020.1 coordinate 46,847,508, forward strand.
GTATCAGTGGGGAAGCTGGTGGAGGTGAGAACTGCGTGGCTGGAGTGGAACAGTGTGTGACTTTCCTGAAATGAAGCGGCGCGACTATGTGACTGACCTCAGGCATCTGCTTGGACCTCACCCCTAAGTGGACAGGAAGGCAGAGGGGAGAGAAAGGCGGGAGCCTGGCTGGGCTCATGGGGGGAGGGGCGGGGCGAGGATCCTGGTCCTCCACCACCTAAGTCATCTGCCCTCTCTGGGTGACTTCCAGGAAGTCAGAGCCTCCCTCCTCCCCAGCAGTCCTTCCTCTCACATGGGCCCTGCTCAGCTGCCTTCCCTCCCCTCAGCCCCCTCAGCTCCAGCCTTACAGAGTCAGGAGCAAACTCAGAGACACCACTGGAGGCTGAGCTCAGCCCCGGTGTGGCAGGGAAGCAGCAGTTACTCATCCTCTTCAGCTTCTAGTCTAGAACTTTCCCTAAGCTAGGTGCTGCAGAACACGTCCCTAAAGCCTGTGGCTTAGTGATGGCTGTTCACCCTCCCGAGTGTAGTCACCGCCACTCTCCAGTTCCAGAGCAGTGTCACCCCAAGTTGAGACCCTACTAGCGGTCACTGCCACCCCACCATCCCACCTCAGACCTCAGTCCACCCGTGCCGGGCTCCCCTATGACAGCTTCTGGAACCAGCACTCCTCCTCAGCCGTTTCCTATCCTGGGGGTAGAGAGGCTAAGGCAAGAGGATTGCAAATTCAAGGCCAGCCTGGGCAACTTAGCAAGCCCTACTTCAAAATGTAAAACAAACAAACAAACAAAAAAAGCTAAATCTCAGGCTAGGGTACAGTGCAGTGGGAGAAGACTTGCCCAGTATGTGAGAGGCGCTGAGTTCCAGTCCTGCGTGTGGGGGAGGGGAGGGGAGCACACCTGCGTGTGTCCGAGTCACTGGCTTATTTGAAGGGAACTCTCTCGTAGCCTGGCCTAGCTGTAAAGTCATGCCTGCAGTGTCCAGCCTTTTCATGGCGTGAGTGAGCCCAGGGTCCAGGCCTGGTTTCGAATGCTGACTGCAGATATTGCAACCCCCACCACCACCCCTTTCAGGCAGGCTGCGTGGCCAACAACGCTGTCGTCAGGAAGAATACTGTAATGGGGCAGCCCACAGAAGGGGCCTTGATGGTGCTGGCCATGAAGGTAAGAGGTCAGAAGCGTGTCTTCTGGGACTCTCCACTTGTTCCCTTGAGACGGGGTCTCTCGCTGAGCCTAGAGCCAGGCTGGCAGCGAGCAGTCCTCAGAAATCTTCCTGTTTCCCTCCCCCTGCCCCCACAGCACCAAGGTAACAACACACTCGACCACTCGCTGGCCTAGAAGTTTTGGTTCTAGAGTGGGAAGAACTCCCACCAGGAGCCACAACACACATTCCACTGAAGTGGAAGCTCAGATGTCCCCCTGGCCACTGTGGGCTCCTGGTACCCAGAAGCCAATGGGCTAAGAAAGGACTAACAGTGTTAGGAGAGCTGACTAATCCCATAAACAAGGGGAAACTAGATTTCTTCTCCATGATGGAAGCGTCTGGAGTGGAGGAGATCCTTTAGGGTGTCTCTTGGTGCTACCATGTCCTGTGATTAAAGTCAGTGGAAAACTCCAACAGCCTAATCCAGGCAGGATGACAAAGGGCACACACGCTTCAGGGATGAAGGTGTAGGTCACTCCTCCAGGAAAAGAGCCCAGACCTGCCAAGTTGCTTGCTGAGGGTGGAGGAAATACCAAGTGGATCATAGCGGAAGGTAGTTATAAATACCAGCTAAGGTCACATGACCGGTTATAGAAACAAGGATTATAATTGACGTGTTCCGTCATGCTTTGTTAAGCATGTATGTGCATGTGTGTGTGTGTGTCGCAGGGCAGTGGTGGTGCATGCCTTTAATCCCAGCACTTGGGAGGTAGAGGCAGACGGAATTTCTGAGTTTAAGGCCAGCCTGGTCTACAGAGTGAGTTCCAGGACAGCCAGGGCTACACAGAGAAACCTTGTCTCAAAAAACAAAACAAAACAAAAAGAAAGAAAGAAAGAAAGAAAAGAAAGAATATGTGTGTGTGTGTATATATATATATATATATATATATACACATATATTTGTGTACTTATATATTTGCAGATATTTGTGTTTCCTTTTCTCTCTTTTTCATGTCATTATACTGATTCTTATCACTTCTGTTCCTATAGAGGACACTGACTAGAACACATGGGTGCTGGGGATTTGAACTCATATCCTCATGTTGGTGTGCAGCAAGGCCTCTTACCTCCAAAGCCACCTCCCCAGGCCCAGACATCTGCCCACCCCTGTCTTACATCACCTTCACGATTTCATTACTTAGTTTTAGGTATTGAGAACAGAACCCGGGGCACTGTGACTGGCGAAGCCACGCTCTACCCCTGATTGAGTTCATTGGGTTTGCTCAAAGTAGCATGGTAACCCCAAACAGCCGTGTCCCCACAAAGCTCACTCCAGCTTGGGTGTGACATCCCCTGAGCTACAGAGATAGAGCCCGCCTCTGATCTGGCATGTCCCCTCTGCATCTGGGGTGGGGTTGAGGAGGTAGCTAGAATCCCGGATGAGGAGGTAAGGGTCAGAGGCCCGCCCTACTCCTCTTCCTGAGGGAATGGCAACAGGTCTCATCTTGACAGTCTCTGGGGATGAGTCAGACTTCTCTGATGAAGATGCAGTGGCTGCCCTTCTCGGAGGACAGTACTCCACAGCTCAGCCATTACTCCCTGCTGTGGGGCTGCAGGCATCTCTCTGCTTCAAGGGGGGTGGGGGACTCTTTCTAGACATGGCTGCACATACCTTTAATCCCAGCACTGAGGAAGAAGAGCTGGGCAGATCCCTGTGAATAAAAGTCCAGCCTGATCTATGTAGCTAGCCAGGGCTACAATGTGAGACCCTGTGTCAATAGGGGAGCAGGGTTCTCATGGCTGCTTCTTTCCCTAAGTCATTCCCATGTCTACCATTGTTACTGGAATTCCTTTCCCTCCCAAACACTATCTCTAGTGCATGAGATACCCAGAGAACACCAATTTTGCTTTCGGGAAACTGAGTTTGACCTGGTGAGCAACAGGTCCCAAAGTCTTCAAAGACCACACAGTGATGGTCCTGCAGGCCCCAGGCTGCACCTTCCCAAATGTCTTTGTTTCCCAGAAGTTGCTAAAGGAGCTGAGGCAAAGCCTTGGTTCTGGGACCAGAGAAAAGAAATTGTTTTCCCCAGGTGAGAGCTCTGAAAACAGGCAGCCTTCCTTCCCATAGCTACTGCCTGGGATTCTGAGGTTGGAATTCTGGTTTACTCAGACAAAGGTTAGCATGCAGCCTGGCTCAGGATGACTCCCTGAAAACAATCCCCTCTCACACCCCAGATGGACTTAGGTGGCCTCAAAGATTCCTACGTACGGAAAAAGGAAATTCCCTTCAGCTCGGAGCAGAAGTGGATGGCAGTGAGGTGCAGCCCGAAGAGCGAGGTGAGTTTGGCATCTGTTGAGACAAGTCTCACTAAGGGGCCCAAGACCAGCCTGGAACTCGGGGACCTCCTGCCTCAGTATCTGAGAACTGAGATGATAGGAATACACCGTGTCTGTGATGCTATCCTTCCTTCAAGCCAAAATAAGGCACAAACACCTGGGGAGGGGGGCGGGGATGCCCTACACCTTCCAGGAGCTTCCAAACAGAAAGATGACAGGCACTGGGCATTCTGACCCATGGTGATCACAGTGGGAACCCTGATCCAGCCACAATGTGGGGGTCTCAGTCCTCCTGACCTGCATTGGAAAGTCCAGGTGTGGACCCTGGGGAACCTGTGTGTTTTGGGGGCTGATAAAAGCTCAAGTGTGAGGCTGCTGTCTATACAGCAGGAAGCACCCAGTGACGGTGGATTCTTTTCCTTTTCTTCCCAAGGATCGGGAAGACATTTACTTCATGAAGGGGGCCTTTGAGGAAGTGATCCATCACTGCAGCATGTATAACAATGGGGGCATCCCCCTGCCTCTGACACCCCAGCAGAAGTCCTACTGCCAGCAGGAAGAGAAGAAGATGGGCTCGCTTGGCCTGCGGGGTTGGTGTCATGTCTCCCTCCCCTGCTCACTGGAGCTTGGGGTTGGCCTGGAGTGTTGCTAGGATGCATGAGAGTCGGGTCCTGGGCAAATCTGCCACCATCCAGAAAGGCAGGCAGGGGCGGGCTGACAGCAAGGCCTAGTGTGAAACTTCACAGTCAGGATGGGCTGCCCAGTCACCCGTGACCCCTGCTGATCCAGGGGTGGTGGCTTGTGTACTGGGGGGCATCATTTGTCACATTCTCTGGGGCATACGGAGTTTGTGCTGTGAAGTAATTTCAGGCACTATCTCACTCCCTGCCATCTGCCACGAAAATCTAGAGCTCTGATGGAGACCCATCATTTCATGGTCACTTTGAAGTTTTCTTGGCTACATGGTCACTGTCTTCCCCATCAGGCTGATGTTAAAACCCTCGGGCCATTTGTTGCCCGGTCCCAGTCCCTTGTTGGAGAGAAAACTCTGAGAACACTCTGGAATGCTTGTATTCCGTGGGGGCAGGAGAGGTGGTGAACTCACCCATTACCTACCGATTACCTCCACCTCCCTACTCTGGGGACAGATGGGTGAGCGCTGAGCCCGTGGCCGGCAGACTTTGTCCCAGGTGCCTGTTCACCAGCTCACCAGAGGCTGCGACTGGACAATCTACCTTGTGTGACCTGGGCTACTTCCCACACCCGCCCTTCCCTGTCTAGAGCACCTATACTGACCACACAATAGGGCTTACTAGGGACAATAGATAGTCCCCAGCTCCCACCAAGCTGTCCTTCTATCTCTCACAGTGCTGGCCCTGGCAGCTGGACCTGAGCTGGGAAGACTGACGTTCCTGGGTCTCGTGGGCATCATCGACCCCCCGCGGGCTGGCGTGAAGGAAGCAGTTCAGGTCCTCTCTGAGTCTGGTGTGTCAGTTAAGATGGTGACAGGGGATGCCCTGGAGACGGCCTTGGCCATAGGTAATCAGGGTGATGGGCAGGGAGGGAAAGGACCTCATGCCCAGTGCTCCCTGCTCTGCCCAGTGCTCCCTGCTCTGCCTTGTATCCAAAAGGGGGAAAGTCTACATGTAAACAGTGGACCTACTATGTGTTTAGAGGCTTTTTGCCTGTGATGTCCATGCCCAAGTGGCATCCTATACCGTGTAATTCCAATCTGGCTTCCTCCATTGGCTGGGCGTCTTTGGCACATCGTAGGACCACTCTGATGCTTGAGTGTCTTCAGCAGTGGGCCAGCAGGCCTCCCATCGTTATGGTTAGGGGCAGTTATGTTGACTCTGTCCCACTAAGGCCCAGTGCTATGAAGTCACAGGCCAAAGTATCAGAGCGGTCATGTCAGGTGCCAGTAATACCACCTCCCAGCAGTGTGGCCTCAGGAAGCCAATTTTTGCATAGTTTCCTTGTCAGTCGTAAACGTAGGTTCACCATGGTTATGTCAGACCTGGTGACCGAGACGATCTAAGGTCAGGTGTGTCAAATACGGGTGGGTCAGGGCCACCATCCAGGCCTAGGAGCCACTTCTCAGCCCCAACTCTCTCAAAGGAAGAACCATCGGCCTGTGCAACGAGAAGCTGAAAGCTATGTCCGGGGAGGAGGTGGAGGGCATGGAGCAGGGCGCACTGGCGGCCCGAGTGAGGCAGGTGGGTCTTCCCGGCGGGCAGACAGGGCAGGGACGGAGGGGCCCTCCATCTCCCATGTCCACTGATGGCTCTTTGACTCCCTGGACCAGGTGTCAGTATTCTTCAGAACCAGCCCGAAGCACAAGGTTAAAATCATAAAGGTAACTGGGCCAAAGGACAGGGGAGCCATCCGGGGCGGGGCCGTCCGGGGCGGGACCGTCCGGGGCGGCAGGCTGCTCAGCTGACCTTAGTCGTTGCTCTCTTCTCTAGGTTTTAAGCAGCTGCGTGCATTCCACACACCCATCCCCACTTACAGGGCAGAATTACCATCACATGTTTAGCTGCAAAGGATGCTGGGAAATACCATCTCCCATGGGATAGGCACTTCACAGCTAAAACAGGAGTGGGCCCTATAGATGTGGTTGTGGGAAAGCCCACTGGAAACAGCAGGGGGAGCTAGATACTGTAAAGAGAACATTTTCAGGCGGCCCACACGGAGCTGGCCTGATTTCTCTTTGTCAACCAGAAGCCTGTGAGTTTCAGGCCTTTCCCCACATCTGTGCCTCTTTGGTAGCTGTATTTTGTTCTTTGGGGGCTTGAGGAAGTTCTGGGATATTTGGGTTTTAGTGCTGAAGCATGGTAGCTCACAATTATCATCCCAGTCCCCAGGAGGTTGAGGTAGGAAGATCATGAGATCTAAGACAGCCTGAGCTACATAGAAAAGACCCTATTCAGAGAGAGAGGGAGGGAGGGAGGGAGGGAGAGAGAGAGAGAGGAGTGTGTTTATATATATATTCATATATATATTCTCACGCACTGGTATGAATGTGGGTACATACGTGCCCCAGTGTGTGTGTGGAGGTCACATGACAATCCGTGGAAATCTGTTCTCTCCTATTGATCACATGGGTCCTGGGACTCACACTTCGGGCATCAAGATTGGTGACAAAGCCCCTTTACTTGAGGAAACATCTTGCTAGCCCCAAGAATTGGCTTAGTTCTCTGATCACTAAGAGCGCCTTTTACAAGCTGCCTGTGTTGTCCTAGCCGGGGTCTCACAGCAGCCTGTGAGACCAGGATGGTGACTGACATTTGCTTTGCAGATAAAGAAACTAAGCTGAGTAGTCCAGGGCCATGTCCCTGCAGTAGAGTGACTGTGAGTAGGGCAGCTGGCCCTTGGCTTCTGGAGGACAGGTGGCTACTGCCCCCGTGGTACAACAGGGAAGGCATCAGAAAAGGTGTAAGAGCACCCTCCGGCTGCGTGCAAGTCTCCACCATCTGCTCTTCACACAGGCTTTGCAGGAGTCCGGGGCAATTGTAGCCATGACGGGGGACGGTGTGAATGACTCAGTTGCCCTGAAGTCTGCAGACATCGGGATCGCCATGGGACAGACGGGGACAGACGTCAGCAAAGAGGCCGCCAACATGATTCTGGTGGATGACGACTTCTCGACCATTATGTGAGTTGCCGTACCTGCACCCCAGAAAGTGCTGTGGTGGATATGAAGGGGGTTCTCGTGGGGTTCAGGGGGGTCCCTGGGAAGAGAGCTACATCCCAGGCTTATCACTGTGGCAGGGGTCCCCCACTCCAGATGTATGCAGCTTCTCAAGGCAGTGTCCTGGGGCTATCCTTTCCTCCCTGTGGAATATAAAGAAAGTCTAGCCTAGTGGTTCTCAACCTTCCTAACACTGAGACCCTTTAACACAGTTCCTCATGAGTGGTGACCCCCAATCATAAAGTTCTTGTGTTACTACTTCATAATTGTAATTTTGTTAGTTCTGAATCATAACATAAATATTGTTGGAGATAGGTTTGCCAAAGGGGTCATGACCCACAGGTTGGGAACCACAGGTCTAGGGCTGCTTGACTAACCAGTAACCAGGGGCGGCTGTTGGAATTCATGTTCAACCAAAGGGATGGCTCGTCACCAAAGTGCTTGGCCTGCAAACGTGGGGACATGAATGTGGCACCCGGAGTCGTCATGGATATGCAGGCAGGGTAGTAGAGGCTGTCAGGGAGACCCAGGGCTTACTAACCAGGCAGCCTTGCCTGATTGGCGAGCTCCAGGCCAGTCAGAGATCCTGTCTCACAGAAGGGCAGCCTTCCTGGGGAGGACATTCGAGGTTGTTCTCTGGCATAAATAAAAGCCATGGTTGGAGACTCATGCATGTGACTCCTGAATTCAGGAGGCGGAGGCAGGAGGGTTGAAGTTGCCCTCCTCTGGATTTAATGTTAACCAGTGGAAAGACTTTAAGACTTTGCTCCTAAGTAAATCCCAATAGTTGGAGCACAGAACACTTAGAAGGGTGTTTGGTTTTGTTTTTGTTTTTTTTTAACAACAAAGGCGCCACCGTAGCAAAGTTTCTCTGCCATTAAAAATACTCTTCCAAGCATGATTGCGTGTGGGTGTCTGTCTCTCTGTGTACCCACGGACATAGCCATAGGAGCGCCTATAACCCTGGCACTGTGAGGGGCAGAGACAGGAGCAGCTGTGGGACTTGCTGGCTGCTTCAGATGAAGCGCTGATTCGCAGGAGTAAGGCAGAGACAGCAGGACATCCAACATGTCCAGGTGCATGCCCACAAGACAGACGGACAGTGATGTCTCCGAACCTCTTGCTCCGCCTCCAGTGTGGAACCTGGGTTCTTTCATCTGCTGTCGAGCTGCAGGTGTATTGAACCCTCAACATCCAAAGCACGGGTGGGGCCCTGGCTCCAGTTGGGAGGGGTCACACACAGGACTTGCACAGAAGGGACACCCCGACCAGTGTGCCCCAGGTGTGCCAGCAAGGGTTACCTGCCCTGTTGTACCTGGGCTGACCACTCTATGTGCCTGAGCCATCCCACCCCACCCCACCCCACCCCCAGACCTCTTGCTCACAAATGCTGTTGCCTCCCTCAGGAGCGCAGTGGAAGAAGGCAAGGGCATCTTCTACAACATCAAGAACTTTGTCCGCTTCCAGCTGAGCACGTAAGCAGAGTCAGACCTTCCCCCGTTGCTCACTGGACACCGTGTCCGGTGTGTGCACTGAGAAGCTGTCTGTTGCCTGTGCCCCACAGGAGCATCGCAGCCCTGAGCCTCATCACCCTGTCTACCGTGTGCAACCTGCCCAGCCCCCTCAATGCCATGCAGATCCTGTGGGTGAATATCATCATGGACGGGCCCCCGGCGCAGAGGTGAGGCAGTGGACTGCAGGCAGGACCCTGAGTACCTGCTCTCAGAAAGGAATCTCCAGGCTGTTCAAGTGTGAACAGTTTCCGGAAGGGCGGCGGACCAGAGCTCCCTCGGTTACGGTGCACTCCTGGGGCCCATGGCTCGGTCCCACTGTAAAGTCAGGCCACCACATCCAGGAAGTCCTCTCTGATCACTCGAACAGTGGTGGCCTCATCCTTGAGCCTCTGCCCTTTCTTTCCCTGGAGGGGAAAGTGTCATTGTTTTGATGGATTGGGACCATCCCCACTCTAGCTGGTTACCATGGAGCTGATGCCCCTTGACCTTTAGGATGCTGCTTGGATGATACGGATGGTCACCGGTGTCGCAGGAATACATAGGAAGGGGAGTGTGGGCTGGCTGGAGGGTACGGAAGACCCTGTGTGCCCGACAGCTTTGGCTGCTTGCACAGGGAGGTGTCATTACAAACACATGGATGTTTCTGTTAGCATCAGTGTAATCGTCTGTGCTTTTGCACAGAGCGGGAGCCCAGCCCGTTTTCCCAGAGCCCAGTGGGGGCTGAGGTTCCCATAAAGTTCTTGTGAGACAGCAGGTCGGGTAGCTCCCAGGTCTCTACCCCATGTGCATCTGGGCTCTCCTGATGTTTCCGTGTGACAGAGCTTGGCCCTGTGTCTCCAGGCCCTACTTAGGACCCCTTATGGTAATGAGAGCATGACATGGGGAAGGCTGAAGGCCTGTGTTGGCCCTTGCTAAGTTCTCTGGTCTCTCCGCATCTGGATATTTGGAGACAGTAGAGAGAGCGCTACGGCTATCCATGGGATAGTTGCTCAGGAACAAGAGTGGCCCCGCTCACAGGCGACAGTTTGGAGGACTTGTCTGAACCTGTGCCAGGTGTCCTTTATAGAGGAGAGCTCTCAGTGTGTAGTCCAGGCTGGCTTTGAACCCAGAGATCCTCCTGTCTCAGCCTCCCGAAAGCTGGGATTACAGGTTGTGCATCACCTGGGGCAGCTTCCGAGTGACGGTTGCGATGTCAAAGCATCCCTGGTCTTTCCTGCACAGCCTAGGTGTGGAGCCTGTGGACAGAGATGCCCTGCGGAGGCCTCCACGGAGCGTCAGGGACACGATCCTGAACAGAGCCCTGATCCTGAAGGTCCTCATGTCGGCCGCTGTCATCATAGGGGGGACCCTCTTTATCTTCTGGAGAGAGGTGAGCAAGGCATGGCATTGGCTTACACAGACGAGACTTGTGCATGACTGGGGACTGGGTGCTCTCTCCGAGGCATGTGTGTGCACGCACACACATGCGTGTACACACACACACACACACACACACACAGAGGACATCTTAGTGCCGTCAGGGGCCAGAGAGCAAGTACTGGGTGGGGAGAAGTATAGAGGTCAAGTGCTGGGGCTAGAGCACAGACACGGGGGTTTTGGGGAGGCCCACCATTTTTTTTGTCACAGGAAGCTAGAGGACCCCCTTCCAGTCTGAGCCCATCCTAGCATGGGTAAATTTCATGGCCCTCTGGGCTGGGAAGCCTCTGGTAAGGTTGGATATGGCCAAGATGAGGAATTAGGTGGTCATACGAGCCACCTGGTAGGCTGAGGAGTCCCTGTTGTGTGTAGACACGACCTCCAGGGCATCCAGATGGGGACTTGGTTCTGAAAACCTGCCTGGCAGCCAGGATGGAGGGATATACACAGGACTGAGCTGTGTTCCAGCTTGGAGGGGATTGCATCGGGTTGGGGGAAACTGAGGCAAAAACGTCTGAAAATGTGCACTGACAAATCTATCTCACGGGGGCTGTGGCCAGTCCTTGTGATGAGCCAGCCCGGACAGACATGGTTGGGTGCGACAGATGCTCTTACCATGCCGAGTCATCGCTGAGGTCAGCTGTCTCACGCTCGTCATAGGACATGGCTTCTGGAGTTTGTGTAGTGGGATGACCTGCAAGGCGGTTACCCACAAGGATGGTGGTTCTCAACCTTCCTAATACTGAGCCCCTTTAATACAGTTCCTCGTGTTCTGGTGACCCTCAACCATAGAATTATTTTTGTAGGTCCCTCATGACTATGATTGTGCTACTGTTGTGAAATGGAACTATCTGATGGTCTTAGGTGACCCCTGTGAAAGGGTCATTCATCCCCAGAGGGGTCACGACCCACAGGAGAAGGTGCCTTTGTCTTCTCTGCTGCCTTCCGGCTGTGCCGGCAGCTGACACTCCCTCCAGGTTGGGAGTCTCCTGGGTCCAGCACAACACATGGCTCAGAGCCAGCTTCTAGTGTAAACCTTTGGGGCTGGGCTGACCAGCCATCCTCGCTCGGGCAGCACCCACAGGCCACCCCAGCACACTGTACCCCTCGGCTCTAAGGCAAGGAGTCCCCTTCCTCCTCTGCCATGCGCATGCCTATATACTGCGTTCCAGATCCCGGAGAACGGCACCAGCACCCCACGCACCACCACCATGGCCTTCACCTGCTTCGTGTTTTTCGACCTCTTCAATGCACTAAGCTGCCGCTCTCAGGTGAGCAGAGCTGGCCCTGCCTGAAGCCCCGCCCCTGCGGACCCACGACGGGGTGCAGTGGACAGGGACCCTGCAACACTGTGTCTCTACACTCCAGGCAGAGGTCTGGGGAGAGGGGTACAGCTTTCATGCTCCCAGGGGCTCCAAGCAACACACCCCAGCATCTGCCATTCTGTCCAGTTGCCAACTTGGTGGGGCGGGTACAGACTGCATGGTGTCCCTGGGGCACAGCTTCTGAACCCACGCCGTGTGCTTCCACCAGCCCACTCATGCCTCTCATCCCCACAGACCAAGCTGATATTTGAGATAGGCTTTTTCCGGAACCGCATGTTTCTGTACTCCATCCTTGGGTCCCTCCTCGGGCAGCTGGCCGTGATCTATGCCCCGCCCCTGCAAAAGGTCTTCCAGACAGAGAACCTGAGTGCGCTCGGTGAGTGATGGGAACTGAGACTTGACCACCAACTGGGGTGAAGTTGTGAGGCCATAACGTAGCACAGGGATGCCCAAGGGCATCATCCAGCATGCGTGCCCAGCTCCGGAGCCCAGGACTCCCCCACTGCCAAACAGGAAGTGGGGACAGGAAGTAAACAGTCCCTAAGTCTTCGGGGATGGGTCCCGCAGCGAAATTAGCCCAAGAACAGCAGTTGCAGGTCCTCTACCTTTCCTTCTGTCCCACGTTGGTCACTGGCCACCTCCATCCAGGAGCAGGGGTCAGAGAGTCAGCTCCCAGATCTAGCACAGAGCAGGCCATTGCACCAGTGCAGATCACTACAGGTCCAAAATGGCCACACGGGTGTGCAAGTGTGCAAATGGAGCAAGCACTTGAGACCTCAGGGCAGGCCAGGAAGGGCAGCCCTCCCTGTGACCTAAAATCTAAGTCCCTGTGGGGCCCCAGTGAGTGATCTATGGGAGCGAGCAATGAAAAGGAACCCAGGGGCCTGGAGGGATGGCTCAGCGGTTAAGTTCAAATCCCAGCAACCACATGGTGGCTCACAACCATCTGATGCCCTCTTCTGGTGTGTCTGAAAATAGCTATAGTGTAATCATATAAATAAATCTTAAAGAATAAGGAGCCTAGGATCTGGGGACACAATTCAGCATGAGGACCCAGGTTAGATCCTCAGAACCCATGCTACTGCTGGGGACTTGAGGGGCTCAGTGGCCAGCCAGCCTAGCTGGAAATGGTGACCTTTGGGTTCAGTGACAGATGCTGCCTCACAAAAGGTAGGTAGCGAGCAGAGGCGGACTCTGGCCTTTGCCTGAACATTCGCGCGCAGAGAAAACCCTTGGAACCGGCTCTGTTGGCGGAGTGTTTGCTTAGCTTGGCTCCACCCCCAGCTCCACGTGACCTCGGCAGGCCTGTAATCCCAACACTGGCGCTGGTGAGGGGCAGGCGGGCGGATCAGGAGTATGAAGTCCTTCGCTGCACAGCGACTTGACCTACCTGCGAGGCACCTCAGAAAGACGGGGAAACACAAGCATGTTTCTAAGCTGCCTTTTTCTACAGTGGGGAAGAGAGTTCGCTTGCCAAAGCCATGGTGACTTGTTTGGGCATCTAATGTCACAGGACGACGCTGGCCTCTTCAAGGGTGGCAAAGCCCCTTCCCTCCAGCCCCCTCGAGTCTGTTAGGTTGAAGAGGAAGGCAGAGAATATGGCCTGCAGGTGGGCACTACTGTCTGGGACTCTCTTCCCACAGACCTGCTACTGCTCACTGGGCTGGCCTCGACTGTCTTCGTTCTGTCGGAGCTGCTCAAGCTGTCGGAAAAGTTCTTCTCCAGAGCCACGCCCACTCAGATGCTCCCGGAGGCCGTGTAACGGAACCAGTGTGTCCGTCCCTGACCTGCTTGGGTGCCTCTGGCCTGTCCCCTTCCTTCTGTTCGGACAGTGCAGCATCAGGACACTGGCTCCACCTGTCCTTCTGGGACATGTCCCGCACAGGTCGGGGTGGAGCTTATACTAAAACATGGCGCTATTTATTAAACCACCGTGTTTTTTATTTAACCTGTCTCTCTCTGTTCTTGAGCAATGCAGAGGCACAGGACTTTCACGGCCACTGGGACTGTGGCCACTCTGCCCACAGACATCCCTGCCGAGGCCTAGCAATCCCCATCTAAGGTGTGGTTCTACAAAGAGCTTTGTCTCGTGGTTTGGAGCTCAATCCCCTATGCTCCAGAGGGGGGAGAAACTCCGAAAGAATGGTTTATGTGAAATCTGATTCAAAACAAAGCATGGCGGCGTGACTGAGCGTGGCCTGGGCATTTAGTAAGAGGTGAAAATGTGAAAAGCTGAAATCCCACAGGCCTGGACACTCGCTCTGGTGTCTAACATCGGCAAAGCTCTCACTCCGTGGACACCAAAATGAAACCCACTCCTAACAGGGATACCTCAGAAATGCAAACACGAACGGAAGCTCCCTCCCCCTTCCCCCCCCCCAGAAACATCTCAAAGCACATGTCGGCATCACACCTAGTGGAGAAAGAACCAAGACTCTCCATGTGAGTCAGGGAGGAGGAGGAGGGAAAGGAAGAGGTGTCGCCGAGCTGGGCACTCACCTGACATGCCAGGTACTCGGGAAGCTAGGGCAAGAAGGTTACGAGTTCAAGGCCAGCCTGGGTAACTCAGCAAGACTCATGATCCCCCTGCCTCTGCCCCTTAAAGTAAAAGGGCTGGGCTTAGTGCTTGAGGGTCCACCTGGCACAGATGAGCCCCAGGGCTCAGTCCCACACTGAAAACATGGACATGGGGAAACGTGTAATGAATGTCGCTGGAGGAACCAGGCCTGCACACTCAAAAGGCAACCTATAGGTGAACACAAACCTTGACAGTGGCTGTCAGAGGGAGCTGGGGCCTGCAGCGTAGCAGCACTGACTGGCAACTTGAGCTCTTAGGTCCCTTTGCACTTCTCAAACAAGGGGAAGCCCACGCTCTTGTGTCTCCAGAGGCTGGACAGGAGGATCTGTGACACTCATAGCTGGGGGGGGGGGATCACAATACGAAAGGATTCAGCAAGCATCAGGGACAAGTCTCACGCACGTGTGCTTGTGTGTGCCCAAGTGTACCCTCTCACACAGGCATACAACGAATATATGAACCTCTGTACAGAATGTACATCTGGACACAGGCATATGCCCCTCCAACACACATGTATATGTGTACACAGGCATATGTCCACACACATAGATCTATATACAGGCATATGTCCACACACATAGATCTGTACACAGGCATAGGTCCCCCACACACACACACACACGTGTACCTGTGCAAAGGCATGCATCACACTCATGTACATGTGTACCTGCAGACAGAGACATACATGGAAAGATGCCCATTTATATATAGCATATAAGTAAAATTTTTAAGTAACTTAAGTCGAGGACAGGCATACCATTTGACCAAGGGTATCGGGCTGAGGAGACGACAGCCCAGTGGGTAACGTGGAGCTGTAAAAGTCTGACAACATGAGTTCAAGACCCAGGACTCGCCTAAAAACCCGGCTACAGAAGTGCTCACCTGTAACCCAGCGCTCTTATCTCCTGAGCCATCTCTCCCACCCTCAAAAGAGTCTCCTTATAAATCAGGGTGGAGAAGGGCACCCTAGAAAGCCAGAGGACACTTTGAACACTGAAGCTGGGTGCCCCCTCTCCTTGGTGAGCAGGCACTCGGTAACACAGGGCTGAGGTAAAGGCGGCTCTGCCATTCCTCAGCCCACTGTGGTGGGGTTCAATTATAGCCACAGCATTTGAGGCACAAATAGGGGGACTGTGAGTCTAAGGCTAGCCTAGGCTATATACAAGACTCCATCTCAAAACTCGAAGGGCTGAGGACGAGGCCCAGTAGGGAGCCCTTGCCTAGCTCCAAGTGCCCCCCCACACCCCCTTGCATTCCATAGCACTGCCAGAAAGAAAAAAGGGCATCTCTTAAACCAACTAGTCATTCATCTCATCCCAGAGACACAGTACCAGACACAGGAAGATGGTTACTATGGCAACAGTCAGCCTCCAATCTAGGATGCCGCATCTGCATGGCTGACACAAACATCATGGGGAAAGATGGAGAAACCCTGAGCAGCTTGCACTGAGGGACTGACCTCGGGTGGACACGGCTGTGCCCCGCTGTGCGGAGAGTGGCCTCCAGAGGAGCATAAACCTTCCAGAGCTGTCCGTCTCGTCTCTCCGTCCTTCCAGCCCCTCACTCAGGCGCTCATAACCACCATGTGTGCAGCACCGTTTGCAGCCTGCGTTTCTTTACCTCTTCCTTCTAGCACTTTCTGGTTTGGCACAGCCTCCGCCTGTCGGAAGGTCTCTGGTGTTCACAGCTTCATTCTTCTGCCCGTTTCACAGAAGACCTCAGTCCTCATTTACAAGGAATGAGAAGTTCCTCGGGGTTCCATCTGACATCCCACAAGCGTTTGTGCCCTGAGAAATTTGTTAGAGGTTTGGGAAGCAACGCCTGTTACCTGTACATGAGAGGGCTGCGCTCTCTGACTTAGGGCGCTGTCTTAAGTAGACTCCCATCCCAGAACAGAGGTCAGAAAGAGTGGTGACCATAGCATCATGACCTCCTGAGGGGTCATGCCAAGTCTGCTACCAATGAAAGACATGACTACATTTTTATTTAAAACACACAAAACCACTTGCCACTTGCCGGGCAGTGGTGGCACACACTTTAATCTCAGCACTTGGGAGGCAGAGGCAGGTGCATCTCTGAGGTGGAGACTGGCTTTCTGGAGGACAGCCAGGGCTACACTGAGAAACCCTGTCTCAAAAACAAACAAACAAACAAACAAACAAAACAAAGCAAAACAAAAGACATGCTCCATAGCACAGTGACCCAGTTCTGTGAAGTTACACAGGGGTTGTCTGGAGATTCTAGTGTTTTCTATCTCTATCCCACAGACCACTGACAAATGGCTTCTTGCCAGGGAAACCAAACTAGCCCAGCCCTTCATGGACAGAAATGGCACTCTCGCTTGGGAGGCCTTGCCTCACACCTTCCGGTGTACTCGGGGTTGGTATGTGGAATATTCCAGGAGCTTCCTGGGCAAAAATGCAGAACTGGAAAAATGCACACACCGGACTTCACTATGGCTTTTGATTGAGGCAACCCGTACATTCAAAAGTAAAACTTGTATCAGATCCGTAAAGGTTGAAGTTTACAGCAAAAGACAAACAAGACGTAGGGTCTCAGAGGCCCACAGGTCCTCTGGGTAGATGGAGCTGGGCGGCCATCACTCACAGTGAGATGGGCAGCCTGGCCACCTGAGCCATCATCACTCTTTGGGAACCACTGATGTCTGTCTGAAGGAAGTCATGATGTCCCATGACCCAACCTCCTCCTGAGATGCCCTGAGCTGTGACTTCAGAGAAGGCACCTAGAGGCCACGGCTAGACATCACATACCACTGATATCTGGGATGGGTGGGTATTATGCACACATTAGGGAAACAAAAAGACTTCAAGTCTCCAAAGGCCCCTGCTCCTGCATTTGGGTTAGCAGCACAGTAAAGGTTTGGTCTCTGGGTAAATAGGTCCGGTTTTCCCACTTGTTCACTAGACTCAAAGAGTGTTGAGAAAGCTAGACAGAACTCCCCACAGTGAGCCTGTTCTGAGGACCTGCTCCCAGAGACCTTCAGCTGCAAATCCACAAATTTCATGCTGGGGGTGTGGGGGGGGAGTATTCTCACAGAGTACCAGGATTTTCATCTAAGCATCCATCTTTCCTCTCATGACGGGCCATCGGGGCACCTACAGGGACCCCAGAGCACAGGCCAAGCATGGTGCCTCCTCACAAGGCAAGAATGCATGCCCCCAACAACTGACTGCCTGTCCCAGCAGGTTTCAAGCCTCTTTGTCTTTGGATGCCATGGACAAAAGGCAGAAGACTACCAGACACTATTGTAGATGCCAACAAGTGCTTGCTGACAGGAGCCTGATATAGCTGTTTCCTGAGAGGCTGTGCCAGAGCCTGACAAATACAGAGGTGGATGCCCTCAACCAACCATTGGACTGAGAACAAGGTCCCCAATGGAGGAGCTAGAGAAAGGACCTGGGGAGCTGAAGGGGTTTGCAGCCCCATAGGAGGAACAACAATATGAACCAACCAGTACCCCTAGAGCTCCCAGGGACTAAACCACCAACCAAAGAGCACACATGGAGGGACCCATGGCTCCAGCTGCATATGTAGCAGAGGATGACCTTGTAGGACATCAATGAAAGGAAAGGCCCTTGGTCCTGTGAAGGTTCGATGTCCCAATGCAGGGGAATGCCAGGACAGGGAAACAGGAGTGGGAGGGTTGCTGGGCAGGAGAGGGGAGGGTTTTAGGAGGAGAAACAAGGAAGGGAGATAACATTTGAAATGTAAATAAAGAAAATATCTAATTTAAAAAAAAAAAAGACAGAAGACAAAAGTTTAAGGCCAAGCTTCTAACCTGTGCCCAGGGCCCCTGGGAGGCAACACCCATCAATTATGGCTTCAGAGGGATCTTTCTTGGCATGGCTGCATTCTGATTAAGTGTGTCCGTGATGGTCTGCGTACAGCCATGTGGCTCTGTGTTAAGGCTAAGCAGGAGTGAGGACAGAGGGTAAGAAGAGCTCTCTCTGTTCACCCAGTAGTGAGACGCTTGTCTGCCCTGCACCCCTGGGGGAGTGCCCTCCCCTGCTCCAGGAGCTTCAGTCATCATCCTTGGGGACTTCCCGCAGTCCCTCGCTGTGCCCAGCCCGTCCGCTGATCTCCAACAGGATCCGGGCGTCGGGATTTGAGTCCAGGATGCTCTTCTTGTTCTTGCCCTTGGGAGAGAGGGAGTGGGTGGGTTCGGGACGCGCACAGGGAGATAACAGCAGCCACCAGCTTAGACCACACAGTGACTTCCTCCCAGTGGCTGGCGTATCAGACTAAAGCCACAAAGTAGCCAGGTGGCAGGGTACCCTGAAACCTCCTTGGGATGCTGGGATGCAACTGCCAGGGTCATGCAGAAATCTACTGTTCGAGCAGACAGGTAGGGTGGGCAGAGGGCCATCCTGTGGGGCGAGGTGTGCATCTTAGGTAGGCCCCACTCCTGAGGCAGTCCCACACTCCACTTTGCTACATGTATCCTGGCACGGCCCATAGCTGGTAAAATCAAACTATCCCCAGAAGGAGAGGAGGAACACACCACACACACACACACACACACACACACAAGAAAGACTGTGACTCTGTATGAAGTCACTGCCACGTAGGACTCACCTCATATGCCTCTAAGAGGCTGCCAAGTCCCCACACCTCCATCTTATCAAATAGGAAGTCCTCCTGGGCAGACAGCTGTGGACTGTTGTAGGTGGTACATGCCGGCTTGGCCTTGCTGTGTCCTTTCCCAAAGTCGGCAGCCACCCAGAGCCCAAAGTAATGGTGCTGCCCACCCATGCCCTGTAGAGCAAGTGGGGACAGGGGACAGCGTCAGCAGCCATTGGGGAGGGGCTTCAGAAACAACACCTTGATCACCCGAGGAAACCAGGAAGATCCTGAGTTCTTGACAAGCCTGAGCTATAGAGAGTTCCAGGCCAGACTGTCTAAAAGACCTTGTCTCAAAAAGAGGGTGGTAGCAAAAGCAGCCAGAGACATGGGGAAGTAGGAATTCAGGACCAGTTTTCTTTTCCTGGGCTGTGTCTATAATTATGTTCCGAGTGGCTAGACAGTCATGGTCATCAGCAGACCCCACTCCACAGCTCCCTCCTGAGGCTGCTCACAGGACAGCAGGCTAGAAAATCTGCAGACTCCCTGCGTGTCCCAGGCAGCACTCAGGGAGACCCCTGGGAACCCGTCTGTGCCCTGTCCCCACAGGGAACCAATCTGTACCTGATGACTCCCTCAGAAAAGGCAGCAGGCAGGAGCAGCAACTCAACTGCTTTTCTTCCCACCACAAAGTCCCACTGCCTGCTCGAGCCAGTTGTTGCCCTGCCTCCCTGACAGCTTTGTCCCCATGTCACCTCCATCACACCCTCTTGTCCCTGGTGGGCCTGGAGAACATGATATGGCAACCTTCCATCTTGGATATATAGGGATCTTAGCCTATGTCTAGAAGTTGCCTTTGGTCCCCGGGCCCAAGATTATTAATGGTTCCTGTGGGTCTTGAGACCATTCCTGAGGCTGACAGACAAGCCCATTCTGGGAGGGGTCCCGTGCCTAAACTCTGGTGTCCCGCTTGCTGTGGTAGTTACCTGGGAGGGAACCCCTGACCCTCTCTAGCGGCAGCCTTGGCTCTCAGTTCACCAAAAAATACAGATGAGAAGACTTGTCAGGAAGCAGAGAAAAGAAACAAGCCAGCAGGTCGAGTGGCTCTTAACCATGCCAAACATCCTTGTAGGTGTCTGTCCTGCTACATCCAGTGCCATTGCTGACCTGGCCTCCCCTCCCCTCTCCTCCTCTCCCCTCCCCTTCCCTCCCCTCTCCTCTCCACTCATTCCTGTTGATAGCAATAGGCAAGAAAATGGCTACCACAAGTAGAGCCCGTTTTCTGTCTCATGAGTTACCGCTAACTGGACCCAGAGCCCAGTGCCCTCAGCTCAGGGATCTTCCACCACTATCAACCTCAGCACATGAGCTCACTATGCAGACTCAACACATGGGGTGGTCATATCGACGTGAGGCAGGATGGTAAGTGACTTGTGATGTGTCTGCCACACAGACCTTGGGGTCCAGGGAAAGGGCCAGGCTGTTTGCACACAAACCATGGGAAAACCCAGCAAAGGTCCAGCCCCACTGAGGAAGATGTGCCCTGGTACTGGCTCTCAGCACATACCTCAGGGAGAGTGCTCACACCAGGAGTGGGACGCCCCCTCCCCGCCTGCTTACCAGGCCATTGGGCATGGTCTGCTGTCTGTAATTCAAATACATGAAGTGGTTATTGTAGCCTGTGTGCAGGTACGTGGCCATTCTGGGGGCGATGGAGAACAGGAAACATTTGTTGTCCCCTAGAAGTGACAGAGAGCCAAGGAAATAGTCGCTGCCTCGGAAGCAGGTATAAAGAACTGCAGATACCAACGGGCTGCATCTCAGGACACAGCAACAAAGATCTTGTGCATCTTCGGGGGTTGGGGGGGGATAGAGTGGTGGTGATTGGGGACCCTGCCCAAGACAAGCCTTACGGATGTCTGGGAACTCAGATGAAGAAGGTGAGGCCCCTAGGATTCGACAGCTGTGACTGGATAATGCTGCCATCTTCAGGCCTGGTCATGGGAGCTGAGGCCAGAGCATTGCCACCATTTCCCCGTGTTAGCATGGACCAGCCAGGAACATCACCACGGAGATGTGAACAGTTGTTGCACAGCCTACACAGGCCAGTGTGCGACTCGGTGTGAGGCTGCCCCCTACACACACACACACACACACACACACACACACACACACACACACTGAACACAAAACTCTACTCCATGCAGGAGACGGTACACCTCCAGGGTTGCCAGGATGGGAACAGACAGAGCACAGTCACTGTCTACCATCAGCCCAGGATGCAGGGGTAAAAAGGGTGCCACTGAGCCAGGTATGGTAGTGCACTCCTAGAGTCCTAATACAGGAGCTGCTGAGACAGAGGGATTGCCTTGAGTCTGCGGCCAACCTGGGTTCCAAATCAACATGAGCTATAGCATGACCCTCTTAAGAGGGAAAAAGAGCAAGAGAGAAGGAAAGAAGAGGGAGGAGGGGAAGAGGGAGAGGGGAAGGGGGAGGGGGAGGAGGAGGGAGAGGGATGTGCACGTAGGCATGTGCTTTCCGTCCCAGCACTCAGAATCTCTCTTTGAGCTCAAGGCAGCCTGGTCTACATATGCAATTCCAAAACAGCCATGGCTACATACTGTCTCAAAAGAAACATGCAAACAAACAAAAAGAAATCCAAGGAGGCCAGGCAGCGGTGGTGCACACCTTTAAACGCAGCACTTGGGAGGCAGAAGCAGGCAGATTTCTGAGTTCGAGGCCAGCCTGGTCTACAGAGTGAGTTCTAGGACAGCCAGGACTACACAGAGAAACCCTGTCTCAAAAAAACAAACCAAAAAAAAAAAAAGAAAGAAAGAAAGGAGGGAGTGAAGGAAGGAGGGAGGACTAGGGTGGGGGAGTCAATCAAAGCCCTGGCACAGACAAGACCCCCCATTCCCCCTGGCCTCTGCATTTGGATGAAAAAGTCAACTGGCATTTCTCAAGGTCCTGTACTATTCAATGGCTACTGGGCCTCATGACACCAGGCAAAAGGACAGGACCACAGCCTGGGCTGAGGAGGCCACATTGGGAAGATGACTCCCCTGCTCACCAGCCCTGCCCCGCCCTTCTGAGCCAGTCAGAGCGTCACTGCCACACAGCACGGTTCTTTCTACCTGCTGCGAACACGAGCGAATGGACTCGGAATGGACGCCAGAGAACAAGCACCAGGCCGGAGCTGAGACGCAAAGTCCCAGCTGCTCGGGCCAAAGCCCGGGAAACTAACACATCAAAGAAACACAGCGTGAGCTGGGACAGTGACAGAACACGGCTTAACATGCTAGCACGCGCGAACCTGGCGTGGGATCCCTGCCATTCGCTCACACCTCTGAGCTGACGGCCCAGGCAGGCATGGCTGCCCTCTACTGGAGAGCCCGGGCTCACGGTCTCAGAGCAAGTGAGGTCTGGAAGCTCCCTCTTCACCAGGGTCAAGCCAGCCTGTTTCAAAACCACCGAGACCCCGAGACCCGCAGCACTGCAAAGGCTCTGGAGGAATTGGGGTTCTTCTAGATCTCACTCAACCCTCGAGTGGAGCCTGCGGGGTCACGGTGAGGTGCAGCCTGCCCTGGACTGTCTAGTGGGGTGCAGGGCAAGCCCTTCCTAGGACAACACGGCAAACAGCACAGACATGTTCTGACCGGAAGCTCTCCGGGGGGGGGGATGACAGTCCCCCCCACCCCACCCACGCCCCCACCCCACCCACGCCCCCTACCCCACTCCGGGCTCCAGAGCCGCATTTGCAGAGGGAAAATAAGGAAGTGCTGAGGTGCGCTGTAACACCACACGGGGGCACCACACTGAGGTACGATGTAACACGGTGGGCCCCAGTGGCGCCTCCTCGGGTGAGAGCGGGCCATCTGTGGGCACAGGAAGCAGCCTGGCGCCCGTGGAGGAGCCTGGGGACCGCTCCTGTGAGGGCAGTGAGGAAAAGGTCCGACTGACTCAGTCACGCATGGAGCCTCAGCAGCCAACAAAGCCACAAAAGCAGGAAGGCGAAGAGATGAGGCAAGGCCACGCCCATTGGGAGGGGCAGAGCGGTGAGTATAAGCGTCCCTGTGAGGAGGTGACTCACATCCCCTCCTGGGCGTCCATCTAGTGACATCTGTGTTGTTCCCTGGAAGCAGGGTTCTCACTCACTCACTCACTCACACACACACACACACACACACACACACACACACACACACACACACACACCACCACCACCACCCCCTCCCCAGGCCAGGGCCAAAGATGCCAAACAGAAGCATGGAACTTCTATTACAGTTAAGTCACCACTGGAGGGGCTGGAGAGGTGGCTCAGTGGTTAAGAGCACTGACAGCTCTTCCAAAGGTACTGGGTTCAATTCCCAGCCACCACATGGTGGCTCACAGGCATCTGTAATGGGATCAGATGTCCTCTTCTGGTGTGTGTGTGTACGTATTTTTTTTTTAAAAAAAGGAAACCACTGAAAGGTCAGGAACCACGTATGTGTATATGTGTGCGTGTGCATGTGCGTGTGCACGCACACTTGTGAGCGCTCGAAAGCACACATGTGTGTACAAACATGTATGGAGGCCAGAAGTTGTGTCCAGGCAGCGGCATCTCACCAGCCCTCCCCAAGCTTTTTCGACTCCTCAGGGTTTAGAGTCCTGCTATGATCTACTTGTCTGTGGAGCTGAATGGGGAGGGTATGGGACCTTTAGGTAGAGGGGGAGGAAGAGCTTAGAGGTTACAGCCCAGGGCCACTTCTGCCCTGCCCCCACAGAAATGTGTGTGCATGTGTGTTTTGCCTGTGTGTGTGTATGTGTGTGTGTGTGTGTGTGTGTGTGTGACATGTGTTCCTAGTGCCCCCAATGTAAGGGCTGGGGCCCTCTGCAAGAGCAGCCAGTGTTCTAAGCTCAGAGCCATCTCTCCAGCCCTGCTACAATGCTTCTAAAGCCACCAAGATGTCACCTGCTCCCACCGCCATGGCTTGACCCCCATGATGAACTGTACCCCTGAAAGTCATGAGCCACGACACAGTTTCTTGGTCAGGTAGTTGGTCACAGCAACAAAACTCAGTGCCCTGGTTCCATGTCTGTGGCTCTGATGAGACCCCAACAACAAGCAGCCCAGGACTGAGGGTGACTTGGCTCATGATGCCAGATTACAGCTCATCACTTTAGGGAAGTCGAGGCAAGAACTCAGGCAGCTGGGCACACCATATCCACAATCCTGGCAGAGAGGGACCACTCCCTCAACACTCACTCACTCTCAGCTAGCTTTCTTCACAAAATGGCTCCACTGACAAGGAATAGGATCGTCCCACATCAAATAACAGTTTGCTCTGGACAATGCCGAAGACTGTTACAGTATCTTTATCCTCCTAAGGTAACTGTTGTCTCTGAGGCTCACTGCCTGTCTGCAAACCTAGGCCTGGTCCTGGAAGCTTCTAGCCTCTGTCCAATCTCATTTAGGCCTAGAATGTTGTCAGTCTGAGACTTGAATAAGCTCACCCTTTCTAGTTCTTTCTGAGCTCTGGCTGGGTGGTTCACCTCAACTGTTCAGGGCTCAAAACCCCTCTCCACGCTGACTGACTCAATCTGGCTTCTCTCTCCCTGCCTCTCCTGAACATTTGCTCTGCCTAACCTCCAAGTAACTCTGTCAATCTGTTCTAATCTTACGGCTCCTTCTCACTCTCTGGCTCGTTCTGTCTTCCCCTGTGCCTAGCTTGTTCTCTCTTCAACCAGTCTCTGTAAAACTCTCCTGGCTAAACTACCTCCTCCTTCTCTCCCTCTCCCTAAGTAGCTTCCCTTTCCTCTCTCTTCTCCCCAGAGTTGGGCAGATCCTATTCTGTCAAATCTTTCTCTGATTCGTCACTTTGTCTGCCCCTCAGTTAGACGTCACTTTCAAACATGGCTGCTTCCTTCTACAAACTTACTTTACCTTCAATGTTTGGGATTAGAGGTGTGTATGAAGGACTGAGTGACAGCACAAGTAGAAACATGCATTCTCAGTAAATAACACAATCTTGGGGGGGGGGTTCACAGTGTGACCTGTAACACAAGACACCCTTCTCAGGGGTTCTAAGGTTCCAGGCTCTGCCAGGTTGGCGGTTACCACTGCCCAGCACGGTGCTCACCGCTTACCTTGGAACTGAGGCTTAACTTCCCAAGAGCAGGAGGCAAAGCCACCAAAGACATAGCCATCCCTGTCCTCAAGGACAATCAGGCTGGGC
The DNA here is from genome assembly GCA_036184795.1 of Tokudaia tokunoshimensis. Taxonomy (NCBI): domain Eukaryota; kingdom Metazoa; phylum Chordata; class Mammalia; order Rodentia; family Muridae; genus Tokudaia; species Tokudaia tokunoshimensis. Next base: position 46,872,308 of record BTHU01000020.1, read on the forward strand.
CCCTGGCCCGTGATGTGGCTGCACAGCTGGGAGAAGCTCTGCCCGTGGAGCCGTGTGGAGAAGAGCAGGCGCCAGCGCTGGCGGTGCTCCGCTGCCAGGTGGGCGCTGAGGTAGATGACGGACAGCACGTCCAGGATGCTCTCAAACTGCCCGCCTTGGTTAACGTGGCACTCGGGGACCAGCGTGGAAAGGTCAAAGGATGAGGCCAGGAGACACAGGCCCCTGTGGATGACCACACTCAGAAACATGCCCACGAGAGGGACGTGGAACACCCACTCCTCAATCATGGTTTGGTCACAGATCTGGTCCAGGTACTGAGGGTCCAGAAACTGGTAGCCATCTAAGGAAAGAGGAAAATCAGGATTGTTGAGCGTACCATGCCACTTTATGGTCGCTGTCCAAGCCTTCGAAAACCAATCTAAAAATCACAAGTCACTGGGAGGTGGCTCATCTGAACTGGGGCATGTCACAGGTCTAATGGACGCTCCCAATTTTAAACACCTGCTATGACAATTTACTATAACATAACACAATATTCACATTATACAGATTAGAAACATATTTGAATATATTAGTAAAACTCTCTTCTCCATTTCTTAGTTCAATTTTGTTCTTGTTGGAGGAAGGATCTCATTTAGCTCCAGCTAGCCTCAAATTCACTACGTTGCTGAGGGTGACCTTGAACTCTTATCCCCCTGGCTCTGTCTCCCAAGGGCTGAGGTCACTAATATGTGTACTGGGGCTTGAAGCCAAGGCCTTGTGGATGCCAGGCACTACCAACTATACCACACCTCAAGCCTACCTTTGTTCTATGTTAATGTGACCACTGGGCTGGCCTATCTGTTGTCTGGTATTGATTTGAACAGATTGACTCTGATACCCCCTCAGCTTTTCCTGGAAGCCCGTGACAATGAGATGTCTTTACAAGGAAACCCAGCCTGGGAACCCCTCTGCTCAGATGTCTGCAGAGATCACACTCAGCTGGGGGCAACAGAAGGCTGGAAACCTGTATTGTATACTGGCGGGGTGTGGCTCATGGACTACCCACTGCTGGCCTGCCTGAGAAGAGCAGGTTTCTTCCCAAAAAATATTCACAGTGTGGCTCTCCACTACCTAACTCCAAAGAGTTGGAGTGGCAGGATAACCTGTGGAACACCATTGGGATTTCAATTTAGGATCCCCAGGTGTAAAGTGGAGGTGATGCTAGAGCCTGCTCTGTTGCTATGGAGACAGGAGGAACATATATGGTTAAACTCACAGAACGAGACAAAGGCTCTACTCACACTGTTTCTTGGGAGTGGAAACCCAAGTGTGAACTCAGTAAGGTTGATCTTTTTGTTGCTATTGGCTTTGAAGACAGGGTTTCTCTATGTAGCCCTAGCTGTCCTAAAACTTGCTCTGTGGACCAGGCTGGCCTCAAACTCAAAGATCTGCCTGCTTCTGCCTCCTGAGTGCTGGGATCAAAGGCATGTGCCACCACACCTGGATTTCCAACACCCTTGTCTTAAATACCTATAACTCTAGCTCCAGAGGATCTGACACCGTCTTCTGGTCCCTGTAGGTACTCACACATGTGCTCATATACACACACGCATAAATAAAACTAACTAGATGAGTTAAAACACTAAGGGCGATGGAAACAGAAGCCACTAAGGGAGCCTCTGGGATGCAGCCAGAGGACCATTTACTGGAAAACTTTACAGCTACAAACACCTACCCTGAAGAAAACTGACCTCCACTTCATCATCTAAACCATGAGAAACTAGGAAGACAGGGCCCAGGGGATGGCTCGGTTGGTAAAGTCCCTGCCACGCAGACCTGAAGACACGAGTTCTGACCCACAGTTGTGTCTCTACCCTCAGCACTGGGAGGGGAGGCAGACAGGTGCATCCCTGGGCTCCCTGATCAACCAGCCCAGCCAACTGCAAAGTCCCAGGCTCAATGAAGGATCCTGACTCAAAATATAAGACAGTGAGTAGTTAAAGAAGATGCCTACCATGAACTAGTACACACACACATACACAATACATACAGAGATACACACATACACACATACATAATACATAGAGATACACACATACACACACTACACAGAGAGATACATACATACACACACATACACACAATACATACAGAGATACACACACTACACACAGAGATACGCACATACACACATACTACAGAGATACATACATACACACAATACATAGAGATACACACACTACACACAGAGATACATACGTACACACATAAACACAATATATAGAGATATATACATACATACACACTACACACAAATACATACGCACATACACCATACACACAAATACATACGCACATACACCATACACACAAACATACATATATATACACATACATGCATACACACACCACACACACATACAAACATGCAGTATGCACAGAGATATACACACATACACACTACACAGAAAGATGTGTATGTATACACACATATAGACACACAAAAACATACATATACACACAACACACACACATATAATAAACACAGAGATACATATATACACACACTACACATGGAGATACGTACATATACACATACATACACTACACACATACACAACACACAAACACACAATACACACAGAGATATATACATACACGCACATATACATACATACTACAAAGATACATATGCACACACAAAAACATATATACACACACACATACACAAACACACAATTCACAGAGATACATACATACACACATACACACACAAATGTACATATACACACACCACAAATATACAATATGCACAGAGATATACACACATACACACTACACAGAAAGATATGTATGTATACACACATATAGACACACAAAAACATACATATACACACAACACACACACATAAATAAACACAGAGATACATATATACACACACTACACATGGAGATACGTACATATACACATACATACACTACACACATACACATACAAACATATACACACAACACACAAACACACAATACACATAGAGATATATACATACACGCACATATACATACATACTACAAAGATACATACGCACGCACACAAACATATATATATACACACACATACACAAACACAATTCACAGAGATATATACATACACACATATGTACATATACACACACCACAAATATACGGACATACAAAAATACATACACAGAAACATACATATATACACACATACACAGTACACATAGAGATACATATGTGTACACATAAATACACACCACACATACATATAAACACATATACAACAATACACAGAGATACATACATACACATACACACACACATATATATACACACCACACACACAAACATACATATACATAGAAATATAGATATATACACATACACACAAACATACATATACACATATACACACACCACACACAAACATTCATACACACATACGTACATATACACAGAAACATCCATTTATACACACATACAAACATACTCACACCCAAACATATAAACATACATACTCACATAGAAACACACATATATACACACAAACATACACAGACATAAACATACATACACACAGAAACTAAAAAGACACTATCAAGTCTAATGCAAACAGAGGTAAAATGGACTAGAAAAGCAGAAGAGAAGAATCTCCTAGGCTGCTTTTAAAAATAGTTTTGCTTTTAATTTCATGGTCTGGAGAGACAGCTCAGCACGTCAGACAGCTGCTGCTCTAGAAGAGGACCTGAGTTTGGTTCCCAGCACCCAGGCTGGGTGGCTCACAACCACCTGTAACTCCAGCTCCTGTGGATCTGACACCGTCTTCTGGCCTTCACTGGCATCTGCATGCACACACTCGTACACACATGCAATTCACACGTGTAAAAATAAACCTTTTTTTAAAACCAACAAAAATACTGAGACCATTTCTACAAGTCTGACCAAGGAAAAGGATTTCAGACACTGAAACCAGAGGAAGGTGCGTGAATGTCACAATGGCTTCCGCACAGCTGAGGCGCACAAGGATATCCCACAGCAATCACAGACCAAGGGAGGCAGGCACAGGCCACAGTCGGGCCTCCCTGGGAGGCTGTCGTCATGGCGACTGTAGCCCTCCATCATGCCACGGTCTGAATCAAGAGGACGGTCCCACACTTGCCTTGAAACTTCATCTCTGAGAGCAGCTGGGTAACCATTGCCTGCATACTGTCAGGGGGCACTGTGGATGTCCTCCAGGTCCAGCCTCGAAGCTCATGCCGGTGGGTCAGCACGTGTACCACAGAGGCCACCAGGTCCTCTGTGAACTGGGAGATACTTCACTGTTAAAGCCAAACCCTCCCGCCCCACCCCACCCCCAGCACATCAGTGAGAAGATGGTGGTGTTTATCTTTAATAAATGTGGTAATGACCACAGCGAACCACAGCGTGGGCACCGCCCACCTTGTCTTGTTTAGCTGCTCATGGAGTCTTTCTTTTCTTTCTTTCTTTCTTTTTTTTTTTTTAAGCACTTCATGCAGCTCAGACTGGTCTCCCACTTGCTAGGTTGCTGAGGATGATCCTGACCCTCCTGCCTCTCCTGACAAGTGCTGGGATTACAGCTGTGGGCCACTATACCTGCTTCAAGAGCTGCTGGGGAGGGAACTGAGGGCTTAGTAGATGTCGGGCGAACATTCCACCACGTGAGAATGCATCCCTAAGCCCTCCTCCCCTTTTTGTAAAGTTTTGACACAGAGTCTTACCAAGGTGCCTAGGCTGGCCTTTGACCCTCTTGAGTAGCTGGGATGTCAGGCCTGTGCCATCAGGCCTGGCTTTCATTTTTCTAATTACGCACTTAGCTCCCCCCTCCCCCCGAAAGCTTGCCGAAACCCTAGTTCAAGAGTTCGGAATCAGCCGAACTGTTGTGTGGGCTCAGCTCCCTGAGGCTGGCCAGCAACATTGCCTAAGCCGCTGTCCCAAGTCCCCTCTAACCCTGGACACCGCGTGCATACCTTCTGGACGTCTCTGGTCTTTATAGGACCCTCTGCAGCTGAGATCATGTTCATAACCATAAGGCCCTTCTCCTCACTGCTCCCCCTCAGCAGCTGGGACAGGAATGCTGTGTACTGCTCCCTGGAAATGCTCCTGTAGCTCCCATGAGCCCAGCTGGTGGGTTTCACCTTCCACATGCCATTATATAGTCTGGTGACCATCGCTGGGGGAAGGGCCTCCCTGACATGGCTCTGTTGGGGACAGACAGAGGAGCCAGTTAAGCAAGGTTTACTGGGAAACAAGTTGCGGACAAGACCAACTGACGCTCCGCAGATGCCGCCTGCGACTGCGAGACCTTCCTGTGACCCGTGGTCCCATCTCCCCAACCAGAAAATCCCAAAGTGTACTGGCTCAGTCTGAGGTGGAGCTCAGCGTGGAGGGCTCACTGCCATGTGCAAGGGCCCAGGGTTTGATCTGTGGTGGTGAAAACAGGAAGAAGGTGGAGGAAGAGGAGAAGATGGAGGAGGAGACAGAAGAAGAGAAAGAGAAGGAAAGGGAAGAGGGGGAGAAGAAGATGGAAGAAGAGGAAAGGGGGGAGAAAGAGGAGGAGGAGGGAGAGGAGGAGGAGGGAAAGGAGGGAGAGGAGGAGGAGGAGGAGGAGGAAGAAGAGGAGGAGGAAGAGGAGGAGGAGGAGGAAGAGGAGGAGGAGGCGGCGGCAGCAGCAGCAGCAGGGCGGTGGTGGGGCACACCTTCAATCCCAATACTCAGAAGCAGAGGCAGGCAGATCCTCTGAGTTCAAAGCCAGCCTGGTCTATAGAGCGGGTTCCAGGACAGCCAGGGCTACACAGAGAAACCGTCTCAGAAAACCCAAATAAAGAAATAGAAGCAAAGGCACTCCAGCTCACCACGGACATAAGACACGTCCTGTCTGGTCACTGCCTGCACCTCACTCCCCAGTCCCCCCAGACCAGGCATGTCCTTCTTGTCTCTGCTTCTCACTCGGCCCAGGGCTGCCCCTCCCCCCCACCCCCCCATCAAAGATTCTTTTAGCTGCAGCGCCTGTCTGAGCTCATGAATGGGGGTCACATCTGTGGGGTTGTAGTGTGGTCCCTACACTGGGCCACTCTGTAATAGCTGGCTTGTATTCCTTCTGTGTTTTAAACTATCCTCATCTTCCTTCCCCTTTACAGTGCTGCGGAGGGAACCCAGGGCCTCAGGCGTGCCGGGGAAGCGCTCTCCCACTGAGCTACAGCACTGGCCAACTCTCCTGCTGGAGAATCAAATTTGACAACCAAGTGGACAAAGGAGGGTTTCTCACAAACAAAGTGTCCTGCAGAGCAGGGTCTGTGAGTCGGATCGGATCCTCCCACCACCTCAGAGCACCCACAGCCCGTCCCTACTGAACACTGTGGTTGCTGCCAGGCTCATGGAAAGGGTCTTCCTCAAAACCCTGAGGCATAGGAGCCACTACGGCCTCCCCCAAAGAAGAGTCACAGAGTCACAAGCCTCATAGCAACCTGTCACTGTGTACCTCGACTGACACTGTGGGCTCGATGGAACTGTCTACTCCAGCTGCGATACGAGGTGCCCAGCTGCACCTTAGTCACAGGCATACAGGCATGTGCATGCGCACATATGCACGTATGCCACATGTGGGGGTCCCCTAACTTATGTAGGAACTGGTTGGCTGAACGTGGTGGTGGATCCCCAAAGCCCCCACCCACTGCCTCTTGCCTGTTCTTGGACACAGTTCTCAGCCTTCCTAAGGCTGTGCCCCTTTGATATAGTTCCTCATGTCGTGGTAACCCCCAACCGTAGAATTCTTGCTGCCGTTTCCCAACTGTAATTTTGTTACTGTTATGAATCGTAAGGTAAGTATCTGTGGTTTCTGATAGTCTTAGGGGACCCCTGCGAAAAGGTCAGTCGACCCCAGAGGGGTCGAGACCCACAGGTTGAGAATCACTGCCCTAGAGGATTAAAGCTTTTGAAAGGCTTTGCAGACTACACCCAATCCCAGCCTCTGGAGATAAGCTGGTGTTTGCTGGTGTCCCCATCCCGAGAAGCACAGCAGTCAGACCCTGAGGACATGGCCAGCTCTCCCCTCTTGAACTGAGACTTCAGTGCTGATTGAGGTCGCTATGAAATTCCCTGACCACATTCTAGAGGCAACAGACGGCTGAGACACCGAGCGTGGTCCAGGCCACCACCCGGAAGGACTCAGTTACTCTTCTCCAATGTCACATGTCAAGTTAGAAAAGTCCTGAACACTGTCCCCTCACAATCCAGTCCAAGTTGTCCCTTCCCTCCCTTCCTTCCTTCCTCCCTCCCTCCCTCCCTCCCTCCATCTTTCCTCCTGTTTTCTGAGACAAGGCCTCACTACGTAGCCCTGCACTGATGTCTCAGCGACCTTCCTTAGTCAGCCTCCCGAGTGTGTGGGCCACAGGCATGAGAGACCATGCTGGGCACCAGGTCCTCGTTTTAGTACACATAAGACTCTGTGTGGGACCTATGGTCCCAGCAACTCAGAGAGCTAAGGGGGGGAGAACCACTTATCAAGGCTAGCCTGGGCTATACAGTGAGTTCCAGGCTAGACCAATGTTGGCTATATAACAAGACTGTCTCAAAAAACAGGTTGAGAGTGTTATTCACCCATGGCCCATGGCTACTTTCCACCCTACAGAGACAGATCAGTGTAGCTGTGACATAGTCATGGAGCCAACCATGCCCCCCAAAAAGGGGGCCTTTCACCAAAAAACGGCTTTTAAGTGCTTGGCCTAACTGCAGACCCTAAACATCTACCACCACCACCGCCACCACCACCACCACGTGGTCGCTCTTGCCTTCAGTGCCTCCAGAGAGAATGTCCCCTTCGCCATGCTGCCTTCGCTAGATGACAGGACATCAAACAGCCTGTCGACCTCCGCCTGCTCCTCGGGCAAGAGCCTTGAGCCCATTTTCTGATCCAACAGGCTCCTGGCATTCCCCATCTTGCCTCCTCTCTGGCGCCCTCTGCAGACCGGAAAGAGAGAGAGAAGCCACAACGTGAGAGCCACAGAGGTATTGAGGACAGCTACTCACTGCAAAATGCAGCTAAAATACTTTCGATGAAAGTTTTCATCTGCTGGGGTGGAAATTAACAGCGGACACACATAAAGTACGAAGGCCCCCGAGTCAACTGAAGTAGCCTGGATTCCTTCTGAAAACATACTCCTTGGCCCTGGTGTGGTGGTACGGCCCATAATCCTACCATTCAGGAGACTGGAGCAGGGGTAGTGGCAGCTGTGAGCTTGAGGCCAGCCTGAGCTACATAGTTATGTTTTAGCCCTCCTTTTCATGGCTGTATAATATGCCACTGTATGGACATACCACATTTTGTTCACCGGTCACTAACTGGCAGGCATCTGAGCTGCTTCTACTGTGGTGGCTGTTACAGCTAGCACTGTGCACTTGAGCCCCCCTTTTTAGGTCTCTATATTCCACCCACAGGCTTCAAGCCTCGGACACCGGGAATGTCTTAAGGGGCTGCCATCTTGTTCTCCAATTGACATTGCCACCAGCCCAGCCCAAGGTTCCACACTCTCCACATCCTTGTCAACCTTTGTGCTTTGCTGTCTTTTGGGGGGTGGGGCCCTGCTCTTCCAGGGTGGCAGGCTTTCATGCTACCAAGTTTCTCCTGAAGACATGTCCCTCCGGAAAGCTCACAAAAGTGGGCTGCAAACAGGGCTCATTCAGCACGCCCCTCCCCCAACGTTCAACCTAACTGCTTTGAAGGTTCTCAGTGGCAGCTCCCGCCTGCACTCCACAGCCAGGACCACGGGGCTGGCCTCACCTTGAAGGCCGACAGTCAGCAGCACGGCTGAACCCCATCCCTCCAGGGTCACAGCCTATGTGGCCACACTGAGCAGACCTCTGGGGACTGCAACCTTGAGCAGCAGCTCTGCCATCTGGGACTCAAGTTATCGGCAGCCGCAGCTGAGCTTTAAACAGCCACTGACTTCCAAGGTGTTGTGTCACCAGATACAATGTTGCAGCTGTTTTGGAAAGGGGGGCGGGGGCTGCTTAGGAGGGGGACCCTGAAGAATAACGTGCTTCAAAGCAGCTAGAAGGGCAGACTTCCAGTGTTCAGGGTGACAGCTATGCTGGTCACCCAGGCTTGGAAGTGCAGCCGGGGGTGGGGGTGGGGGGAGTGGTCACGGGAGGGGGGAGGAAAACATTGCATCTGCAGTTCACTGAAACCATCTGAGCACCGGGAACAGTATGGTGACCACCTCTTTGGGACAACTACAATGGAAAATGTCAGCATAGCTCCAGGCCTGGGGTCAGAGCTGTAGACCAGGGTGTGGGGAGGACTCCACGGGAGGGGACAGTGCAGTGACTCTCACTATCTTAATTTCCACCCAAGAAGCCAGAGGGTACAAACGGGCTAGGGCATAATTAGGAAGAGTGGTTGGCGGCCACGAGGATGGGGGGGAGACAGACACTGGGCAGTGTGGGTGCATACATGGTACCTGCGCTCATCTGGGAGCCTGGCCTTGCCCTGCACAGGGGCCCTTAATGATGCCACTGCTGCAGACTGTCTGCGTGCCACAGGAGAGCCTGCCCCTGGCCACAGTACAGGGCGGCTATCGGCTGGCACACACTAAACTCACCGAGGGCCCAAGGCAGGGCACACCCCGGCAGCCCTGGGCCTTCCCAGGGCATCACCCGTGGCTACAAGCGGTCTCAAATTTTATATCTTCCATACCAAAAGGTGTGTGGATTTACCATGTCGCCGAAACTTTGCCACTGTTCCTCCTGGCACCCTCCTGCAGATGTCAGACCAGTGGCAATACACCCAGGCATATAGATATTCCACCCGCAGGCTGGGCTTTAGACCTCAAAGCATCCCTGGTCCTAGAAAATCTGAAGGAGGCCGGGCTTGGTGGTGACACTTGTAATCTGGGCACTTGGAGGCTGTGGAAGGTTAGTGAGTTCAAGACCCAGGCTAGGCTACATAGTAAGGTCAGTCTCGGTCTCTGTGTGTATCTGTCTGTCTCTCTGTCCCTCTCCCTCTCTCTCTCAATTGTTCAATCTAGAAGCAAGCAGACATCTGAAGGCCTGAGGGTTTCTGACAGTTGTGCCTCACACTAAGGGAATGGTTTGCAGACAGTAGCCTCCGGTCAGGGATGGAGGCTCGGGGCTGCTGGTGGCTGCTCCTACCCCAGCGCCAGCTCCGAAGGCCTGTGAGATGTGAGGCTTCTCAGACAGGCTTTCTTCCTCCTTGCCAGCCCCTGTTATCCTTTCACCTCCTGTTTCTGATGGTTTGGCGCCCTCCCCCACCTCACCTTACCTCTGAGACTGCACTGACCCTGTGCCATCCTGCCCTCTGGACTACACGCTTGGTGCCGTTGACCCCCCCCCCCGACTCCAACGAGACTCTGCCAAGTGCCACAAGAAGGATTCCTTCTCATCCTCTGAGAACCTCCCTTGTAGTCCCCACCCGGGGGTGAACCCTTCCCTCTCCTTGTCCTTCCCTGTCCCCCATGGGGACCCCAACACCTGACCCTACAGCCCTTCCCTCGCTCGGGCTATGCCTGACTCCTAACTCCAATCTGAAGGCCACAAAATGGGACTCTGCTCCAAGCCCACCCTCCTGTGCCTTAGCCTGAGGTACCAGGACAGGTGTACTGATGTGTACTGAACCCCTGCAGCCTCTCAGGAGGTGGTTTGCTCTCTGTCATAGCTAATCTTGCCTGTCAACTTTATGAAGTTGACAGGAGGAGACGCAGTTCTGGGTGGGTCTGTGGAGGAGTTTTTGAGATTAGGCTGATTGACGTAGAAGAGTCACCCTGTGGGCGGCCCCATTCCCTATGCTGTCCCCTCAAACTATGAGCCAAAATCAGTATTATCCCTCTTAAATAGCTTTTGTTGGGTGTTTGGTCACAGGGACAGAAAAGGTAGATGCCACGTTCTCCTTCCATTTTTGTGGGTTTCTTAGCGCTAATTCTCGACCAGGTCCTAAGAAGCCCCCAAGGGCTCAAGCCCACCCTGACCCCATGAGAACCCCATGGTCACCACCACCTGCCCCACTATGCACGACCTGCCCCTACACACTGATGTCAGCTGCATAAGCCATGGCCTGCTAGTACTAAGCCACAGTGGTGGAGGGGGCGGGGATTTACAGAGAAAGTAATTGCTAAACACCAAGACTTGAACAGAAAACCAGCCAAGGGCAGCACAGGACAGGACCGGATGCCAGGACAGAGTCAAAGCATGGCCCCTCTATGGGGAAGGCAGAGGGAGGGGAAGGGCAGGTTTGGAGCCCACAGCTCAGGGAGGACTAGGGAGAGACCTTGAGAATATAGCGCTGCACCCCATACCACCCCAGCCAAAAGGCCGCCTGCCTCCACACAGCTGCAGCAAGAATGATTCTCGGGACCCACGCTCTCCCTCCAAGCCGCAAGCTCTGTCGTGCAGCCAGAAATCTTTCAGCTTCCCGGAGAAAGGTCTTTGATGTGTCAGAGGCAGGTTCTGACTGGTGTACAGGACCATGGGGACACTTGGGTACATGGGGAAGCTTTCCCCTGGCAACTTATGCCACCTCACTCTTCTTAAGTGAAGTCATCTCTCAGTTACTGTAAGGTCACTTTGTAGCAGTGAGTAGCAGACTTGCAACCCAAAAGAGACATTTGCCAAGGACCAAAGCCATTTTTCTTATCAGAAAGGGGGATGGGGGGAGGAGGGTGGTTCTGCTCACATCCACTGACTGGGCAGAGGCCAAGGACCAAACAGGAGAGACCCTTTAAAGGTCACCCGCAGCCCTGACCATTCTCCACACGGGGCCTGAGCTCTGCAGTCTGGACATAGGTGGCCACACTGGACACTTTTTCCATAACAATGGGCAGATGACTGCTTTCCCACCAGGGCGCAATCAAGGGACAAGCCTTTCCCCAACCAGATCTAAGTCTCCTAAACCCACCAGTGCACTTCTTTGAAGTTGCAATCTCGGCAACAGTCCATCCTCAATAATCCACCACCCCTGATAGCTAATCAGGTCCTTTTTCCTCCCCTGCCCCCCAACCAAGTGATCCATTCCCAGAGGAGTCCAGCCTCTCCCCAACTGTGAAACCCCTTAACTAAGTCACTACCCCACGACCTTAAGAGGAGTTTGGCTTGCTGGGTTTTAATAAGCTTGGGGGACTGCTCTTCCAAAGGTCCTGAGTTCAAATCCCAGAAACCACATGGCGGCTCACGACCATTCATAATGAGATCTGACGTCCCCTTCTGGTGTGTCTGAAGACAGCTACAGTGTACTTACATATGATAATAAATAAATCTTTTAAAAAAAAAAGTTTGGGCGAATCGTTTAACATCAGGCCATCAGACTGAAGGAAGCTATTCTGGCCACCTGGTCCTGCTTCCTGGAAACCACGAGAATAGAAAGGGCTCCTCGAGTTTGTTAGGAAGAATGGAAGAGCCAGCTCTCTGCAACCCCAAGCTCCTGGTGACAGGCTGGAGTATGACTCGGGCTCTTCCCAGACAGCCTCCAAGAGATCATGACACTCGTCTGCTCCCTGGGGTCAACGTCCACCACGGCATCTGAACAGCCACACCAAACCCATGTTTGAGTCCTGGAGCCTCCTGGGGCCTCTGCAGTTGGCACCCCTCCATCTGTCCCAGCCCCGCGCGGGGGTGCAGGCCAGGGCACCTCCCTTGCTTCCCCCTAACTTGGTTTTGAGCTTGCCTCTGAAGGAACCCGGCTGGGTTTGTATTGGAAAACTAGACAGGCCCACGGATCCCTTCAAAGCCCAAATTCCCCCTTCCCATTCGCTCTCAACTACTCTCACAATAGTCTGAACTGTGGGAAGATTCCTTGGGGGCTGCTAAGGACACCCCGAAGGTCTTCCTTCCTTCCTTCTTTGAGCTATCCCCAGCCTCGCCCAGGACTCCTTCCCTCCGGCTCACCGGCCTTGGCCTACAGGGACCGAGCTCCTTCCAGTGCGTCCAAGGCAGCAAGGTTGCCCGGGTAGCCCAGCCCATTCCGTAGCAACAGCACTGACGGACGGTCATGCGCACCAATTGGAGAAGGGCTACTTAGAGGTGGAGCCCGAGTCAGATCTTAACCAATGGGATTGTAGTTCACGGGAAGTGGGCGGAGCCTGGGATCGGGAGGACTTGAGTCTGAACCAGTGGATCAAATGAGGATGGCAGACGGTGGCTCAGGTTCCGCAAAGGCTGTGCGTGGGGCTGGAGGAGGTGCTGGGAAGTTGCTGAAGGGCTGGGAGTGGATCAGGAGGGTTTAAATGCTGAGAGAGCAAGGGAGCTGGGAGCAGAGGCGCTGGGAGCAGGGTAGAGATGCTGGGAGCAGAGGAACTGGGAACAGAAGGCTTGAGCTGGGGCTAGCCCCCCCCCCCCAGAACTAGGGCGGAGAAGCTGACCTACTTACCTCCTGATGTCCATTGCGCTAGCCAATAGAGCACTTGACACACAGAAGCAGATGCCGGCCGGTCTTGTCCCCAGGAGTGGGATAGCTTGCTGTCAGTCCTACCAGGCCTTTTCTGGGTGCCGGTGACAAGACACAACAGAGACAAGGTACAGGAAAGCGCCAGAATTCTCAGCAGTGACAGCAGCTTCTTCCTGCGAACTCCACAGTCCGAGTGGCGCAAGGGAACTCCTCGCAATCCCCCACAGTAACAGAAGCTGCTGTCTGAAATTGTAGCTGGAAAAAGGACACCAGAGGCTGGAGAGAGGGCAGAGTAGTTAAGAACACTTGCTGCTCTAACAGAGGATACAGGTGAACCCACACTTCAGCTCAGGCCTGCGTGTAACTCCAGTTCCAAGGGATCCGACGCCCTCTTCTGGCCTCCACAGGCATCGCACACACGGTGCACATCAGGCAAAACACCTTATATCACATTATATCATCATCATCATCATTATCAATACCAGCCCAGCCGAGTGTGATGGCACACTTGTAATCTCAGCACTCCAGGAAGCTTAGAGAGGGGGATTGCTTCAAGTTTGTGGCCAGCCTGGTCTACACAGTGAGTTCCAGGCCAGCCTGGGATACCCAGACCGAAAATTTTGAAAAGGCGAGAGAGCAAAGGAGAAAGAAAATGGGCAGCTAGCTCCCCCTAGCGGACTGAAGTCGCAAGTCCCCCAGAAACCATCTGCCTTTGGCTCAGCCAAGCTCCACCTAGCGTTTGTCCGCAGCATTCAACAGCCATCTTCCCTGGACCTTGGTGATCAAGAGCTCAGTCCTGACCTTGAGACATCTTTAAAGAAAAAGAGAGATTTATTTTATGTATAGGAGTACTCTCTAGCTGTACAGATGGTTGTGAGCCTTCATGTGGTTGCTGGGAATTGAACTCAGGACCTTTGCTCTCCGGTCAGCCCCGCTTGCTCCTCCGACCCAAAGATTTATTATTTTAAATAAGTACACTGTAGCTGTCTTCAGACACACCGGAAGAGGGCGTCAGATCTCACTACAGATGGTTGTGAACCACCATGTGGTTGCTGGGATTTGAACTCAGGAAGAGCAGTCAGGTGGTTGCTGGGATTTGAACTCAGGAAGAGCAGTCAGGTGGTTGCTGGGATTTGAACTCAGGAAGAGCAGTCAGAGCTCTTAACCACCGCTGAGCCATCTCTCCAGCCCCTGCTTGAGACATCAGAGTCAGTGGGCGGAGCCTCGAGGCGACAGGGGCTGTCATGGGGGAGGAAGGTTGAGGCAGCCAGGACAGCCTTTGGGTCTTCCAGGGGCCTCACGGGTCACCAGTCTGAGACATACGGAAATGTATCAGGTCCTTTCCCTCCCCTTAGCACCCTCCTCCTTTTTTAAAGATTTATTATATGTAAGTACACTGTAGCTGTCTTCAGACACTCCAGAAGAGGGAGTCAGATCTCTTTACAGATGGTTCTGAGCCACCATGTGGCTGCTGGGATTTGAACTCAGGACCTTTAGAAGAGCAGTCAGTGCTCTTACCCTCTGAGCCATCTCTCCAGCCCCTCCTCCTCCTCCTCATTCAATCCCCAACTGACATGTATAAACTAAGGAGAGAGGGTGGGACGGACGGAGGTGTGACTGTGGATGAAAGATGGGGATTGGGCAAATGACATGGAAAGGAGCTGATGTTCAGGGGCTACTAGCAAGAAACCAGACAGGCTATAAGGATCCCAATTGGATGTCTAGGGTCGAGAGCTCATCCAAGCATGCTAATTTCTATGCCATGGCTCAACCACCTTTCTAGGCCTTTCATAATCAGAAGCCAGGGCCCTGTGCTGAGCCAGGGTTCAGGGAGGTTAAGTGACTTTCCCAGGAACACACAGCTGGGACACAGGCAGTCCTCGTCCACAACCAGACTGAGAGGGCTCTTTTCACTGTAACCTGGCATGGTGGGTTGGCAGTCATTTCCAGAGAAGAGGATGCTCTGTGGGTTTGGATTTTTTGGAGCTTGTTGCTGCTGTTGTCACATCACATGCCACAGGATGCACGTCAGAGGACAACTTGTGGGAGTTCGAGCTCTCCTTCCCCCGCCCCCCCCCCCCCGTGCAGGTGCCTGGGATTGAACTCATGTCATCAGAGTTGATGACAAGCTACTTTACCCACTAAGCCCTGTAGTTTTTTTCGGTGTTTGCCGTTGTTTTGAGACGAGGTATCTCCAAACTTTCAGTCCTGCCTCCACCTCCCAGGGGCTGGGGTGACAGGCGTGTCCAGCCTTGTTTCTAGAGGGTCCTGTGAGATCTCCCCATGGTGGGGAGGGGACTCATGTGGCGTAGCTGAAGTCTCTGAAAAAGGCATCTGAGAACAGCTCGGTCCAGGGATTCTACTGCACTCCGAAGCAGGTGGCCCAGTACACACATCCTTCTGCTGGGCTGAGCCCTGGCAGGAGAAGTTTGCACAGAAAATGCCTACTACATAGGGCAAGGATCACAGCTCAAGGTATCAGAGCCGGATAAGTGTGGGAAGGGGGTCTCTCTCTGCACCCTCGTTCCTGGACGCTGCCTGCACATGTCTTACTGTTCTGCCCACTGGACCACCCTGCAGCCTCCTGTCTGACCGGCTGCCTTCCTTACTCTCAGTGGCCAGAGCCATCCAAACAAAGCTGTCATCATGACAACCCTCCCTGAAAGACTCTCACCACCACCACCACCACCACCACCACCAAAACAGTAAACAGTACCATGAAACAAAACATCAGTTAAAAAAAAAAAACATGTACTTGGGGTTCAGAGGAAGAAAGGGGAAACCTTGCACCTGCCCTGCTGTGAACCTTAATGGATTGGAATTGCTTTCGAAGTAGTGACTCTGGGACCTGGCTGCTTATAGGTTGACAGGAAAAATATATAGGGAAAAGCCTTGGGGTGAGGGTGGGGGACCCTTTGAGGAGGAGGCAGTCTATCCTAGTCATCCCCAAACATGACTGGGGGGCATGGCAAGAAATGAAGCCATCCCTAAATGTGATCTAAGGTCAGTTACAATGGGATGCGTCAGCTCTGTATCCAACTCAAAGTGCAGACGGAAGCTGCTGCACCTCGCTCTGAGGGGTTTCCTCCCCTGGATAAGGAAGGAGTCACCAGAGGGCAGGAGACAGGCACAAACCTTTGGGAGAGCTATTCCTGGTTACGGCAATGCCATGTAGCCTTGTGTCCACAAGGGGGCACTCATGCTTGCTGCAAAATAAATAGCCACAGAGACAAAAACAAACAAAAACTTGGCTTTGCAGGGCCTGATGGCACACGTATGTAATTCCCGCAATTGGAAGACAGCATCAGGGTTCGATGCCAGCCTCGGGTACGTGAACCCTGTCTCAAATCATCACTATGATAGTTTTTTTAAAAAGAATACAGAAGGTGGGGATTGGAGCATTGGCTTGTCCCCACGATCTGGGTTTGACTCCCAGCACCCACATGGCAGTGTGATGAATTTGGAGTTTTGGTTTCTTTGAAAAAACACAGAAATATGGGAATCTGGTGTCATTTTTAATCCCAGGTGTGAGGTACGGGGCTGCTTTCAGACTGTCCACAGCAGCTGAGATTTGCCTAGTGCTTGGTTTTGCCAGCTGCAGCTAGTTTCTGTGGTTATGTGATGCTTGGAATTCTGGGGACCTTTGAGAGGGTATATAGATGCTAGCCCCCAACCCCCGGTGAGACACGGTGGGGTGTTGATTGGCTGCTGTTGTTGGTAGTGGTGGTGGCTGTTGGTATCTGTCTGTTATGTAGTCGTGTGCAGAGTGTAACAACAAAGAGAAATTAGATATCCTGACAGCGAAGATCAAACTCGCCCCGAGGAACTCGATGCCCCTAATCAGCAGGACATAGTCTAACAATAATGCCGCCCCCTTTCCAATCCCTGACCTTATTCAGGGATCTCTTTCCTTTCCTCTCTCTTTTCTCTCTCATCTTGTGTTAGGGGGCTGAAAGAATGGAAGAAAGAGGGTGGAGAAGGGCGGAGGGAAGAGGAACCCACAAAAAAAGCCTAGACGGTTACACGGCAGCTCACAACCATCTGAAGCTGCCTTCGGGGACCCAACACCTTCTTCTTGCCTCCAAAGACAATGTGTGTATGAGCCCCGCCCTATCGGATCCCCCACATCTCTCCACACCCCTTCCCCCTCCCCCACCTTCCTTTCTGCCTAGAAGGAGCTCCTCACCTCTCCCCCACATTCCCACCTCCCTCTCAGGCCTCTGCTTAAATATGCCCCCTCTTGGAACCTTCACATCCACCCAAAGTTTCACAGTCAAGGCCCTCACCCAGCCCTGGGCTGGAGAAACAGCAGGTGTCTGTGCTGACAGCCCAGGGCACAGCCCTGGAGGACTCTCTGCCCTCCATTCCACTGCTGTCCCCCGCAGGGACACCAGCCCGCCTATTCTGTCTCTGTGCAGTGCACCTGGGACCCAGCAAAGGCTGGTTCTGTGGTGTTACTCTGAGTACAACCCACACAGCTCACGGGGTGAGGGAGCCTCTGCTTCTGTTTTGTGAAGCCCTGGTCTCTCTCGTCTTCCTCCAAAGCCATAAAAGGTGATAAAGTCACTGTCGCTTAAGTCCCCTGTGTGCGGCACAGCTGGGAGAGTTTGTGGCTTTGCGAAGAGAGGCCTATTCACCTGTGTCACTGAAAGGAGACATTGCCTTATACGGCCAAGAGCAGCCACCCACCAGCCACCAAGGCCTGGGAGAGCGGAGGAAGTGTTTAGTTTCACAAGAGGCTTGTGAGACCTCTGTGCTGTCCCCTTCCCTCCCGTCTAACTCTCTACAGAAGGGCCAGGGTGCCTAGGGCCACCAAGAGTCAGGCGTTCAAGTTAAATGAGGTGGTCCAACTTCCGGCCCATTGGTTAAAATGAACCACACCCAGGCTAGAGCCCGGAAAGAATGTCATTTAACCCTCAGACAACTCTGTACGGGGCTGGGTAGCCTCACTGTTCCTACTCAGGGGCCGTGGCTGGACGATCAGTAGCCGGTCCTCCGAGCAAGCAGCAAATGGAGGAGGCAGTATAACAACTCTGCCTCCAGGGTAGCCATGCCAGAGACACACCCCGAGGGCTGCAGCCCTGCCTTGCCCATGTCACAGCCCCCACGGGCTGAACATGGCTACGGGAAGACCTGAGCTGGGCATATGATGGTGACATACACACTAGCGTCGGTGTTAAAATAGGGGCCAGTGAGAGGACTTGGTGAGAAAAGGGGCTTGAGACCAAGCCTGATGACCTCAGTTCAATCTCTTGAACCTACAAAGTATGAGAGTACTGACTCCTACAAATCATCCTCTGACCTATACATGCACACATACATACACACATATACATACACACACACACATGCACACATCACACACAGAGAAAGAGAGATGTAACTTAAAATTTTCAAAGATATTAAAATGTCTTGGATTTTTAAGACCATGTTGAAATAAAAACAACTTCCAACTTCCTGGGAAGTTCTGAAGATAATCTTGCAGGGTCTGACATACTTACAGACCCTTCATGCCATTTCTCCTGTGAGGAACTTTACATCAGACACACAATATCTAAACCAGGACAGACAATGGGTATGAAACAGAGGGCTAGTCCAGTCATTGCCCTGTGAGTGTAGATGGGGCAGCCTTGGCTAAAACAGTCAAAAGCCTATCCTCTGACCAGAGAGACCCGCTTGCACTGTCCCCCAAAGCCTTTATCTATGTGGAGTCCATGCCTGAACTGCACCCAGATGCCCTGCCTTCTAGAAGATACACCACTCACATTAACTACACAGCATAGGAAACACGGAGGAATTCATGCTCCCACAGGAGACGTGTGTGCTGTTTCTCTCTAGAGTTCAGATGTTGGCAGGGCTCCTGGGTGGGAGCTGGGGAAAGTGTTGTTGATAGGGTTCTTACCATGCAAACATGAGAACTTGGTTCTGATCCCCAGACCTGTGTTTAAAAAAAAAAAAAAGCAGCCAGGCATGGTAATATGTGCCCAGAACTCCAATTCCAGAGGGCAGAGCAGAAACAAGTCAGCACACATCTCAACAAAACTAGGTCAGCAGTGCCTGAGGAACACCATGGATGTCCTCGGGTGTCCACGTGCATGTGGACACACATGCACTCACACTGGCCCACAAGCAGAAGTTCAGACCCCAGATGCTACTAGATTCCCTAGGGGAGTCCTGGGGACAACCAGGCCTGGAAAGTCATTGCATGACTGGCCCTTTGTCCGCACAGCTATTGAGTACCCACTGTGTGCAGGAAAGGGAGGAGATCTGAAGCAGCCCCTGCCCCCCCCCATGGCAATTTGATAAAACTGAGCAAAGGGGTCAACTGCACAAAACAGTTGAGCCAGGAGTGTTCCTCAGGACGCTGAGTTGTTCCCACTGCCTCACAGACGGTGTCTGGGCATGGATTGGCAGGTCGGCTGGAGCAGGCGACAGTGGCAGACACATAAAGACACCATCTGTCAGCCCCGAAGAGAAGCGTAGGGAGGAACCAGCCCTGCCCACACATTGATCAGACTTCAGAACAGGGGAGGGAGGGAGAATATACTGTTTTGTTTCAGGCTGCCCGTCTGTGGTTCTTCGATACAACAGCCCTACGGCTGGAACACCCGGATCCAGCTTCAAACTCAGCTATGCTATTCGGGATATTTCACCTGGCTGAGCCCACCATGAGAGGCTGGTGTGGTGGGACAGGGTGGCGCTCAGCCAGCAGCCTCCAGCCTCGGCACTTCAGACAAATTGAGATATTCCAGCTCACCACCTTCTCTGCTAATGGAGGATGGTGAGGGAATTGGTAGGTGAGTCCCCAGCTGGGCCGAGAGTTAGCCAGGGAGGGGAGCCCACCAGCAGCCCAGCAAGCCCTTCCAGTGCAGACCTCAGCACAGCTCCCTGATGCTTAAGAGAAAGGTGCCTCTGCCTCTCACCTCATCTCTGAGAAAGGCTCTGCCTGGCATAGGACCACCCTTGCAGACCCTCCAGATTGTAAAAGTGGCGGGCTGAAGTGTGAAGAGAAGACTAGATCTGCACATACGATACGCTTCACTACACACACACCCTAGACACCACACCGAGCACACTCCACACACACAAACTCAGAAACACATGCCACACACCACACACATACACATTCTCTCTTAAACACACACAACACACACTCTCTCTCACACAAACACACACACGCACTCTCTCACTCTCAGAAACACATACCACACACCATTCTCATACACATTCTCTCTCTCTCTCTCCCTCCCTCCCTCCCTCACACACTCACTCACCCTCTCAGAAACACATGCCACATACCACACTCTCACACACACATACTCACATACCCTCTTCTCCACACACATACTCTCACACACCATATGCACACTATACTCTCCTCCCCCCCTCTCTCTCACACACACACATACACACACACAAAATACCAAGACATTTTCTTTCTAGCACACAAGCACAGTAAACTGTCAAAACGTCTGAGAGGAGATTAGGAAAAGAAAATCTCAGCCAGGCCTCAGAGCTGTCATCCCAGCTGTTCAGGAGTCTGAGGCAGGAGGATTGAAAGTTCCAGGCCGCCGGGCGGTGGTGGCGCACGCCTTTGATCCCAGCACTTGGGAGGCAGAGGCAGGCGGATTTCTGAGTTCGAGGCCAGCCTGGTCTACAGAGTGAGTTCCAGGACAGCCAGGGCTACACAGAGAAACCCTGCCTCGAAAAACCAAAAAAAAAAAAAAAAAAAGTTCCAGGCCAACTTGGGCAACTCAGTGAGACTGTCTCAAAATAAACGGAGAGGGGGAGGGAGGGAGGGAGGGAGGGAGGGAGAGAGAGAGAGAGGGAGAGAGAGAGAGAGAGGGAGAGAGAGAAACACTGGGGACATAGGTCAGTGGAAAAAGGCTTGAAGGAGGTTTGGTTTGCAAAATACCCAATGCATGAGAGATAAAGAAGTGGTGAAGAGAGGGAGGGAGGGAGGGAGGGGGAGGGGGAGGAGGAGGAGGAGGAAGAGGAAGAGGAGAAAGGAAGAAGAAGAAATATAATCTCATCTCTGCCCAGGGCTCCCACAGCAGCTGGCACGGGGGCAGTGGGGTTCCCACACTTGTGTGAACACACCCTCACATCCACCTGCTCCCCTTACTGGCTGAACACCACCCCAGTGTCTCACCTGCCCTGTCCCTCCCTGTAAGCGCTCACAAACCTCCACTTCCCCAGCAGCAAAGGGAGCGGAGGGCCTGGTCCTGTATCAGCCAATCCCCTCCTATAGGGGCAGCAGTCACTCTGCCTGGCTTTATACAGCCTTGTGCCTACAATCCTTGCCCAGGCGCCTTTATCCTGAGACTAATATTTACACAAAGGGTCTAATATCTTTATTTATACAGAGAGGCTAGACCTGTAGGCTTTGTGGGTCAATGCCCACAGCACAGGACTAGTGTGCAGCTGCTTTCTTGCTTTTGAAACTGAGGACATTAAAAAAACAAACAAAAAAAATTAAAAAGAAAAAAAAAAGAAGAGAAAAGAAAAGAAAAAAGATATTTTCTTCCTAACACAGAAGCACAATAAACTGTCAAGAAAAAGTCTGAGAGGAGATTAGAAAAAGAAAATCTCAGGCCTCAGAGCTGTCATTCCAACAGCTCAGGAGTCTGAGGCAGGAGGATTGAGGCCAATCTTGTCATCTGTCTTTGCCCAACTCTTACACTGGAGGCGGCAGGGCACACCTTTAATCCCAGCACACAGAAGCCCGGTGACTTTTGTGACTCTGACCCCAGCCTGGTCTGCATAGCAAGTATCAGGCCAGCCAGGACTACATAGTAAAATCCTGTCTCAAAATACAAATTAAAAGAAAAATCATCTTAACACCTGAACTTTAGAAAGGACTGGAATTTTAAAAAGCAACCAAGTCTTAAACTGGCAGGATGGCTCAGTGGGTAAAGGCATTCGTCGTGCAAACCTTGTGACCGGAGTTGACTCCTGGGACCCAGGTAAATGTGAAAGAACCCAGTCCACAGAATTGTTCTCTGACCTCCACATGCACATAACAACAATAAATTCATAAAACAAACACCAGGACACCTTGAATGGGGACTTACAGCTTCCTGAACTGAGAGACAAAGTTTCTGTTGCATCAAGGCACTCACCCTCCATATTGGAGTGCCCAGTCCTAACCAACAAATCCTTTTGCAGATGAATCACAGACACACGTGGCTTCTCTGCTGACAGGTTTCCAGCAGTCATTTCTGGGATTGAAGGAGGGTAGGAGCGAGAGAAGAAGGGAGAGAGGGAGGGAGAGAGAGAGGGAGAGAGAGAGAGAGGGAGAGAGGGCACATGCTCACCTTATATCTCCAGCTCAGGGGTCCCTGGGCATCTTGGTACAAGGAGTCCCCACCCCCCCAGGCTCCCTCCTGCCTATTTCCGTTCACCATGCCCTGATTTTCAGGCTCTCCTAATTTAGAGTGAGCTAACCTGCCATCAGGTGGGTTGGCACAAGAGGCGGTCCCAATCAGCTGTCTAAGGAGGGAGGCAGGGTGGTCAGGCAGCTGCTTCGTTTTCACAGAAACCCAACGGCAGGTGCTCACTGCACCAAGGCTGGACCAGCCCCTGTGGTCTAGCAAAGGCCCGTCTTTCTGTAGCTGGCTGGCACACACTCTCTGCTGTCTAGGCTAAAATGGCTGGAAGCAGGGCAAGGGTGTCTATGCATCTCTGAGGGGCGGCCCAGTGCCCCAACTCTCATGTACATGTAGAGGTGGGTTCTTGTCCCCAACCCGCCATTCACCAGTGCCAGGTTCAAAGACAGCGGCCTGCCACCACTGGGCAAGCAGGGTTTGCGTTTTAGCCAGGGCATACACATGCACAGGTTGAGCAGAACCCCACAGGCAGAACCAGGGGCTCGTTGACACAGTGAGTTCGTGCCCTCTCCCTCTTAGGAGGCCCATGGGTACCAGGAGACACCACCCGGCTCATCCACCCGCCATGTCGTCCTCCGGTATTGGACACTGGTTTTTCTGAAACTGGATTCTCGGGTGCAGAGACTGAGCTCCGGGCTGCAACAGAAACTTCACCCAGCCCCCAATACAGGAAGTTAGAAATCCACACTCAAAGTGCCCAAAGCGAGGGTTAGGAAGACTCCGCCCTCTCTCACCACAGACCCTTCATGCCAGCCTTCGCTGTCTTCAGTGTCTCTTCTAAGCTCCCAGAAGCCAGTGAAGCTGGGTTGGTTTGTGACGGAGTATCGGACAGGCGTAGGCCTGGGAGATTAACAGAAGACACAGACTCGGGTCATTCAGCAAGGAGAATGCCAAAACGTTACTGAGGGACCAGCAGTATATACTAGAGGCCGGGTGAAAAACAACAGGACAAAAACAATCCTAGCCAAAGGTCAGGCACCTGGCAAGTCCCTACCACACCGGGCAGGAAAACAGAAATCAAGCTAAGCCGGAGGATGTCCGCTCTCAGGAAACCTGGGCAAACAGCTCAGCTGGGGGCGTTGAGCTAAGCTCACCGATGCCCAACAGGTTTGGATGTGGAGGCAGCGGACTGTTAGATCCTTTCTCCCGTCTGGTTTTGGATCCAGTACATCACAGCGTGTGCACCCCTGTATGCCTTGGCTCTCGTGACCTCTAAAGGCCCCAGATGCTCATACGTGACAGATCTCATTCGTTTTACCCCCATACCTGTGCGTTCTCAATCCGTGCATTATCAAATACTTACTACGTCGGGATTTATAACAGTGGCAAAATCTCAGTTGCTATTTCAGTAGCAACAAAATAATTTTATGGTTGAGAGTGACCAGAATATGAGGAAGCTTGAAGAACCACTGTCCTAGACCCTTCGGGGTCAGTGAGAGACGTTTTGTGTTTTGTTTTGTTTTGTTTAATACCGGGTTTCCCAATGTAACCTTGACTGTCCTGGAACTTGCTCTGCAGACCAGGCTGGCCTCGAACTCATAGAAATAAACCTGCCTCTGCCTCCCGAGTGCTGGGACTTGCACTACCACCACCTAGCCAGGAGGAAAGTTTTCAAATGGCTCAGACTCTGAATAGCCTTCAAAGTGGGGCTGCTGACTTTGGAGCCACGAGACAGCACTAAAAAATCGGTGGTAAGGACCGCAACTCAGGCAGAGGCAACGTGAGGCATCGTGGCTCCAAAGGGACAGGCAGGACAAGGGACTGTGCAATGGCCACCAGTTTGAATTGCAGGGAACCCTGCCTCCTCTGGAGCCCCTCTTCACCTTTGACCCTTGATCCCGTAACAGGCTTTTGTCCCCTTTCACAGCTCAGCCTTGAGACTGTTGTGTGTGCACACTCCACTAGTGACAGCCATAGATGCTCAAGCCTCCCCTAGAGGGAGGGAATGCCCATTCTGTTATCAGCTCAAGAGGTGACTGAAACTCTGAGAGAAACTCTGAGGTCCTTGGCTCCTGGGGCTTCCAGAAGGTGGCAGGTGGCCCGGCTCAGAGAACTGTTACTTTCCTGATGTTTCCTTTGCCCAGGAGAATCTAGGTCAGTCGGTTACAAAGACTCTGCTCCAGTTACTTGTATTTGACCCAGGATTTCCTCCCACCCCCAACAACCTGGAACGACACCTCATTTCATGTATAAATCACTAGGCTCCAGTAACTTGACCACAGCACACGGCTGCTGTATGAATCCCTAAGCACAGGTCTGGGATGACGGGCTGGTCAAGGTTGCAGCTGGAGCCTCCTGACCCTGGCTGGGATCAGGCTACTCAGCTGACCATCCCGTGACATGGTTAAAGAATTTTCCAAAAGGCCGGGCAGTGGTGGCGCATGCCTTTAATCCCAGCACTTGGGAGGCAGAGGCAGGTGGATTTCTGAGTTCGAGGCCAGCCTGGTCTACATTGTGAGTGCCAGGATAGGGCTACACAGAGAAACCCTGTCTTGAAACACACACACACACACACACACACACACACACAAGAATTTTCCAAGAAAATTCTGTCCTTTGGGAACTGTGGACTTGTTATACTTAAAATACTGCAGTACCAACTGGGACTAGGCTTAGTTGGTAAGAGCGCTTGCTGGACACCCTGGATTCAATCCACAGCACCATTGAGTTGGATGGAGAGGCAGGGCACAACTATAATCCCAGAATCCAATAGTGCAGTGCTTCTCAACCTTCCTAATGCTGCAACCCTCTATCACAGTTCCTCGTGCTGTCGTGACCTCCAATGATAAACTTGTTTTCCTTGCTACTTCATAACTGTAGTATATCTGTGTTCTTCAATGGTCTTTGATGACCCCTATTAAATGGTTGTTTGACACCGCCCCCCCAATGGGATCTTCAAGACCCATGGGTTGCAAACCATTACAATTTATGGATAAAGACCAGAAGTTCAAGATGAACTTGGACATCTTGGAGAGACTTTGTCTCAAAATGAAAAATGTGAGGACAGGTGAGTAACTTCGGTGGACAAGGGACTCGCCTCTCTCTCTCATCCCCTCCCTCCTAGCCTTCTTCTCTCCTCACTGAACCCTCTCTTCTCCCTCCTCTTTCTCCTCTGACTCCTAGCTTCCTTTCTGTCTCTCCTACCTCCACCCCTTGAATTTTCATATCTATAACCCTGTCTTTCCCTCTCTTAACGGGCCCCAAGACTTCCTCTGTATCCCTGATATTCCAAACCTCGGCCCCACTGCAATATCACCCAGCAGAGAATCTGACTGGTCCAGCTTGGGTCTGTATTCAGCCTGGCCAGTTGGGTCTGGCCCAGTTATTGACTGACTGCAGAAGCCTGGCCCTTGTGTGGCAGCAGGAAGTAGTCAGCTGTCGACTGGGAAGCCTGTTCACAGACCCAGGCAAGAGCCCCCCATTCCAGTCTCTCTCCACCCCATCCCACCCACCCCCAACTGTCCTCTTGTTCTAAGCTGAGTGGGTTTGATTGACAGATTGACCTTTGGCTTTTTGCCATGGCCGGCAGGGCTACTTCTATGCTACGGGCTAATGGAAGCCCTGTCCTCTCTGGTCTCTCTCTCTCTCTCTCTCTCTCTCTCTCTCTCTCTCTCTCTCTCTCTCCCTGAAGCGGAGCAACTAAGCCCAATTCCTGCACAAGGATGCCAGGAGGGGGAGAGCTGCCCAGTCTGCACATAGCTGGGCTGTGAGCTTTGCTCACAGAGACTACCCCTCTGGGTGTTTCTCAAATGCTTCGAGCAAGCTGCATGTTTTGCCTGACCCTTGGCAGCTTGTCTGAAAGGCATTCTCTGAGGCTTGGGGAGTTCGGATCTGAGAGACAAAGGCTCTTCCCAAAAGCAGATTCTTATCTCCTTTGCATCCTTATGCCTGAGGTGATAGCAAGGGGGAAAAAATCTTTGTCTTCCTAGTGAGGAACAAAGGCCCTGTGTCCACAGTGCTCCACTGACCTTCTCGTGCGTTATGAATGGTGACCTCATGATTAATTCACAAGCTCCGGCTCTGAACTGCCGGCTTCTCAGTGGCACTCAGAGATGAGCTCCGGCCACTGTCCCTGTCCTCTGTCCTCTGCCCCTGCCAGGTTACTCCAGCCCTGCATGTCAGACCAAGGGGACTACCAGGGTTCCAATCAGGAACACCAGCTAGGCAGATCTCCTGTTGATGTCACCGAGGGATACGAGGCAAGAATGGAAGGACCAGGCTCCGCGCTCAGTTGTGCCCAGGGTTAAATGACCAGGAATGGCCTTTAGGAAGCAATCTCGGGCTGGAGACACTCCCCCTGACTGGGGAATAGAGGAGATGTCTGGGATCCACACACTGGAGAGATAGACTCAGAGGGTCCGAAGATCAGGTCTTCTACGGTTACGTAACAAGTTTGAGGCTGGCCTGGTCTCCATGAAACCCTACCTCAAAAGAAGAAGAGGAAGAGGACGAGGGGAAGGAAGAGAAGAGCCGGTGGGTGGATGGGAAAGAGGAAAGGAAGGAAGGAAGGAAGGAAGGAAGGAAGGAAGGAAGGAAGCAGAGCCCCAAATCCTGAACAAAGCTCTTCCGAGCATAGGATCCAGTGAGCGCCCTACGGAGTGCCCAGTGGCCAGTGCTGACCAACATTGGGGAATCAGTTATCCCCACTGATTCTTCGGCTAAGGAGCCAATCAGCAAGTCGAGCCTTTCCTAAAGCTGGCACCAGCACCCCAGCCTCCTAACAGCGACACGTCCATGCGTAAGGACTTGCTCTAGAGCATTCTTAGCAGCTCTAGAACCATCGCTACCCCCTGGGAACCATTTATACCGATCCACAGCAGAACCATCCAAAGCTGTGGTTGACAGACACCGCATGGGAGAAAAGCGGCCTACAGCAGCACACTGTCGCATAACCAAACCCCCACGAAGACAGGGAGCCTAACGAGCCAGATGCATGTGAGGGTATAGCATGTGGGTCCCCAAGTAGGCACGGCTGGACCTTGGATGTTGGTTTAAAGGGTGCAAGGTGGCAGCAGAACGCAGTACTTTATTATATTTTACTTATTTTTTACATGGGAAGCACTTGAGTTTATGCAGAAAGGTCAGAGGACAACTTCTGGGGGTGCGTTCTCTTATGTGGTCTTGGGGTTCAAACTCAGGCTGACAGTCTTGGCGGCAATCACCTTTATGCTCTGAGACCTCTTGACAGCCTTCTTCTCTGACATACTGGATCTCGTAAAAGTCGTGGGGCCAGGGAGATGGCTCAGCGTACGGAGGAGCTCGCTGCCAAGGCTGATGACCTGAGTTCGGTCGCCAAAACCTGGGGCCCACATGGTGGAAGGAGAGAACAGATACTTGGACATACACACACACACACACACACACACACACACATGCACACAAAACATACATAGATAGATAGACAGACAGACAGACAGACAGACAGACAGACAGACAGACAGATGTGAAAACAAGAAGGCTTGAGAAACAGCTCAGTGTTTTAAAGCATTGTCGCTCTGGCAGAGTCCCAGCACCCAATGGTGGCTTACAATCATCCATTACTCTACTTCCTAGAGATTCAATGCCTTCTTCTGACTTCCGCGGGCACCAGATACACACATGGTACATGCACACAGGAAAAACACTCATACACATTAAACAAACAAACAAACAAAATATAAAAACAACAACAAAGACCCTCATGTCTTTCCTGAGAACTTACGGTGGGAAAGGGAGGGGAGGTGCTTGCTGAAGCGCCACCCACACCCTTCCCTAAAGTCCTAGATCTCCTGTATCTATGGCTACCGACGCCCGCCCCTCCGCGGGCTAATCCTACAATGCCCCTGTGGCCACATGCCCCAGCCCTTATGTCCAGGGATTAAGTTAAGGAGCCATTGTTCAGTTTACCACTGTCCTTTCTAGAAAGCCTAGAGTATCTGTGGGTATCTCCTCCTTGGATTTAGATTTTCCTTAATGTCATCAAACCACCGGTCTTTTTTTAAGGTCCCTCTAGCGGAGCTGGGCGCCCTGCCTCTCCCCAGACTCCTGTGCCTTCTCAAGTGCAGCTGCGCTGCGACTGACCCCGCTGTTGTCAGAATCCACATCTGCCCGGGGCTAGTTCTGTTTTGAGACTCATCCTTTGCCTGTAACTGACCTCAAACTCCCTAGTGGCCGAAACCAGAAATGAGTCCCCATTCTCCTTCTGGGAGACCCGGCCGCACACTGGGATTACAGGCACGCACCGACACGCCCATTTGCCACGCCCATTTTCAAGAGCTGTCCTATTATTGGTTGGTGATGTGACTGACTGCTAGTCACTCGAAATGTGTGACCCTGAGGGAAAAATAATCCAGAGGTCCCTCGGTGACCAACACGAGGTCAGGCCAACACCTGGCACCCAGAATGCCAAGGGGCCATGAAGTCAGCCCTAGGGTGAAAACCAGAAACTCTAGCCCTGGCCCAGATGCTTCAGCTCAGAGTGAAATCTGAGGCACCTGGCCTGGCTTTGAAAACTAAGAATCGTGAATAATGAAGTCACCGGCTTGTTCTTCCTTATGGTAGTTCCCACAGCATCATGGGATGTCCAGGCACGGGTCTCCCTTGCAACTTTCTTTGAGAGCTGGATCCTAAGCTGGGCGGTGGTAACGCACACTTTTGATCGAAACTCTCTGGCTGCAAAAGCAGGCAGATTTCTTTGCGTTTGAGGCCAGCCTGGTCTACCGAGTGAGTTGGAGAACAGCTAGGGCTGTCAGAGAACAGCCTGTCTGAAGAACAGCCTGTCTAGCCTGTCTCTAGAACAGAGAAACCCACTCTTGAAAAACCAAAAAATTGGGGCTGGAGAGTTGGCCCAGCGGTAAAGAACACTGGCTGCTCTTCCTGAGGTCCTAAGTTCAAGTCCCAGCACCCACATGGTGGCTCACAACCCTCTGTAATGGGATCTAATGCTCTCTTCTGGGGTGTCTGAAGAGAGCAACAGTGTACTCACATACATAAAATAAATAAACCTTTAAAAAAAGAAATAAAAAGCAAATAATTAAAAAAATATAAGTAAACAAAGTGCTTCTTCAAAAAATAAATAAATAAATAAAAAGTCTGGACCTCATTGCTGGTTCCCTTCTGATGTGAATACTTCATACAAAGTGTCCCTAGGACTTTGGTTCCCCACTGCCAGTGTCCCCGCAGGTGCTTTGGGACACCACCCAGCACACAAGGGGATGGTTTAAGTCAAGTAGCATCTGCAACTGTTTCCTCCTGAGAACACGGGCTGGCCCTGCCACCACCTTCCCTTTCGGGTTTTGGTTTTGTGTTGTATAAATAATGAACGACATCAGGTGAGCTTTTGCAGAAACCAACACAACCCATCCCTGGTTCCCTGGCTTGTATGTCAAAAAGTCTCATTAGCAGGTGACTTGGGTTGTCCCCTGTCCCAAAACCCAAACAACAACAAACAGGTCTGGAAATAAAGGTATTGTGTCTGGCATACCTGAGGTTCTGGACTCCATTCCCAATACAGAAAGAAAACAAGAAAGAAAGAAAGAAAGAAAGAAAGAAAGAAACAAAGAAAGAAAGAAAGAAAGAAAGAAAGAAAGAAAGAAGCAAAGAAACAAAGAAAGAAAGAAAGAAGCAAAGAAACAAAGAAAGGAAAGAAGACAGAAAGAAGAAACAAAGTAACAAAAAAGGAAGAAACAAAGAAAAGACACACAGAGAGAGAGAGACCTGATTTCGCTCTGAGCCATCTGCTTCCCAGGTGGGAGGAAACGCCTCCAGGTCCCTTGAGGACAATTGTCCTTCTGTCACAGCATCCTCCAGACTCCACCACCCCTCCCTGCCGGTCTCCTGTGAAGGAACAGTGATGCGAATGGGGGAGTCAGTTAACAGAGCCCTGAGTTAGAGGAAAGGCAGGGGTTCCCTCCTCAGGATTGCCCGCAGCTCCAGCTTTCAGCACTATAAACCAGTGAAAGGCTCTGGAAAGAAACACTGTGCAGTAGCCCAAGCCTAGCGGTGCCCAGCAGTCCTCGGGACTGGGCAGGTGGTGTTCACTTATCCAGGCCACAGTACTGGGCAAGTACTCACTCACATCCTAGGAGTCTTTCTTTGAGCAGAGGTGGTATTGTCAATTTTATCACACTGACAAGAGACGTGGAGTCGGGCGGGCACAGGACCGCAAAAGAAGCCGTCAGGCACTGAGCTATCAGGCGGCAGACAGAGAAGGATTGAAACACACACAGACCTCTGGGCTGGGTTAGTTAGGAGGGGGTTATGTCAGTACAAGGCCCCAAACTCCCTTGAGTGGCTATCCTACACTACTGACCATCCCAGCCTTGGCCCGGCACAGGTTGGAGAAACCTGTGCTTGTCTATACCTCTGGTATGACCCCTTTGGAGCGATCTGACAGGATCCTAGCTCTCTCTCTCCACGTCAGAAGGGCCGCTCTGCTCGAGCGCACCAAGGCATAGCTGTCTGCAGAGTTGATCCTCAGACCACAGTGTGCTAGGGGGAGAAAGTTCACCGGTAGGTGATGCAAGGTGACACGCTTACCCCGTGAGCTGCCACCACAGAGAACGTTGACAGAGCTGGCATAGTTGGCAGGGTCACTCTGTGCACTATAGCTGCCCACCAGATCCCAGGAGTGCCAGACACTCACAAATGCATCCAAAGCTCTGGTTCATTCTGTTCTCTATTATTGCATGCGTACATGATGTTTTGAGTGTGGATGTGTGGACCTCCCAGGACGGGCACAGAGGTCAGAGGTCAGCTTTGTGGAGTCTGTTCTCTCCTTCCACCTTTACACGGGTTCCAGGGATCAAACTCGGGTCACCAAACTGGCATGGCAGGCACCTTTACCTAGTGAACCATAAAACAGGTAATCACCCTGTACTCCAAGCTGACCTGTAACCCACCATCTTCCTGCCTCAGTTTCCCAAGTGTTGGGGTCACAGGCGTGTGCCACCACATTAGCTGCAGGTCACTTTATATGGCAAGCAAAGAGAGACAGAGACAAGGGGGAGTGGCAGACACAGGGCCGTGCCCCCACACTCCACAAGTTTTAGCGGAGTTCTCGCCCCATGCCTGAGTTCTATGTTCAGTGCCAGGGACTTCCCTGCCTTCCTGGAAATGGCATTGTGTCAGGACAAGAAGGCAACCGGAATGCAAGGTGTCCAGGGGGATTAAGTGCCCTGAAAACTCATAGGGATGTGACTCCGCTGGTCAGTGCTCACCTCGCATGCGCAAAGCCCTGGGACTCACCCCAGCACCACGTACATTACCCAGGGTTCTCTAACGGAGCCAAACTGATAGTGTGAGTGTGTCTGTCTGTCTGTCTGTGTGTCTGTACATGCGTCTGTGTGTGTCGGTATGTGTGTGTCTGTGTCTGTATGTGTGTATGTGTGTATACGTGTTATCTATGTCTCTCTGTGTGTATTTCTGTGTCTGTGTGTATTTGTGTGTCTGTGTCTATGTTTGTGTGTGTGTCTGTGTATATCTATGTGTCTGTCTGTGTGTCTATGTCAGTATGTGTGCCTCCGTATGTGTCTGTGTGTGTATGTCTGTGTGTCTGTATGTATGTCTCTGTGTATGCATCTGTGTGTATCTGTCTGTCTATGTATGTGTGCCTCTATATGTGTCTGTGTCTGTGTCTGTGTGTGTCTGTATGTCTGTGCCTGTGTGTATGCGTGTGTCTGTATGGGTGTCACCTGGTTTATATGGTGTGATGGCTAATTTGGTTACCTGCTTGGCTGCGTAACAAAAACCCAAAGCTGGGCACTCCTTTAAATATATGAATATATTTAAAGGGAGATTTATTAGATTGGTTGACGTGATCTAGTCCTATATTCTGACAATGGCTGTCTCACACCAGAGAAACAAGGAAGCTAATAGTTTCTCAGTCCACAGAACTGGTCATCTCTTCAGTCCAAATCTGGGGTTGGAGGGCCGGGGGGGGGGTGGTGGGGTTGTTGAAGAGATGCTGGGCTTCAGTCTGTGTTGGAAGTTAGAAGGAGCTGGTTTGGTTTGAATATCAGTGAAGAGATGCAGCAGTAGCAGCAACAGAGTAGATGAACTTGCCTGCAAGAGTAAAGGTAAGCAGGCAAAAAGCAAAGTTTCTTTCACCTGTCCTCTAATCTGGGCTGCTGGGAATCACATGCAGGGCGGGGACCTCCACACTTCAAATCATTCCATCAGGAAAACCCCTCACAAGAGTGCCCAGTGGCTTGCACCTTTGTCGATTCCAGATGCAGTCAAACAGGTAACCAAGATGATCCACCAGGCCACATAAGTCAAGTGTGGTGGTACACGCCTGTAATCCTAGCACTTGGAAGATAGAGACAGGAAGATCAGCCTTGATAACATAGCAAGTTGAGCTACATGAGACCCGGTCTCAAAATAATAAACAACTGGGTGCCAAGTCTGCAGCAGGGCACAGGTGATGTTCTACAAGAGGGTCTGGAAAACTCTCACTAATGAAGTGACACGGCAGAGACCTGTGTGGATAAAAACACGTAAGCATCAACTCAGTCTAGGCAGCGAGGGAGATGTGAAGGTGTCCAGAGCAGGCTGATCTTCCTGTCTCTACTTCCCAGGCTGCTCTGTGCAAGAAGGAGCCTGCTGAGGATACAACAAGGTGACTGGGGCAGGCCAGGGATGGTGACAGGGTGGTGACAGCAGAGATCACCACTCTGTCCCTGAGCACAGGCAACTTTTTTCTCTACTGTAGATCCGGGAGTCAGACAGGATCCTGGGTAGAGAAAGCAGGGAATCTGACATGGACAGCAAGGCTCACTCTGGAGACCACAGTGACCTGACCATCTCCACCTGCCGAGCTGAAACAGTTGGTGAAGGGGCCTCTTGGAATGTTCTGAAGCCTTCATGGATCGTTGTAGAGGTTCACCGAGGAGGAAAAGAAGGGAAGGGTGGTAAGGAGGAGAAGTGGGCTCAGAACACTTGCAGATCCAGCAGAACCATGTTCAAATCCCACTCCCACCTCCTGTCGCTTTGACACCCCAAATCAAGCAGAAGTCCCTCCTCTTCACATTGTCAGGTAGTTCTGGCAGGGGAGGCTCTTGCTGTCCTCATCCAACCGCGATCTGATTCCTCAACTGCAGATCAGAGGCACAGAGACCCTCAGGCAGGCGGGGAAGGGGGGAGCGGGGCAGGGCGGGACGGGGGCGGGGACAGGCACCTGCAGGCTGTCAGGAAGGTACCAGTTGGAGTTCACATAGCTGCCAACCTTTGGGCTTGATGGCATTGTCAAGTTGACTCTGGGCACAGCATCCACAGCCAGATCTGACACCCGCAGAGTTAGGGAAGTTAGGGGGTTAGGGTGAGCTCTTCCCTCCAGCTGCTCAGGACCTCATAAAAACACAAGAACAATCCCAGGCTCTCCGTGTCAGACAGGATGGGGGGCTGGGCTGAAGGGGGCGGGCCCCAGACACTCCGAGGAAAACAACCTCCAGGCTTGCTCGCTTGGCATTCACGTAGTGCCATGGAAACAGGCCCAGGGAATCAGGCAGCTGAAGAGAATGTTCTAGAATCTGTGAAAGGCCTGGCAGGAGTGTGTGGGACCCAGAGACAAAGCTGGGTATATCTGTCTCAGGCTTTACAGGGCTCCCGCAACCTGGAGCCCCGCTGTCCCCACACCCCGTGTTCTGGCTAAATGGGACACGGTGGGAACACTGGCTGCCTGTTCTCCACGCCCTCTCCATCGGCCTAAACAATTCAAGAGTGTTTGGGAGAAATGCCAATCAATTAAATATCCCAGTTTGGAGGTTATCGTGAAAGTTAGGAGAGACCAGGTGGTGGTGGTGGTGCATGCCTTTAATTCCAGCGCTGAGGAAGCGGAGGCAGGTGGATTCTGGGTTGGAGGCTAGCCTGAGGAAGAGAGAGAGAGAGGGAGAGGGAGAGAGAGAGGGAGAGAGAGAGAAAGAGAAAGAGAGGAGGGAGAGAGAGAGAGAGAGAGAGGAGGGAGAGAGAGAGAGAGAGAGGAGGGAGGGAGAGAGAGAGAGAGAGAGAGAGAGAGAGAGAGAGAGAGAGAGAGAGAGAGAGAGAGAGAGAGAGAGGAGGGAGAGCGGGAGGGAGAAAGGAAAAACAGACGGACAGACAGACGGACAGACGGACAGACAGACAGGAGACCTAGGTGCACACAGCCACATGAGCGTGCAATGGGAAGGAGGGGGTTAGATGGCCATCTGCCTTAGGTTTTTACTGCGGTGATCAGACACCATGACCAAGGCAACTCTTTTTTTTTTCTTTTTCTTTCTTTTTTTTTTAAAAAGCATGTTCTTTTATTGAAAAGGGAAGTGAAAACATTGAAGATTTACATGGAAAATATTTCTGATAAAATGGAAGAGATGTATAGAAAAACAGTTAAAATTGACAATTTTCATGGAAAATTAAAGAGTAAAGTGGTAAACATAAAAAACATTGCTAAATTAATTGAAAAAGGAAGTAGAAATATTTTATGATAGAATTGAAGATTTACGTGGAAAGTATTTCTGATAAAATTGTAGAAAAATGTAGAAAAACATGTTAAAATTGAAGATTGTCATGGAAAATTTTATGTAGATATAATAATGGTAGGCATAAAAGTATTCCTAAGTTGATTGAAAGTGGAATTATAAACATTTTCTGATAAAGTTGAAGATTTACATGGAAAATATTTCTGATAAAATTGAAGAAATATATAGAAAAACATGTTAAAATTGAAGATTATTATGGAAAATTATACAGATAAAATGGTAGGCATAAAAATAATTCTAAGCTGATTGAAAGTGGAATAATAAACATTTTCAAGTAAAATTGAAGATTTACATGGAAAATATTTCTGTTAAAATTCAAGAAATATATAGGAAAAACACATTAATATTGACTATTTCATGGAAAATTATACAGATAAAATGGTAGATATAAAAAGCCTTTCTAAATTAATTGAAGGTGGAATTAAAAATATTTTGTGATAAAATCAGAGATTTACATGGAAAACATTTCTGATAAAATAGAAGAAATATATAGAAAAACATTAAAATTGAAGATTATCATGAAAAAA
The DNA here is from genome assembly GCA_036184795.1 of Tokudaia tokunoshimensis. NCBI lineage: Eukaryota > Metazoa > Chordata > Mammalia > Rodentia > Muridae > Tokudaia > Tokudaia tokunoshimensis. The sequence goes on from BTHU01000020.1 coordinate 46,908,129, forward strand.
TAATGCAGATAAAATGATAGACATAAAAAAAATACTAAATTAATTGAAAGAGGAATTACAAACATTTTCTGATAAAATTGAAGATTTACATGAAAAGTGTTTCTGTTAGTCTATGTCTTTTTATTGGGGATTTGAGTCCATTGATGTTAAGAGGTATTAAGGAATAGTGATTATTGCTTCCTGTTACTTTTGATGTTATTTTTATGTTTGTGTGGCTATCTTCTTTTGGGTTTGTTGGAAGATTACTTTCTTGCTTTTTCTAGGGTGTAGTTTCCTCCTTGTGTTGGCGTTTTCCATCTATTATCCTTTGTAGGACTGGATTTGTGGAAAGATATTGTGTAAATTTGGTTTTATTATGGAATATCTTGGTTTCTCCATCTATGGTGATTGAGAGTTTTGCTGGGTATAGTAATCTGGGCTGGCATTTGTGTTGTCTTAGAGTCTGTATGAGATCTGCCCAGGATCTTCTAGCTTTCATCATCTCTGGTGAGAAGACTGGTTTAATTCTGATAAGTCTGCCTTTATAAGTTACTTGCCCTTTTTCCCTTACTACTTTTAATATTCTTTCTTTGTTTGGTGCATTTGGTGTTTTGATTATGTGGCGGGAGGACTTTCTGGTCTGGTCCAGTCTGTTTGGAGTTCTGTAGGCTTCTAGTATGTTCATGGACATAGAGAAGAAAACTTCCCTAACCTAAAGAAAGAAATGCCCATGAACATACAAGAAGCCTACAGAACTCCAAACAGACTGGACCAGACCAGAAAGTCCTCCCACCACATAATCAAAACCTGAAATTCTTTCTTCTATTTCTTGTATTCTGTTGTTGATGCTCGTATCTATGACTCCTGAATTCTTTCCAAGATTTTCTATCTCCAGAGATGTCTCACTGTGTGATTTCTTTATTGTTTCTACTTCCACTTTTAGATCCTGGATGGTTTTGTTCAGTTCCTTCATTTGATTGTTTGTGTTTTCCTGTAATTCTTTAAGGGACTTTTGTGTTTCCTCTTTAAGGACTTTTACCTGTTGACCCATGTTCTCCTGTATTTCTTTAAAGGAGTTATTTAAGTCCTTCTTGAAGCCCTCTATCAGCATCATGAGATATGATTTTAAATCCAACTCTTGCTTTTCTGGTGTGTTGGGGTGTCCGGGACTTGCTGTTATGGGAGAACTGGGTTCTGGTGTTGCTAAGTAGCCTTGGTTTCTGTTGGTAGGGTTCTTGTGCTTGCCTTTCACCATCTGGTTATCTCTGGTGCTAGTTGTTCTTGCTGTCTCTGGCTGGAGCTTGTCCCTCCTATGGGCCTGTAAGCCTGTGTCCAGCGTACTCCTGGGAGACCAACTCTCTTCTGGCAGGGTCTGTTCACAGAAGATTGTGGAGCTGCCTGACTCCCTGGTGCAAATGGTAGCCTGAAGACCTCTGCCCCAGCAGCTCCACTAATCGTATATCCTGTGTGCTCCTAGCTGTTCCCCTCCAGAGAGAAGGTGGAGATCTCACCTTCGTGCTCAGAAGTGAAAGCTCTGCTGGGAGATCACTCTCTCCTTGTGGGCTGTGCACAGAAGGCTGTGGAGCTGCCTGGCTCTGACCAAGGCAACTCTCATAAGGACAACATTTAATTGGGGCTGGCTTACAGGTTCAGAGGTTCAGTCCATTATCATCAAGGTGGGAACATGGCAGCATCCAGGCAGGCATGGTGCAGGCAGAGCTGAGAGTTCTGTACCTTCATCTGTTAGAAGACTGACCTCCAGGCAGTTAGGATGAGGGTATTAAAGCACATGCCCACTGTGACACAGCTACTCCAACAAGGCCACACCTCCTAATAGTGCCAATCCCTGGGGCAAGCATATACAAGCCAACACACCATCCCAATGAAACACAAAGTCATTTCTCACATCTGCGTCTTCTCAGACTAGCTGCCCTTCCTTAGTGTAAACACTTGTTCCCACCCTAAGCCCCTCCCCATGGTGCTCAGGATGTATGCCAAGGACCCTTGAAGGAGAAGAGAAAGAAGAAAACACCTCACTCCCCGTTTAAGTATCTCAAGCATGTAACAGTTTGATTCTGGTATTGGTAGGTCACAGAAATGTAGGACTGCTTTGGGAGCTGGCTCCGGGCTAGGCCATGTCATGATCCCTTATCCTGGACACCAGGGGAGCACAGAATGGAGGAATGGGGATTGACAGAGCAGCCTCAGGCACTGACTGAGGTCCAGGGCTTGGCGCCACACCCTAACACTGCACCCACCCCGCTACAACACCTAGACACGGGCAAAGCCGAGACACCACACAGCATCCTGACAGACAGCAGTGAAGGCTTCTGCCTCCCTCTCGGCTTCCGGGCTCATGAGAAAGCACGGACCTGGCACAAACAACTCTGTACCCAGATCGGAGAGCATTTGTGTGGTTCCATTTTGATGGTGGTGGTGGTTCTGTTTAGGTTTTGTGATTATGGGAGGTGAGCCCAGAGCTTTGCAGACACCAAGCAAGCATTCTCCCATTGAGCTACAGCCCAGTCCAGGCCATTCCTTGGTACCCAAGGAGCCACAAGGAGTAAAGAACAGAAGCTGGAGACCAAAATCAGGAATTGCAAAGACCCCTGGAAGACATGGACACTTGGGGAATGGGAGAGAGCCACCAGATCCCAAGACACCTTCTTAGTTCCAGTAACAAGAGGGCCTTGACACCCTCATCCAGGGTCTTTAGGTAACCTCTGCGATGCCTTACACACCCCATGGTGAGGGTTAGCGTTTCTATTTTGAGCTCATAATAGATAACTGCAGGTACTTTGTACCAGAGGCTGGTCTTGAACCCCCGAATCCTAATCCTTCTGCCTCATCCTCCCAAGGGCTGAGAATGCAGATGTCAGCCTCTCAACCCAGCCTCTGGGTTCAGTGGCTGAACCCAGTTTGCAAATCGCAACCTTAATAGCTGTCCTGCACCGAGTGATCACAGTTTGCCACGCACTGGGCCGAGTCCCTCATCTGTGACCCACCACACACCTGCTGTGTGTTCTCTGGCAACCTTTAAGATGAAGACTGTCATTATATTCTTATTTTAAAAGTCATGAGGACCAGCGTGGTGTTACACACCTTTAATCCCAGCACCAGAGAGGCAGAGGTAGAGGTATCTCTGTGAGTTGGAGGCTAGCTTGGTGTACATGGAGAGTTCCAGGCTAGCCTGGACTGTATAGTGAGACCCTATCTCAAAAGGGAGGGGAGCAAGCTGGTAAGATGGCTCAGCGGTTAAGAGCACTGACAGCTCTTCCAAACGTCCTGAGTTCAAATCCCAGCAGCCACATGGTGGCTCACAACCATCTGTAATGAGATCTAATGCCCTCTCTGGTGTGTCTGAAGACAGCTACAGTGTACTTACATATAATAATAAATAAATCTTTAAAAAAAAAAAAGGGAGGGGAGGGGACCTGAAACTGAGGCCCAAAGAGGTTTGCGATTTAAGGTGTTTGAACAATGTGGGGTTCACAGAGAGGAAGTAAAGACAGCGTAAGAGGATGATGGCCCCAGTGCCAGCTGGGTCTGGGCTGTGCTGGGGAAGGGTGCAGCTCTCTGGAGGATGCTCTGCCCTCATCCCTGAAGCTGGCTACAAGATAGTCCCCGAGTTACCATGGCAACCCTCATCTGGGCTGTTTACAACAAGTGTGACTAACTGCTTCTGACTCTATAGACGATTGTGGCTTGAGAAAGTAATTCCATCGGTTATTCAACAACGTCAGGGCCAGTCAGGGCAGACACCTGCCACCCAGAGGCTAAGGCAAAGGAACTGAAGAAAGGACCCCAGAGAGATGGGGTGGGGGAGGGGAGCTCCCCTCCCCCTCACAGGCAGCCTGTCTTAGTTTGGGTTCTTATTACTATGATAAACACCATGACAGAAAGCAATTCGGGGAGGAACTGGAGCTTACAGCCTGTAGCCCATCATCTAGAGAACTCGTAGGAACCCGGAGGCAGGAGCGGATGCAGAGGCCCTGGAGGATGCTGCTTACTAGCTTGCTTCTTAACGATTGCTCAGTCTGCTGTTTTGTGTTGCTCAGAACCCCCTGGCCAGACATGGAACTGCTGTCTACTTCGAGCTGGACTCTCCCACATCAAGCATCAGGGAAAATGCCCCATCGGACTTACCTACAGACCAACCCTACAGAGACATTTTCTCAGCAATTCCTTCTTTGAGCTGCATGTGGTGGCGCACGCCTTTGATCCCAGCACTGGAGAGACAAAGGCAGGTGGATCTCTGACTTCGAGGCCAGCCTGGTCTACAGAATGAGTCCAGGACAGCCAGGAACAGCTGTTACATAGAGAAACCCTCTCTTGGAAAAAAAAAATCCTTCTTCCCAGATGGCCCTAGCTGTGTCAAAGTAACATAAAACCTAGCCAGCACACAGCCTCAACTCAACTGTTTTAGCCCTAGATACACTGCGGTGATGAAGACCAGGGTGATTGTATCTTCAGGTGTGCTAAGAGAAGATGAGAACGACTGTTTGATGGGAAGTCTCTCCGATTCAAATTTTGAAGAGGGGATTCTGGGTACTGTTATACAAGCTATGCATGGCACAGTCTGGGGACTTGGTTGTGTTAAGCACACTGGTTGTTCTTGCAGAGGACCCAGGTTCGAGTCCCAGCACCACCCACGTGGTATCTCACAAATGTCTGTAGCTCCAGAGGGATCTGATGCCCTCTACTGGCCTCTGTGAGTATTGCATGCGCACGGTGCACGCATGGGGGAAAGGCTGGGGGTCTGTATGAATAGTGGTCAAAAGACAACCTGCAGGAGTAGGTTTGGTGCCTTCCTTCTACCCTGTGGGTCCTGGGAATTGAACTCTGGTTGCCAGGCTAAAGAATAAAGCCTTTACCTATGGAGTCATCTCAGCAGCTCTCCAAACAACTACAAATCAGATAAAGTACGGGTTGGGAGCGATCAAGGAAGGACATCTCAATATTGACTTCTAGAGTCTACACACACAGACACACACAGGTGCACGCACACACACACACACAAGCACACAGGTACATGCACACACACATAACCAAACATTTTTGAAGACATGAGTGTTCACAGTGTATTCAAGAATCTGGAGGGCTGGACCCCTAAATGTGACAATGGTGGCCCTTGGGAGGCAACATCTGAATGTTTTGTCTTCTTTGTTTCTGTGGAACTTTTCCTGTACTCAAGGCCGGATAACTGATGTAAGCTTCAATGTCTGCAGAGAGGTTGAAATGTTGAAAGTCCAGAGCCCCCTCTCTTTAGCCCCCTAAACAGCTATTCCTTCCCTCACTGTCGGAGCTACCATCCTGTGACTAACAGATAAAATCTTTCATAGTGTGTAAATAAAGCCATGTTGCCACTAACTAAACGGCTAAGAGTCTCGGCCAGCGCAAAGCCCTCCCTTTGCTGTAACCAGCTTCCCTTGGGACTTCCTTTGCTCTCTAGCTGTAGAGTCTTCATGACGCTGATTCTAGGTTAGAATATGGAATTTGAAGTAACCAACGCCTGTGCCCCGCCCTCACCCCCACAGTCACAGTCGCTCCACAATAAACATCTCTTATCCCCTTGGAGGTGAGAGTTGACAGGACTGGCCGGTTATCAGTGGCCCCCAGTACTCACTCACCAGGCCCTGAGTTGCTGGAGGCTGGAGGAAGCAGAGGCATTGAAAAGCGTGCAGTTTGGCAGCAAGTGCCCGGGCCAGAGCAGGGGACGGCGGGACTACAGGGCTCTGGGGGAGGCACTGGCCTGGAGAACATCAGGACAGTCCAGGAAGCTCCCGTGTGCAGACCTGCCCTCTACATCGATGGGTTTTAACCTTCCTGATGCCGCGACCCTTTAACGCAGTTCCTCATGCTGTGGCGATCCCCCAACCATACAATTATTGTGTTACTACTTCATTTTTTTTTAAAGATTTATTTATTTTATGTATATGAGTACACTGTCGCTGTACAGATGGTTGTGGAGCCTTCATGCGGGTGCTGGGAATTGTATTTAGGACCTCTGCTCACTCCAGTCTGCCTGGCTCTCTCCGGTTAACCTTGCTTGCTCAGTCCCTGATCACTGAGGCAAAATGATTTATTTATTTTTACATCTGAGTACACTATAGCTGTCTTCAGACACGCCAGAAGAGGGCGTCAGATCTTATTACGGATGGTTGTGAGCCACCATGTGGTTGCTGGGATTTGAACTCAGGACCTTCGGAAGAGCTTAGCTCTTAACTGCTAAGCCATCTCTCCAGCCCCTTGTTGCCACTTCATAACTGTAATTTTTGCTACTGCCACGAATCCTAAGGTAAGCATCCGCTGCGCAACCCCAAGGAGTCGAGACTCACAGGTAGAGAACGACTTTTTCAATCTTGCAGACCAACAGTTTGCCTCACAACAGAGCCAGTCTCATTTGGGGATGGGAGGACTCTTCAGACTCGATTTGGAACAATTTCTTTTAGTTTGTTTTTGTTTTTGACCAGTCCTGGGTTTCAAACTCTCGGTGCACACCAGGCAACAGCTGTCACCGAACTCTACCTTCAGCCCAGCCAATCCCCCTGTGGTTCCCGCTGCACCCCTGCAAGTTGCCCACACCCCTGCAAGTTGCCCCACCCCCACCCCCACCCCTGCCCCGTTCTCCCCTTCAAGTCGCCCGCACCCCTGCAAGTGGTCCCTTTCTCCAGCTCCCTGCTGGCTTTTCCTCCGGGTGGACTTTGAACCAAGTCACCTGTTGAAGGCAATGTGGATCCCCCAGGCTGCTGGGTGTCCCATGGGAATGTTTGTTTGGAAAAGCACAATTGGGGGCCGGGGAGATAGTTCAGCTCGTTATCCGCTAACTGTGTTTGCTGCCTCGGCCTCAGCTCAGATCCCCAGCACTCATAGCATAAAAACTCCAGCCTGTGGTACATGCCTAAATCCTAGTGTTTGGGAGGCAGAGATGGGAGACTCGTAGGCCGCTCTGGACTGCCCAAGGTTCCGTGAGAGAGCCTGTGACAGAGAGTCGGGAGGGGAGCCAGGGAGATAGCTCAGTGGCCGAGGTGCTTGGTGTAAGAGCTGGATGACCTGAGTGGTAACCAAAGAAGAGAACACACACCTCAGCGGTGTCTTCTGACATCCACGTAAGTGCCAAGGCATTGGCGTGTGCATGCCCATCACCCCCATGATCCACGTGTACACAATAAAACTAGATTTAATTTAATTTGAAATAATAAGGTGGTGACCAGTTGAGGAAGATGATCTACATTGTCCTTTGACCCATACACACACATGTATACACTGCACACTCACACCCTTAGACACACAGACACAGACACACAGACAGACACACACACAGACACACACACAGACAGACAGACAGACAGACAGACAGACACACACACACCAAGATCTTGTTCCGACCGTGCCTGAATGGTGGTGACCATCTCCTGGGACTCCCACCTTCGTGCCTGAGGATTTCTGGGAAGATTCACTGTATGCCTCCCCTGTGTGTACCACCACGACTTGGCATGTCACCAAATGTGACATCAGCCAAGGAAACTGCTGGGGATGCGCCAAGGAGCAAAGAAACACATTAGCATCTGCTTGAGTTGGTTTGCCAGAAACTCTGGGGTGAACTCTCCATTTCCCCTCTTTCCCAGGGACCTCCTTCCTCTCTTGATCCCCAACCCTAGCCTGCAGGCAGCACCCCAACAAGTCCTGACACAGGGCATGAAGGACTCCTCAGACTCTGCAGGCCCAGTGCTCTCACCTCAGACCCTCTGTGAACTTTATTTACTTCTCTTGTCCCACCCAGAGCAGCTGACATCTGTCACCTGGGAGCTGAGCCCAGAAACCTCTGCTGCAGGGCTCCCTCACATTACCTCAGCTCCCTGAGGAGTCAGGGAGTTGGATGAGTTTAGGCCCCTGGTGAAGAGGGGCTGGCTTGGTGGTCAGATAGGTGAACAAGACAGCTGCCTTCCTGAGGTGGGATTCAGGGCAGAGGCACCCAGAAGACAACCAGGAAGTCCCTGGCTCTACCTGGCACCCAACCTGGTCTGAGAGCTGGTGTTTGTGTGGCCTGGTAGTCCAGCAGGACCGGACTGCCAACCACTCCCCAAACTCCTGCCTTGTGCAAGGACAGTCCAGGCACGGGGACAGAGTCCCAACCTGGAGAGGCCTCAGATCTCCCTCCGACACCACCATGTTCCTTAATCCAGCCTATCTTCTGTTACATCCTTAAAGATGCTTTTTCCAATGGAGGTACACAGTCTGCGTTTGGAACATATCTTATGGGAACTACCATTCAAGCCCCTTCTTAACCCACTTGACAGGGTCCAGGGAACATTCTAGAAGAACCATGGCCCAACCGTGGGCCTAGGGAAGTAGCTTAGTCGATAGAAAGCTGGCTGTGGTGCTGTGTCCTAGCACTCAAGAAGTAGAGGCCGGAGGATAAGGAATGGAGGGTCATCCTCAGCTACGTGTTGAATTTAAGGCCAGCCTGGCTACCTAGGACTTTTGTTGAGTCCAGAGATTCTACTTAGCACCTCCTCTTCCTTAACTGGTCACCGGAGCTAACCTCACTCAGCCTCATTTTAATCTCTTCGCAGTTCTCTAGGAATGGGGACCAAGAAGGATTAAATCAGACTAAATCCAGGACATCTACCCTCAGGGAAGAGGCCTTTTCCCCAGTCTGGATGGCGCCATGGGACCTAGGGTGGGACTCCCCCCACATCTAGCCCTAGATAACCCCTGGAGTATAAGCAATGCCAGGAGGGCTGGGTGAAGTTGTGAAACAGATTAGTCCCCCAGAGACCAATCAGCAGTAGAACGAAAATATACACCATAGCCACAGGCTAGCTTCCTCCCTCGGTTCTCCTTCCTTCCCCACCCCATTCCAACCCACCCTACATAAGGCCTCCAGCAAGGGCAGGATAGAGTGGAGGCCAGGGAAGGCTTGCAGATGTAACCAGGTCTCCACCTTTTTTTTTTTGGGGGGGGTCATTTAGCCCAGGCTAGCCTTATAAACTCTCTATGTAGCAAAGGATGACTCTGACCTTCAGACCCACTCCCCCGCATCTCCCCTCAGGTGCTGGGATTTCCACCATAAACAGTTTGTGCTGCACATTCTGCTGTGAGGAAGTCTAAGCTCAGAGAGATTAACCTGCGCGAAGACACACAGCTATAAACAGAAGGCATTATCAGCCATGACTGAGCTTACCATGTCATAAGTCACCTCTAGTTTTGTGTGACTTAGCAGCACGGTCATGGCCTTGTGACAGGGGAGGGGGCATCAGTCTCTGATTTTGTTTTTTTATAAAATGAAGATAAAATATGTACTTCTGTGGTCAAGAATTTTTAAAAACCTAAGCCAGGAGGAGTGGCACAGATCTGTAATCCCAATATATTCAGGAGGCTGTGGCAGGGGGATTGCCACAAACTTGAGGCCAGTCTAGGCTACAGCGAGGCCCTGTCTCACTAGAAACAAAACAAAAGGCTGTGCATCTCAGACCTGTGAGCCTAGCTACTTGGGAGGAGGCAGGAGGATGACAACTTCAAGGCCTCGCTGGGCCACAGAGAGAGTTCAGGGATAACCTAGATCGTCTGTGCTAGAGTTACAGGCAGTTGGGAGCTGCCCAATGTGGGTGCTGGGGACTGACCCTGGATCCCCTGGAAGAGTGGAGTCGGTGGATTAAAAAGCTACTGAGACAGGACAGGGGAGTACACATCTGTAACTTCACCATTTGAAAGATGGCCGCATGAGAATGAGGAGTTCAAGGCCATTCTCCTATATCAAAAAGTTTGAGGATAGCCTGAGCTACATGAGGCTCTTGAAGAAGGGCCCAGAAGCTCCTTCACTGAATGAGGACAACCACACACACATACACGAAGCAGACAACCCAATTCATTTTTCTTGAAAAACACATTTACTTCTGTAAACTGTTCGAATGCCAGAGATGGTCCTCACAGCCCAGCCCAGTACAGCATTCTTCCCCAAAGGAATAGGAGCGAGGAGGAAGGAAAAGAACCATCTTCACGTGCTCTCTGAGGAGCCACGCCCGCCTCAGCTGTCTTTAAAAGCAAACAAAGCCATCTTTGGAATTTGCAGACTAAGATTCCAACAGTCGCTGCCTTCTAGGTGCCCTGAGGCCTGTGCCAGCCTTCCCGTTTGCAGGGGACCTTTCCATCCTTGTCACCCTGGAGGCCCTGAGGTTGACCCTGAACTCCCACCACAGCCGGACTCAGACCTCTCATGCTTCAGAAGAGCTTCGCCCAAAGGGTAGTTTAGACCGCATGGCGGAGCCACTGCCAGGCAAGATTTAAGGCAAATTTGTCACTTCGTACTCGGTCCACGCCAGACCTAAACCTGTCATCGCCAAGCGGCATCTACCAGACTTACAGCTTAGGTCGTTCTGAACAGGGCAGGGGGGAGGCCTGGAGCCAAGTCTATGGGTTCTGAGGAGCATGCGTGAGCTCATGAAGGCTGTAAGGTGTGCACAGCTCCTGGCATGGCGGCCGGCATAGGGCTAGCAGGAAACAGCCAGGTCAGGCTGGGATGGCACCAGGTCAGGCCCCGGCAACTCAAGGCCAGGGTAGCTTAGACCAGGCAGGCCACAGTGAAGGCAGGGGGTAATGCCAGGTCAAGGGCTAGTGACAGAGAGGCACCTGGGATCTGATGGTGTGCATGACCCTGGCATCAAAATGACTATTTCTTTAAAACAAAACAAAAAGGTGGCGGGTTTCAAAGGATGATACTCTGTGAGCTTGAGAAGGGTCACAGAGGGGAAGGGGAGAGGAAGGGGGAAGGGGTTGGACACACTGGTGGCGCTGGTGCCGCTCATGGCTTCTCCTCCCTGGTGGGCTGGTGACGTGAGGCGGCAGTCTCCTCCTTGGTGGAGCAGGCGGATGGCTCTGGGGTGTGGGGGCTGCAGCTACTCTGACTGAGCATCGTAATTGGCTCCTCCTGCCTTCTTCAGCTCACTCCTGATGAAGTCTTCCTCCAGCTCCTTCCGATCGCTGATCACAAACTCCTTTGCGAAATTCTGCAAGGACAAAGAAGAGCTCAGAGTCTCTGTGAGCGAGGAGGGGGCAGGTCCAGGGTTGCCCAGGAAACGCAGCAGGAAGCCCTGGCACCCCAGACACTCCTAGCGGATTGCAATGAAAAATAAAAATGCCAATAGAGCCTGTGCCAGAAGCCCAGATCGTGGGGTAGAGATGCCACAGTCTCCAGGCCTCGACCCCTGGACTGTGTTACCTTGGGCAAGTCCCTTTCCACTGTCAAATTCATCTGTGAAAACCTGCTGGGGAAGGTGTGAGGTAGGAGCTGGCCAGCATTTAACCCCAGGAGAGGAGTAGGAGTAGGCAGAGGGGAGTAGGAGCTATACCTACTGGCACATACCTGCAATCCAAGCACCCAGGAGGCTATGGTGGCGGGAAAACTACTGTGATCCTAAGATCTCCTTGAACTGCGCAGTGAGACCCTATCTCGTAAGATTGCAGAAGGGAGTACACGGAAGGAAGGAAGGAGGCTCTGGCTGGTGGCTACGCTTATCACACCTGTCACTGCTGTACCTGGGGTTGGGAGAAGCTGTCTCTCACAAGCCAGCTCAGCCATTACTAGGCCAGAGTTCACCAGCAACTACCCTGGCCTTCCCAACCATGTTGAGTTTGGGGCAGGTGTGAAGGGTATTAGTGGCGTTCATTCCACAAACACGCCAGGCTATCATTGGGAAACACACCGTTATCGTAGTCCTTTCTTTGGGCTCCAGGGTTTGATCAGATGATCCGAGGCCCTGGCCCACGTGGGAATGAGAAGCAGGAGGTATCTTATCAGGTAACACTTGAGCCGTGAGAATTACGTCATTTTATATGCGGATTATGAGGCACAATAAACCAAGAAAAATCTCAAGGGAAGACAAAGAAAGCTGCCGGAAGCACAAGTCCAAAGGTTGGGAAATTATTCACATAAAAGAGCTGCAGGGTGGCGTGCCCACCTGTAAAGCCGGCACTGGGGAGGTGGAGGCAGGAGGCGTGAGAGTTCATAGCCAGCCTCAGATAATAGAAGTTCAAGACCAACGAAGTCTGTATTGTATGGTAAGAGGTACACACACACACACACACACACACACACACACACACACGCACGCGCGCGCGCGCGCACGAACAGAGCACCATAGCACACAGGCATACACCTCAACACTGCACATCTGTACCCCCACCCCCGCAAGGAGTCCAGGCTCTCTCTAGTCTTGCTTAGGCAAGCACTCAACCACTGAGCAGCAACCCCAGGCCTATGAGACACACACACACACACACACACACACAAGCACATACACTGTGCTGTGATACCTTGACCAAGCTACAGCATCAAAATATGGAAAACTGCAACCGTGACCCTAGAACTGGACACCGGAAGCTCTGCCTGAGAGAAATGAAATCACCTGGGCACATAAGCACATGCCCAGACTACAGAGCTGCCTGATTCACCTGATTCACCAACAGCCAAGCACCCCAGACAGCTAGCCAACAGATGAGATGAGAGGGTAGAAGGTCCCCTCAAAGCATGGACAGCCGCCATGGTGACGCATTAATTAGTCAGCAATGAAATTCTAATGCCCGCTGCAACATGGTGCACCGAACCCCTGAGCATGAGCAAAACAGGCAGACGTGAAGAGCCACCCACTGTCTGGTTCCTCTGACAGGAAATGTCCAAAAAAGGCGAATCCACAGAGAAAGCCAACCAGAGGTGACCAGGGGTGGGAGACAAAACAGGAAACGACAGATGTCGTCTAAAACTGATCGTGGTAAAACTGCTCAGCTCTTGGAGGTGACCGCAAACCAGGGCGGGTCAGAAGACCAGTCCTCTTGGCATGTGGAGTGCAGCAAGCTCTGCCCCAAACCAGCCCAATGGCAACTTTTAAAATTCCGAGAGACACCGGGGTCCCAGCATTCAGGAGGCAAAGGCAGGCGACTCTCTGTGATTCGAGGCCAGCCTGGTCTACAGAGCGAGTTCCAGGACAGCCAGGGCTACACAAAGAAATCCTATCTTGAAAAACCAAAAACATAAAAATCCTCAAAGACTATCAAGATGATTTTTCTTTCACAAACAAGACAGAGTCTGAAGACCGTAATGCCTGCCCAAAGTCACAGACCTGGGGCTACTGCCACAGACTGGGAGTGTGGTTCAGTTCAGTGCTTACCTTAGCAGGCAGGAGGGCCCAGGTTCGAGCCCCAGCTCTGCCCCTACCCACTACTATATGCAGATATAGAGAAAGGGGAGCAAAAATCTTTGGAACTGGGGGGGAGGGGGTTAAAATGGTTCATTTTACATTAAATGGATTTCACATCAATAAAAATCAAAATTAGCAAAGTCGCTACACCATCAGAAAGATCAAGTTCTCAGCGTCCCAGATACCACGAGCAAAGTCACCAAGACATGGCGGGATATGGAGAAGGGGTTAATATTTACCAAGAGAGGCAGCCTCACACAATCTGACTGAATCCACCCTCCATATATTAGCCTTTTACCTGGTTAAGATAAGGCCCTGGGGGGGAGAGCTGAGAGCCTTATGCAGCCCCAAGTGTAAAGACACTTCCCAGCAACCCCCTGGCCAGCACGGCTAAGTTTATGCGTGGAACAGACAGTGGAAGGCAGTGCCCGCCCCCCCCCATCAGAAAAGACAATAGTGGGCTGACTTGTGTCTCAGCCCGGGGAAGTCAATGGGGCAAGAAGCCTAGGAGGAAGTTCAAAGTCCTCTGCTGGTGGACAGCCATATATGGCAATGTAAAGAAGAACCTGAAGTCTGTGTCAGGAACAAGAGTTTAGGAAGACAAGATAAGGACTAAGAAATCTAAAGGAAGTGTTAAGAGCTGGGTGCAGCTCCAGCTAAAACCACAAGAGCTTGGGCCGTAAGTCCCGCTACAACCAGGCAGGGTGGTTTTAAGCCCCGAGCACTGATGCCGGTGAGTTTGAAGCCAGTTTGTGTTACCTAGCAAAACTCTGTCTCAACAAAACCAACAGGGGCGGCACGCATGTGGCTCACCAGGCAGAGGGAGGGCATGCCCAGCATGCACAGAGCCCTGGGTTCAAGCCCCAGCACTTCGTAAACCAGGCGTGTTGGCGCAGGCCTGTAATTCCAGAGACGAGAGGATCGGAAATTCAAGACCGGGTGGGGAGACGGCTCAGAAGGTAAAGGCACTTGCCTCGCAGCCTGATGATCTCAGATCTCCACACCGTGAAAGGAGAGACCAGCCCCTGCATGTTGTCCTGACTCCACTTGCTGCTGTGGTGCGCACAAATCCGCACATAAAGTTTAATACATGTGTCTCAAAAAGGAGATCAGACTAGTGAACGGTACACAGCAGGAAATGTAATTGGGAAAAATCGTCTACATTCTGCCATAGATACACACACATGCACACTCATTCACTGTCCCAAACTATAAAAAAAATGCCTCAAACCTTGAGGCATGTTTAAAACCAAATCGCCATGAAGCGAATGCTACCAAGTTTCCAAAGTTTGCAGAACAGCCGTGTGTGGTCAGCCTAAACATTCTCTTCCCTCTGTTGCCACAGAAGACAACTTTGCCTGTGGATCCGTTTTTTATGGTTGCTGCCTGCAGAGGTCTGAGAGGAGTCCTCCAGGGATTATTACTGTGGGAGAGCAGTGTGGGGGTGCAGATCACATGTTCCAGACACACACACACACACACACACACCCCGCCCAGGTCAAGACGTTCCAGTCCTGCTGTTCTGGAAAACCCCAGAGTTAGATGGCAGAATCAAGAGTCCCGCATCTTGGTTGAGTGGTTTTCCCTCCGAGTGACCAAGGCAGGTAGTTAGCATTTCTGAAGCCACTGGAGCCCAAGTCGTACCCGTGGTACCGAGACAGAGCCCGGATCTACGCTCAGGCTTTAGGCTGATGTCTCATCAACAATCAGCCAGACTGCGGCCTCACCATGACCCTGGCTCTGCTCTTCTCACCCCACAAGAGACCACACTGCCCAGCAGAAGTCAGAGGTCCGTGCAGATGCTGGAGAAGGTAATTCCTCTCCATCTGCAGACTCGCGTCTCCCCAGTAGAAATATGGTAAAGCCTAGGGAATCACTCCTGCCCCTCAGTCCACAGTGATGACTCTGATGCTTCAAGTGGTTGAATGGATGGCAGTCACTCCCAGTCTTTCGCTAACACCCTTGTCTGCTCAACAACCTCCACACCCTACCCTGCTCCAGGAACCTATCCATCCTTTCCCGAGTTTACCCATTTCCATCCAAGCCCATTTATGGGCTCAGGTGGCCTATGGACAGCCCCAGAGCCAACGTTGAGGGGTCCTCTTTAAAGCTATTCCAAGGGCAGTCTGGAAAAGCAGGAGAGGTAGCACCTTTTGTTGGCAACTCTGGTGGACAAACAGGACACTGCCCCAACAAAAGGCTTGACACGAGTGGTATGCTCTTCCTATCTAGGGTGTGAATTTTATAAAATGTCCCAAAACGCACGGCTTAGGCAGGTACTATGCTGGCTAGTTTTATGTCACCTTGACACAAGCTAGAGACATCTGAGAGGAGGGAACCCCAACTGAGAAAATTAAGATCGGACTGTAGGGAAGGCCGGGGGACATTTTCTTAGTGTTTGATGGGGAGGGCTCAGCCTATTGGGTGTGATGCAAGTCCCTGGGGTCTACAAGAAACAGGCTGAGCAAGCCACCAGGAACATGCCAGAAAGCAACACCCCTCCATGGGCTCAATATCAGCTCCTGCCTCCAGGTTCCTGCCCTGCCTCCAGGTTCCTGTCCTGTTTGACTTCTTATCCTGACTTTCTTCAGTGATGGACTACAATATGGAAGAGTAAACCAAATAAACCCACCTCAACTAGATTTTTAAAAAATATTTATTTATTTTCTGTGAGTACACTGTAACTGCATTCAGACATTCCAAAAGAGGTCATCAGATCCCATGACAGATGGTTGCGAGCCCCCATGTGGTTGCTGGGAACTGAACTCAGGATCTCTGGAAGAGTAGTCGGTGCTCTTAACCACTGAGCCATCTCTCCAGCCCTCAACTTGTTTTTTGATCATGGTGTCCCATCACAGTAATAGAAACCCTAAGGCAGGTACCAACCTCAAGACTTATTTGAAATGATCCCTTTGTCCTCTGCCTCCACTCCTACTGAGCTTCAGATCTAAGGGTGCCACTAGAGAGAGTCCCCAGTGCCACAGGGGAGTCGCCTTCCAGGCATGTAAGTAAGAATGGCAGAAATCAAGCGACATCAGCAGGCAGCTAAAGCCTGACCCAGTAGCAATGCCAAGATCAGGAAGAGAAAGGAATTCACCTGTATCCCTGGGTGCTGGCCACCGAGAGGCTACCTGTGCCAACAGACCATCTCCCATCACACTCACCCCTACATGCAAACACACACACACACACACATCTAACAGCCACAAGGAAAGGCAGGGAGCAGGACCCAGACCAGACCTTACTGAGAACTGTTTTATGGCATATATACGGCCTTACGTAAAGAGAGACAGGTGACATTGTGGCGGCTCTGAAATGCCGCCAGGTCACTCACAGTCCCTGGCACTCAGCTTGGTCATCAGTGTGTCACAGTGCACGGTAGCTGCTCGTGGCTGGAAGAACACAATCTATTCTGAAAGCAGCGTGGCCACACGGGGGAATCTCCTGTCCCAGAGCCCTGTAGCTGGTCTGCTCAGGGACAGCAGGGTGTGGCAGGGATGTGAGGGTGGTGGCTTCTCAGGGAAGCTGGCAAGGTTCAAAAGTCACCCATCTGTAACTGTCCTGTGGTTCAAGACAGGAGGATGGAACTGACGGAACAAGGCCCGCTGAGCCCTGCTGACCACCTCTGTGGACAGAGGACCAGACGGGGAAGTGAGTAACTTCTGGTCTCACAGTGAAGAGCAGAGCCCTGGGTTAGGCCCGGCCTTCCTCCTTACCCTCCACCACCAACACTCACACACCTGCAGCCCAAGGTTGCCCAAGCTACCTGTAGAGTCCAAAGCACAAACTACCACTGGGCACGGTCACCCAAGGCTTTCTGGGTTTTCTCCAGGACCCCGGCATCTCTCTGAAAGTTTCTAGACAGGGACTTTCTGTGTTTCACCCATTGGGACTGTTCAAAGGGAGAGGCTCCTTTAGCCCTGTCCAAGCCTGGCATCTTCTGGGTTCCATCAAAATAGCTTGTAAAGGTGGTTGTGGGCTGGGTTTGTACCCACAGCCTTTCTCAGATGCAAGGTGGACCCCAGGTTGCTCTCCTTGAGAAGGTGATCCCAGAGAAGGCCAGGGCAGAAGCAGGTCTGCACACGCACATGCATGCATGTGCGTGTACACACACACACACGCATGCATGCATGCACGCACGCGCGCGCGCTCCTGTTTGCAGGGCTAGATTAAGATACATATGAATAGTCTCTTAACCTTGATTTTACATTGTTTCTTCCTCTTTTCAGACAGGTTCTCATGAAACCCAGGTTGGCTTTAAACCTGCTGTTAGCCAAGGATCACCCTAAACTTCCAGTCTTCCACCTCTCCAGTGCTGTGATTACAGGTGTACGCTACAAAGCCTGGTTGAGGTGGTGCTGGGGACCCACTGAGATATATCCCCACCCCCGAGCTCTGTTTTAAAGGGTTCCCGACGGCCTGGCTTAAACCCAGTTTTCTTGCTAAAACAGGCTGGGAATGGGGTTTGGTTGAAGCTGCCCCATGCTCTCCAGCAGCCTGGGCCTCCAGAGCTTCAGTTCCTCCTCTGCAGATAGGAACAGAAACAGTACCACGTGCTGGAGCTGTAATGATGGCTTTGGAGCCTGCAAAGAGCCTGCACCCTTGCTGGGTGTGCCCTGCACTGGACAAGTGCTGACTGGCCCTCAGATGTGTAAGTGGTGGACGTTCCCTTCAGCCTCAAGACTGCACGGAAGCTTAGGGTTCAGTGTCTGGGGCCCTTTCCTCATCCCCAGTGTTCATTGGCAAAGAAGGGCAGCCCCAGGGGTTCCTGGATAAACATAGAAGATCCTGGCTCTATCCACCTACCCAGTGGCAACATCCAAAGCTGGGTTAGAGGAGAGCTGCAGAGGATGAGGAGAAAATCTGTGAGGGAAGAGAGGTGGCTTCCTCTACGCCCAAAGACAAGCAGAGCAGTGCCCCTCACTGCTCCCCGAAACCTGTGCTAGCTAATACTCACTGTGGCAATCGCTAGCCTATACCCTGAGAGGCCAAATTCCAGTGTTGCGGCTCTCTCTAAGAGACAAGGAGCAGGGGCTCCGGGAAGCCCTGAAAGCAGCATTCAGAGGCTCCCCAGTCCTGCTCCCCATTCCTAAAAAGGGGAGAGGGAGGAAAAAAGGGTCCTCCAGACGGATCCACACCAGTCATCCAAGGGTCTGCCTAAGTCCCTGGAGCATGAAGACAAAGAATAAGACAAAGTCCCACCGTGGACACCAGAACCCCTGGGTAACCAACACAGGATCACAGCATGGTTCCATGCTAAGGCTCTGTGCCTGCTCTGGGCCCATCTGGGACCCATGAAATGTCCTCTGTGCAGGGTGTAGACTCTCTCCCACACATATGAGCTATGGCGCAGTGGACAAGACACCCGCTGGTAACAATCAAGTGCCTTTCCCCAAGTGGAATTCCCCAACAATTTTAAGCCAAAGTCCTCTGAGTGCTGAATAAAAGCAATCAGCCCCCAACAGCCCTTCTTGCCAGGAAAAAGGACAACCTTGCAGGAGACTGAGTAGCAAGAAACAGAAGTGCGCTGCTAGCCCTCCCGCCCACTCTGTGACCTCCTACACCTATTCAGTGTCTGAAAGACCAAGTCCTTAAAACCTGACCAGCAAGGTATAATTTACTCAAAAAGAGCAGGTTCTTAAAGCAGGCATGACTCATCGAAAAAGAACGATGGAAACAAACGGATCAGCAGGCCAAGTGCTTGACAGATTCGGATACAAAGGTAAGTCACCTTCCTACTCAGGGAGAAAACCAAGGGCACACACAGGCGGGCACAGGATGATGTTCCAGGAACTGAATGCAAGCAGACAGATGTCCCAAGGTCCTTCTGTGAACCAGCCCTGAGCAGCTGATCCCATACCGTCCCTCTTCGCATATGGGAAAATGCTTGGGACCTGCTCCTCTGCCTCCCAGACATTCACCAAAGCCCTGACCTCACCAGGCTTGACCTCTGACTCTATCTAGCTCTGGGAGGGTAAAGGAGTAGGAAGAGTACTCCACTCTCTACTCCTGTGTCCATGCAGACATCACAAATCAATCGTGGCACCTTCTCTGTCAAGATTCAACCTTAGAATCCTTAACCCAGAGCTCC
Organism: Tokudaia tokunoshimensis; assembly: GCA_036184795.1. Taxonomy (NCBI): domain Eukaryota; kingdom Metazoa; phylum Chordata; class Mammalia; order Rodentia; family Muridae; genus Tokudaia; species Tokudaia tokunoshimensis. The sequence goes on from BTHU01000020.1 coordinate 46,927,395, forward strand.
AAGCAGCCCCTCTTGGTCAGCTGACAGGTCAGAGGTCAATCCAGGCTGGATCCTTAACTTCTGTCTAATCAAAGCTGCCTGTGGCTGGGGAACTAGCTGCATAAGGAAACACTCACCCTTCATGTAGGAGACCTTAGGTTTAATCTCCAGAAAGAGAAAGAGAAAAAATAGGCATAGAATTTCTTGTTCCTAGCCACATGCTTGTTTGGGAGTTTCCTCCAAAGAATCAGTAAACAGAATTGTTTTAAAATGACAACACTTAGCCTCAAAGATGTTCACTCTCAGCAAATACCAGGATGTGTCCATAATTCAACCAAAATGAATACATAAGTAAACAGGGGTTTGCTTAGTTGGTAATGCGCTTGCTTAGCATACACATAGCTCTGGGTTCCACCCCAGCACTGTTTAAAGGGTGCAGCAGTGCACACCTATCATCTGGATACTTAGGGGTTGTAGGTAGGGATTTCAGGGGTTCAAGGTCACCTCAGCTACATATAGTGAGTTCAAGACATGCCTGGGCAACATGAGACAGTCTCTAAAGGAAGGAACTGGGGGCTGGAGAGATGGCTCAACGGTTAAGAATACTGACTGCTCTTCCAAAGGTCCTGAGTTCAATTCCCAGCAACCGCATGGTGACTCAATCATCTGTAATGGGACCGATACCCTATTCTGGTGTGTCTGAAGACAGTGACAGAATATGAACTATATATCTATAGCAGCACACTCACCCTATATGGCATCTTAGTTATTATTTCCCTGCTTCTATGTGTTAGACTGGCATCCCATTGCTCAGATGAGGAAACAGAGATCCAGGAGGAGGGTGAGGGACCAGAGACATGATGATCTGTGTGAGCTCCTGACCAAGGCAGGCTGAGGTCTACATGAGAAAGACTGCACATGACCAGCATTAGACTCACGTCTGTGGTGGACACTCAGCAAACAGTGCCTGGCTGCTGTGACCAGGGGCCACACACAATGTAGGTCCGCTCAGAAAGGGACTGTATAGAGACAAATAACCAGAAGACAGAAGAATACAGAGGTGCCAGAAAAGGGGTGGGCAAAGCCCCCAGAGCACACCTTCAGTCTGGCACAGCAGGGGTGGTCCATGGTTCTGTGCTGGGCATGGCTGCTAGGAACCTCAAAAGCATCACACCCAGGCAGGCAGGCCATGGGCTGTGAGTGGGTCTGCAGTCTGTCAAGGGACAGCAAGCCACAGCTAGCCACAGAATGGCAAGCTGGTTGAAGCAGCTTGGTTTACGTGGGGCCCCTCCCTGAACAAAGCCGGGCCCCTCCCTGAACAAAGCCAGCCCCCCCCCCAGCTTAAAGCTTTCCCAGGCTCCCCTCTATGTTTTAGATGAAACCCCATCTTCAAAACAGTCTCCCTTGGGCAAGTAAGATGGCTCAGTTTGCTGCCACCTGTAACTGGATTTTGAACCCAAACCCCAGAAAGGAACAAGACCCCATTACATTGTTCTCTGACCTCCAAATGCAACACCTCCCGCCCCCACACATTATGCACATGTATGCAATATTTTAAACTCAATAATAAATGAATACAAATTTTAAAAAAAAGAGCATGCGAGTTGGAGCATCATTTTGCAAGGCCTGCCTGATCCGCTCTGACACAAGGCAGCTCACCGAGGCACCAGGTAGTCTCCCCTGCTGGTCACCACATTGTCCTCACAAGCCTGCAGAGGCACCAGAACAAAGAACGGGGTATGCACTCCCGGACACCAGCAGACAACATGTAGCGGGGCAACCTCAGCCAGGAGAGCTGTCGGCTCAGCACATTCCCCAACTCAGGGCAGAGTCCCTCCAACAGCCCAAGCTTCCTGTAGCCCCGTGGTTGGTGGAGAAGGGGGCATCTGTCTGGTTTTCCCAGTCACGAACAGAACTCAGCTCTGAACACAGACCCTTCAGTGAGCTTTCTGACTCCCCGTTCCAGGCTGGCCTCAATCCCTAATCCTCAGGCCTCCACACTCAGGTGCTGGGGTTACAGGCATGTACCCCGACCTGCCCAGGAATCCCAGCTCCTCATGTGAGTGACCCCCCAGCATACCCCACCTCCCAGGAGGGCTCTGAACTGGAACCTCACCATAGCTGCAAATCTTAACACCCACTCCTGCCCCAAGATGGTGGTCAGGGGCCTTTTATAGAACAGACTACCACAGAGATAGCAGGCCTCTCTCTTCTGGGGTCCTGACTTTGATGGATCACCAAAGCCTGGAGAGTCCTTCTGCTGGGCAGAGGGTGGCCAAATCCAGAGAGAAACAGAACCAGGGGAAGACAGGAAGTCTACTGGAACCTAGATCCAGCCAGGAATCCCTGATGTCCTCACCCTGCACCGTAGAGAGCTGGCCAATTCAACTTCTCTGAGTGTGCAAATCCACATCCAGGAACTAGTATTCCCACCACGAAGGCTGCACCAGAGAACCCAGTCCCTGAGTCACACCTACTCATGGGTCTACTTGGTCACCGCAGCCAGTGCTAGGCTCACAGAAAGCCCCGGCAGGGCCTGTAGCTCGGCGGCAGAGTGCACGCACGAAACTCTGGGTTGGAGCCTCACCTCGGCAAAATCACAAGCATGTCATAAGCAACTAGACGAACAGTATAGCCATGTGTGGTGGGCTTACTTGTCAGCACTCCAAAAACAGAGGCAAGAGAGTCACCCTACGTTTAAGGTCAGGCTGGGCTACAGAGACCCTATCTCAACAAAATTAGAGTAAGATAATGGGGAGGGGGACATTCACACATGCACGCACGCACGCACACTCTACACATGCACATGAGACAGAATTAAATAAAAACCTACTTTAAACCCACTAAAGCTAACTACGGTGCTTGTAGGTTCTGGAGCCCCTGTTAGGGTGTCTACAAGAGGCCACCAGATAGGACATGTGAGCAACTCAGGCTGTAACGTGCTTGGGAAAGGAGCTCAGCTTGACCCTCAAAGGAAAAAGAAGAAGCCGGGTGTGGCCAGCCTCCACCTTCCATCCAAGAACTCAGGCGGCAGAGACAGGGGGATCTCTGTGAGTTCCAGGTCAGTCTGGTCTAACAGAGTGAGTTCCAGGAAGAAGCCAGAGCTACACACACAACAGAGAGACCCTGTCTGCTGGCTAGTTGTATGACAGCTTGACACGAGCTAGAGCCATCGGAGATGAGGGAACCTTAACGGAGAAAATGCCCCTAATAAGATCAGGCTGCAGGCAAACCTGGGAAGCATTTACTTAATTAGTGATCGATGGGGAAGAGTCCAGCCATTGTGGGTGGGGCCATCCCCGGGCTGGTAGTTCTGGGTCCTATGAGAAAACAAGCTGAGCAAGCCACGAGGAACAAGCCAGTAAGCAGCGCCCCTCCACGGCCTCTGCATCAGCTCCTGCCTTGTTTGAGCTTCTGTCCTGATTTGGCAGTGATTAAACGTTGCCATGGAAACATAAGCCGATAAACCCTTTCCTCCCTGACCTGGTGTTTGGTCTTGACAATTCATCACAGCCTTGGGAACCCCAACTAACCCAACTAAGACGCCTTATTTAAATAAAAAAAAAAAAAATTTAAAGGCAGTCAGTGTGTCAGCCAGGGAGCTAATGGTGATTCTGTTTTTCTTTTATTTTATGCATATGGGGGTTCTGCCTACACGTATGTCTGTGCACCACATATATGCAGTGCTGACCGTGGAGCCCAGAAGAGGGTATCAGATCCCCTGGAGCGACAGAGGACTGCGAGCTGCCACGTGGGTGCCGGGAAGCACGCAAGGCTCTCTGGGAATGCAGCCAATGCTCCTAACCACTGAGCCATCTCTCCTGCCCCATCTTTTTGCTTTGACCATGTCACTAGTCCCTGGGCAACAGCCAGACTGAAGGGCTGCCCACACCTTCTCTGGTCACCTGAACAGCAGTTTGGATCAGCTAACGGAAGGAAGGGCTCTGGCTTCTAGACTTTGGGAACTCCTGCACGCTCACCTTGCTCTACTATAATGAATTCAGATGTTCCTTTCTTGAGGAGGCCCCTCACCCAAACCCGCAAACAAACCACCTCACTGTCTGTGGTGCTGTGGATATCACTGTTGTCACGCTTACGTTACCAAACTGTGACAACACACCCCCATTGTCAATCATCAGGTGTCCTGAGCAGGTGTGAACAGTGTCCCTACTACAGGAACTGGGAAAGGTCACATCCTCTCCCCTAGGTTCCCAGTGGCCACTGCTGGGACCCATCTACAATGGGACAGTCAGTAGTCTCCACTCTGGTCACCTTGTCTGTGAGCTGCTGGCTGTGCAGAGTTGCACGTCCAGCTGCTATGTTCTGTGGTGGAACAGTCACGATGGCAGAGTTCTGGCCCTGGCCGGCACCCTGAGTGATGTTAGAATTCTCCAGAGTCCATCCCCCAGCGCCCCACCCCCACCCCTACCGGCAAATGGATGGCGACCCTTGGTGACTCACAGCAGAGCATATTACCTGGACCACCTCCTTCACCAGCGTCTTGTCGGTCCCCGTCTTGGCACGCTGTAGCCCGCTCACGTCCTCTCCGATCCACGTGATGAGGGCGAACTTGGATCTTTTGCTCATGGCGTCGCCCGTGGTGAAGCGTACAAAGGCAAAGAGCCGGACATCATCTGTGACCAAGACGGAGAGAACGCGGCACTCAGTAAGGATTCCCTGACACCATGTCCCTAGCAGAGGCCATGAGCCACAGGTATGCCCAGAAAGAAGGCGGACACAAGTGTGTCCCCAGTGTCCTATGAATTACAAGGTGTTGTACAATACCTCTGGCCTCTACCACTAGACACGAGAGTATCCCTAAGTTCTGACAAGCCAACCCTACACACTTTCAGCTGTCCCCCAGGGGCAGAACCTCCCATCCACTGGGTGGCCGGTGGTGGTGGAATGTCCATGAAGGCCATGTTACACATTCAGAGGTCAGAGGACAATTTTGCAAAGTCTGATCTCCTTTTTCACCATGTTGGTACCAGGGGTTGAACTCAGGTTGTTGGGCCTGGTGGCGAGCCTCGTTCCCCACTGAGCTCTCTCACCAGCCCAATCGGTTTGTACTTGCACCACAGTATTGTAGAGATATTCTACATTTTAAAATTCTTTTCTTCAAAATCTAAATGTTATGACAGTTGGGAACTTATAAAAATGTCACTGGTAAAAAAGCACACTCGGGCATGCGCACACACATCATTTTAAAGGACACAACTGTGCAACTATCACCATAGCCTAATTCTAGAACATTCTCATCATCCAAAAAGGAAACCAGACCCAAGAGTATCTGCTTCCAGGCTCACTCAGCCCCTGGCAACCAGTAACCTGCCTCTGTCTCTGGATTCACCGAGATCGATCTAGATAGTGACATAAGTGACATGACATGATTGTCACATGTGCCCTATGGGGATGGAGTTAAGTCACTGTGTACTCAGGGCTCACCAGTGTGTTGTATGCCTGTGTGTGTAAAGGTGTGCATGCTTGTGCGGAGCGGTCAGTGGAAAACCTTGGGCGCTATGCTTCAGGTGTCTACTTTGCTTCTTGATAAAGGCTCTCTCTCTCTCTCTCTCTCTCTCTTTTTCTCACTGGCCTGAAACCCACCAAGTATGCTAGGCTGGCCAGTCAGTAAGGCCCAAGGATCCTCCTGTCTCTGCCTCCCCAGGGCTTCCAAAAAACGGTAGCTCCACACTTGTGTCATCATCCGTGAGGAGGAGACATTCAAGCCATAGACCTTGGTGGCCCACCAGATAGAAACTTCTATCTGAAAATACTGTCATGGCTCAGGGCTGCCAGGGTGCTGCCCTGTGACCTGGGCTCACCTCGAACTCTTGAAGATGAAGGTTTTTAGGTTTCGTGGACACCGGCCTTGTAGCTGGCGCAGATGCACAGCAGGGGTCACCAATAGCTGAGTGATTTCCCAACACGAATGGGGTGTGGCTGTGGGCAGTGTTTTACGCACTGTGTCCAATGGCCAGCACTGACATGTGTGACAGAATTTTATCCTTGACCCGCAGGGGAGGCGGCCACCCTTCCCAGGCACTTCCCTACCAGCCTTCACAAAACACCACCAGTATCCGCTTCCACGGCAACGACTTCCCAGTTCTGCTGTGTCAGCCTGGAGTCTTGGACCCAGCAGCTGTGGGTCCTTGCCAAAAGCTTTGTGTGGGACAGTGGCTGGAGCCCCTGACCTCACCCTTCATCCAGCCAAGTGCAGAGTTGGCCAGAGGCATCAGCTTTCCTGTGCCACAAGGGTCTTTCAAAAGATGGCTCTCTCAAAGTCTGCCCCTCACCCATTTCAGACACTCGCCCCAGACAGCACCATCCTCTCCAGCCGGCGCTGAAATGTTTGAGTGTGTACTCAGATATGGTCTGGGTTAAACATAAGAGAACATGGCCCTTTTAATTTTATTTTAGTTGTGCTTCTTATTTTGAGTGTGTGTGAGTGATGCGGGGTGTGTAAATGGAGGCCAGAGGATTAATGGAATCAGTTCCCTTTTTCTACCTTTATGGAGGTTCCGGGGACTGAACTTAGGTCGTCATACTTGCGTGACAATCACCTTTACCCACTGAGCCATCTTGTCAGCCCCTAGATTTCCTTTGAAGAGTCTCTAGCAGTCACCCAGTAAAACTTGTATCCTAAGGACGAGTTGGTGCACAGGGAGTAAGTCACACACACACACACACACACACACACACACACACACACACACACCCCTAAAGGGTTTGGGAACCTTCCAGAACCTCATGCTGACTTCATTTAAACAACCGTGGGGGAAGGAGGCGGGCAAGCCACATGTGGACTGACTGGCTGGGTGCTTATCTAGCTAACAGCAGTTTGCTCAAGAAGACTGCTGACAGACACATTTTCAGAGATCCGGAGTGATGGCACTTAACAAACGCTGGACACTGGAGACCTGGCTGGACAGGATGTCAGCTGAGGGCGGACACAAGGCCTGTGCAGTGGTTTTTACCACTGCATCAAAGACGGAGGCTGCCACGGCCATCTTGACAGCACGGAGAGCATGTGGCCCTTTCAGGAAGTCTGTTCCCGCTGCTTTCTCAAAAAATGAGGGCACAAAGCAGTCCGGGCACACACCCTAAGCCACCCTCTTCTCACAGAACAGGAGCATGGGAGTGGCTGAGAAGCAGAGGGGACTTCTCCACGTGTGCGCATGTGTGTACATGCACACACATGCTAAGGTGGAGAAGCCTGGCACCTGGGCCTGCTGCCATCTGCTTCAGTGATACCCTGTCCCTAGTGGGACTTGGTTGGCAAGGAACTAGAACAGCTTCCCAAACTTCCTAACGCTGCGATCCCCTTCATGTTGTGGTGGTCCCCAACCATAAAATTATTGTTGTTGCTATCTTATAACTGTAATTTTGCTGTTATGACCTGCAATGTAAATATCTGGTTTTCAATAGTCTTAGGCCAACCCTGTGAAAGGGTCATTTGACCCACAAAAGAGTCCTGACCTATGGGTTGAGATCCGGTGAATTAGAAGCTGCTTTCTTGGAGGGGCTGGAAAGATGGCTCAGTGGTTAAGAGCACTGACTGCTCTTCCAGAGGTCCAGGGTTCAATTCCCAGCAATCACATGGTGGCTCACAACCATCTGTAATGGGATCTGATTGATGCCCTCTTCTGGTGTGTCTGAAGAGAGTGACAGTGTACTCAAAAGAAACGGCTTTCTTGCTGAAGTCTAGTTCTCAATAAGTGCACAGTCCTCGCTTGCCTTTCAACACACATGACCCCGAAGGACATGCGCTCTGCTTGTCTGGAAACTTCAGGAGGCGGCGGCTCAGGGCAGAGCTTGAACAAGCCTTGGGGGGAAGGGGGGGGATGAGCCAAAGCTTGAAGGCCACTATGGAAAGAATAGGCAAGGTGAGGATGTAGGGATCCCAGCGTAGGGATAGGACTTGCAGCTAGTAGGGACAAGGGGTGGGACAAGAGGGTTCCAGCACAGAAAAGCAGAAGTCCTTAGAGTCCAGCCCCACCCCTTCCTCCTGCCCCATGCACGTTATTTTAAGGAAGTGATCAGGCCAAGCTTCCTAAAGGGTCTGGTCCCCCTTTTCTACATGACCTTCTCAGGACCAAAGGCATAACCATCAAGGTGGCAAGGCTATCCTTCAGACTCACCCTCCCCCCCAAACGCCTCAAAAGCCACAGCAGAAAAGGGGGCCCCCTGAGCAGTGACAGGGCACCCAGACTTGCTTGTCTAACTCCCTGCTCACCTAACACACCGTCTTTGGGAAGCCTTATCCCAAGGACTGGGACATGTATTACAAATCCATTTGAATCCGCGTGGGGGACATCACCAAGGGTAAGATGAGGCCAGGCCCATGCTGGAAGGTTGACACAGTTCTGTGCCTTCCCTGCACCCCAAAGAAATACCAGCAGAAATACCAGCAGAAATACCAGCATAGAGTCCCTGCCATGCTGACAGCGTGAGCTGTTCCCCTGCCCTTTCCTACCCAAATTTGAAACCTCAGTGGACCCTTAAGTTGGGGCTCATCCCTTCCCCCCTCCTCTTTCCCCATCCCCTTCCTCTCCTCCTCTCCCTCTGCCTTCTCCTCCCACTACGGTGTCCCCTAACACTGCATCCACACTGATGGAAGGACTCTTCAGGGCAGGCCCAGGGACCAAAGAGCGACCATGTAGCTCACACTCAGTGAGCTTTCAGTGAGTTCCTTATCACGCATGCCACACGCTGAATGCAGAGTAAGCAGAAACTTAAATGAACAAAAATAAAGCCGTCGAAGGGGCTCTGAACTGTTTTGATGGGAGCCTCACTCTTTAGCCAGGGCCAGCCTGGAACTCACTACCTCAGCTTTCGAAGTGTTGTCATTGCAGGAGTGACCTAACACAAATCGAATCTTTTAAGCCGTTGGCCCATCTGTCCAGTTCTCGTGTCCCGGTGCCAGGGACACCACAGGCAATGTATAAATAAACCGTGGGCCCGCAGAAAGTAGAGAAAAAGAGAATGATTTTTTTTTCTATTTCTGCCCTAAAGCCGAACTTCAGAGTCCGACAAAAGGAGAAAAGAAAAGCAAGCCACAGGCCCAGAGCCCAGGATCAGCTCACACAGCTCCTGACCTTCCTCATAGCTTCAGGGAAGTTGTGCAAACAAAGCTCTGAAAGGGGAAACACTCCCACACCAAAGGGCTGGGCAGCCATCTTCCCAAGGGGAGGGGGTTGCAGGCGGAGAGAGGGAGGGACATAGGGACAAGGACAGGACAGGCTGGAGGACAGGGCTGCGGCAGGGGTGGGGGGTGGGGGAGGGGGCTGGGGGAGCCGCTACAGACTGGGGGGGAGGACTGCAGACTCAGGGGTGGGAGTGGGACAGGCTGGAGGGGAGAGGCTATAGGCTGGAGGGAAGGGGTTATAGGCTGAAGGGGGGAGGGGGCTACATCTCCAGGAAGCTGGGAGGAAGCAGAAAAAAACACTCTGACATCCTGTCAAAGCCCAGAGGCAGGGGGGCGCTGTCATTTCATTACATCCTGGCTCCTGTAGGACCAGGCAGAGGGCCCCAGAGGCGATGCGATGCGGTTCTCCTTCCAAGACAGAGGAAGGAGGCTGGCATGCGCACATTCATGACAGCAGCTGTACTACTGGTGCCACACCCTCTCCTCCCTTGGCCCTTGCTATATTTTGTGGACTCCATCCCTAGCATAAGAAAATGAATGGAGCCAGGCAGTGGTGGCGCATGCCTTTAATCCCAGCACTTGGGAGGCAGAGGCAGGTGGATTTCTGAGTTCGAGGCCAGCTTGGTCTACAGAGTGAGTTCCAGGACTACACAGAGAAACCCTGTCTTGAAAAACCAAAAAAAAAAAAAAAAAGAAAGAAAGAAAATGAATGAATGGATGGATAGACTAACTGAATGAATGAATGAGGTCAAAAGGTGGGAGCCTCAGGCTGATTTGAAATTGCAAGGAAAAGGTTAGGTAACAAATGGCCTCTGTTCATTACACAGCCCCTGGCTATCCTGGGCAAAACAAACAAATGTGCCAGCACCCTCTTGTCCCAAACATCTCTCTCACGTTCTCAATACAGGGTTTCTCATGTTGGCTTCAAACTCATATGTAGCCTAGGATGATCCTGAACTTCTGATCCTCCTGCCTCTGCCTCCTGAGTCCCAGGATTACGACATGCATCTACCTGGTTCACTGTGTGCATGCTAGGAAATTATTCTACATCCCTAGCTACTGTGGGGACAGGAGAATGGCAAGTCTGAGGTCCATCTGGTCGACCTAATGGGACTTACTGGAAATAAAAAATAAAACCAGAGGTGAGATGTACGCAGCTCAGAGCCATGCCTAAGGGTGAGCAGGGCCCTAAATCCAATCCCAGAATCATAGACTAAGAACTGAGGACTCCAGCCACAGTGGCTTATTTCCTCAGAGGCTGGGAGGCTGAATCTCCAGGGTGATCTCAGCACACGGGCATCTGCGTGCAGTTTTTGCCTGTGATCACATTGCACATAATGTGCTGGCCCACCCCCTGGCCCCACCCCCCACTTCTAGCAGCAGCCCCAACCATTCGGGCTGAGTTCTCCTCAACCACCAGCGACCCAGCTTTCTTAGTCAGACAAAGAACACGAGAAAACGCAGTTGAGTAAATGGAAGATGATTTTGGCAGGCTCTGGAGCCAGACCCGGGAGACCCAAATTACCCAGAGAGCCCCAGGCGTCCCCCACACAGCATAGGTGTTCGAGCTCATCCGTTATCTCCATTGATGATCTGCTGAATCACAAGCAGCCCCGCAAGCCTGATTTGCTCTTCCCAGGTCTGCTAAGTCAGTCACCCACCGGACAAGCGCACAGTCACTCTGTGATTCAGAGACTACTAACTAAGACATCCCTACCCCATCCCTACCCTCCAACTGTGAGCACAATGACATCAAACACCCAAACAGCTGTTACTCAGGTGTGACTAGAACATCAAAGAAGGAAGGAAGTTAACTTTTTCTAGAGGGTGTGAAGGAAGGCTTCACGGATGAGATCCCTTTGGATCCGAGTCTTAAAGGATAAGTTGGCTTTGGAACCACGCAGTCAAGGATGACCTTGATCTCCTGATTCTCCTTCCTCTACCTCCCAAGAGACTGTGTGATCAGTTTACAACCTGCCCTACTATGTCCAGTTTGTACAATGATGAGGACTGAACCCATCGTTCATTTCCCGAGAGCTTCGCAAGCACTCTACCATCGGGGCCACAGACGCAGCCTGGAAGACTACATCTTGTTCCTATCAATCCTAGTGCCCAGATGGTGCCTGGCACATGGCACAGTCTCAGAAAGAGCCTTGAACAGTCACCTCTGTGGTCTCGGGAGCTTTCAGTCCTCAGTGTCAGCAGCTCGGCGCTGTGGGAGGTGCCATTTCTCCTGGGTACTGTCAGTGTGACTTACACCCCCAGAGAGCAAGCCGGAGATGCAGAGAAAACTCAGGGGCCATGTAGCAGCAGCTGACAGCATTTGCACACTGACTGACCTTTAACCAAAGGGCACGGAGAGGAGACCGTGTCCATACGCAGCTGCTGGCTTGGAGCTGCTGACTGTGAGGTGGGGGCCGTGCTTCCGTCCTAGGTCTCACTGAGCAAGATCACACAGGAGGCGCTGGCTGCTCTAGCCAAAGGGATGGAGAGAAGTCTCCTCTCATTCTCCAGAGAGTAACCCAGTCTGATGTCCTCAGTGGACTGAGGTAACAAAAAAAACCAAAGCCTTTGGATTGTCCCCGACACCTAGCAAGTTTGGAAAGTGGCTGAACAAGCTTAGCATAACAGCTCATATCTGTCCACAGCACACTGGTGGCGGAGGCAGGAGGATTGTGGCCTTAAGGCCAGCGCTGTGCTACACAGATTATGCGTAAAAAATAAAAAAAAAAAAAAAGTAAAAAAGAAAGAAAGAAAGAAAAAAAAGAAAAGGAAGGAAGGAACTGGTGAGATGGTGATGAAGACAAGAACACTGGTGGTAACCATGGCAACCAGGGAGCAAACAGAGACCGCAGCAGAGCAACAGGCAGGAAGGTAAGGTAGGCTGGGTGCTGGAGCGTGCGCCTAACACCACAGAGTAGCCAGTCCCCGGGACAAGGTCTCTGGACACGCAGAACCCATCCTGGGAACCCACGATGACGAGTAGACCACAGGGAAATCTTAACTGTATGAGACTGGGGGACCCCATCACCCCATCGTGGCCTGGCTGGTTGAACCAGGTCCCTACCACACGTGGCTCCCTTCCATCACTGCCCTCTGTCATCTTGAGGGGAAGGGGACGACGGGAATACTCCCTTTCTTTACAATTTAAATCTTATTTTCTTTAGCTTCTTGTTGGTCTTACATCAATTGTTTCTGAGCCCTGAAACCTGTGGCAGTGACTTCGCATGGCAAACGGGACTTGGAGGAGGTCTGAATGAGGGATGCCCCTCCTCGCCCCCCTTCCCCCTCCCCCCCACCCCCATCCCCCCACCCCCCACCCCCGTGTAGCTTGGCTAAAGGCCACTACAAATTCCTACGTGGAGAAACAGGAAAGTAGGAGAGTGAGGACCAGGAGCTGTCGTGAGAAAAGACCACATAGACATTGCTGGCTTTGAAGGGAAAGACAACGACAAAAGCCAGGGGCACAGGAAGGTCACTGCTAACCACTGTTCTTATTAATACTGTCAACTTGCTCATTAATAGCAAGGACGAGTAGAAACGACAGAATCAAACGTCAGTAAGTACATGAAGATGGATGAAAGACCAGCAAAGCTGGAGACACCAGAGCCTGGCAAATGGCACAAGGAACCATGAGTCCTAGGCCAGCCAGGGTTGCCCAGACCCTGCCTCAATAATAAATAAGAAACAATCAGGACCCACTAGAGCAGGCCTGTCAATCCAGTTACTAGGGAGGGTAAGGAGGGAGGAATCTAAGTTCAAATCCATCCTAGGTAACTTGGCAAGACTCTATCTCAAAATGAAGAGGAAGAAGGCAGTTGGGGCTGCGGCTCCTCCAGGATAGCATGTCCCTGCATGCAAGAGTCCCTGGGTTCAAACCTCAGTGTCGCCCCTCCCCCCACCAGATCTACTGCAAGTTAATTCCGAAGGGCATTCATGACATAAATATTAAAAGGCAATATAAAAACCCGCTCTCGGAAACAGGCCTCTGGGGACAGACGCTCTGGGGCCTCTGGCCACCTCTGAGAAGTACATGCAAGTCTGTAGGAGAGGCACTCTGGGACACGGGATTGCAGGAAGACGCCTGGCACGAGGCCAAAGCGGTCATGTGGTCAGGGCTATTGACAGGGACCATTTGCTCTGCACTGATTACGGAGTTACTGCTTCAGAGGGGACAGTGGGACTTCCTGTGCAGGCTCAGCCTTCAGGCACAGCTGGGGGACCACCTAGATAATAGCGGGGTGTGTTTGTGCACGCCCAAGTGCTCCTAGTACAGCCTTGTGAAACAGTAGCTCTGATGTAGGCTCAGCTCCTAGCAGGAAAAAGCGGCATGTGTGGGCGTGGCTTTGGGTATTGCCACCCGCTCCAAGGAGTGCTGGCCCCCAAACCACCTGGCCTCTGCTTATGGCCTATCTATGAAATCTTTGACGGCCTGACTTATCGGAGATGCAGCCCTGACGTCTGGAGACACCCTTTAACCAATGAAGTGGGGACACAAACTGCTCCAGCTTCCTACCACATCTTGAAGGATCCCAGCAAAATGGCATCCTGTTCCCTAAAGCCTCGCCAGCTGGCATGAGTTCCCTTTTACTGATTCTCCGCCCTCCTGCCTCACCCAACCCACACCCTCATTCCTCCTTCCTGGGTCTAACCCCACCCCCAAGCCCCTGGCCTGCACCCAGACCCAGGGCCCAGGGTCAGCTTGAGCTAAGCTAAAACAGTGCCCAGAAGAAAACAGGCCGCGTGGACAGAAGGTGGCTGAGCCTGCTGGTTTAGACCTGCCTGAGCAGAGGCTAGCTCTTCCAGGGGGCACAATGGGGCTCAGAGAAGCTAGGTGACTTGACAAGGTCACACAACTCACAGAGAATTGAGTTCAGATTGGAAGCCAGGCGGCAAGGATTTCCTTCTTGAAGTGCAAACAGAAGGCTGGAGCGCCAGCACTTAGGGAAGCAGTGACTTGTGACTCAGGCCAGTCAAAGGAACAACATCCTCATCCTCATCCTCATGGGGGTGGGGGGGAGGTGTGATTAGGCCCTAGTTACCATGAACCAAAACCATGAAATCTCTTCAGGACCTTGTCATAGCACATAGCATCTCTCTCTCTCTCTCTCCCTCCGTCTCTCTCTCTGTCTGTCTCTCTCACACATACACACATAGCCGTATGCTCATGCATGCACACCCACACACATGTTATACACATGGCTGGCCAACTCCATGAGGACAAGAGTGACATCTGAGGAGAGGGAACATTTACCCTGGGTCTTAACTACTGTAGAAAAGCCTTCCTAGAAAGCAAAATGGAGGAAGACTGCCCACAAGGTCTGAGGAAAGGGGGTGGGGGCAGCAGGGGGCAGTCCTGCTCATTTCCAGCACAGGGCCTTCTGGACAAAAGCCATAAAAATACGGTTAGGAGTTGGGGGGTGGGGATCCCAAAGTGAACTCAGACAATCACCCCTGGCTGGAGGACCAGGTCACGGGGTCAAGAACAGGGCCCAAGTCAGCCCAAAGGCCTTATTCAGTAGATTTAGTAAATGAGAGACAAGGCCAGCAGGAAGGGTGGAGCCCTGAGGCCTTTCAGTCAGGAAAGGAAGAAGGGCAGAAGGAAGAGAGAGCAGTGAAAAAGCCCCAGCAAGAGGAGGGAGGGGGCAGTGAAGGGAGGGGGCAGTGGAGGGAGGGAACAGTGGAGGGAGGGAAGGGGACAGTGGAGGGAGGGAACAGTGAAAGAAGGGGCAGTGGAGGGAGGGGGCAGTGGAGGGAGGGGGCAGTGGAGGGAGGGAAGGGGACAGTGGAGGGAGGGAACAGTGAAAGGAGGGGCAGTGGAGGGAAGGGGACAGTGGAGGGAGGGGCAGTGGAGGGAGGGGACAGTGGAGGGAGGGGAGGGGGCAGTGGAGGGAGGGGCAGTGGAGGGAGGGGACAGGGTAGAGGGGGCAGGGTGGAAGAAGGCAGGGAGAGAGGGAGAGGGGAGAGGGGGAGAAGGGGGGGGGACAAGGGAATAGGCAGTAGGGGATAGGGGCAGTACAGGAGGAGGGGACAGTATGAAAGGAGGGCCAGGGAAGTTTTCTGAAGACCAAAGTCTCTGGAAACAACAGAAGAGGTAAATTAAAAGGATAAAGAGGCTGGGCGTGCGCGGTGGCAGCTCAAGCCTTTAATCCCAGCAGACAAAGGCAGGTGGGTTGCTATGACTTTAAGGCCAGCCTGGTCTATATAGCAAATTCCAGGCCATCCAGGACTCAACAGTCAGACAGTCTTAAAGAAAAAAAAAATCAAAAAGGGAGAGGCTGGTGTGTGTGTGTGTGTGTGTGTGTGTGTTTGTGACTGTGTGTCTGTGTGTGTGTTTGTGACTGTGTGTCTGTGTGTGTCTATGTGTGGTGGGGCCGGGGGAGTTATAACACCCAGAAAACTCAAAGGGAAGGGCTGCCAAGGCTGCATGGGCTCCTGAGGGCGGGGATTAAAGAAGCTGTTCTAAAGAGGGGGCACTGGCTACTCATGAGAAAGACACCGGCCCGCCTATACCTGCCAAAAATGACCACATCCCAAAGGCAAGAAAGAAACTTCACCAAGCTATAAATCCAAAGGACTCACATAAAGCCAGTGCACTCAGCAAGAGAATGGAGGGGAAGCATCAGTGGAGACTAAACAGTAACCAAGCTACTCGATCCCCTTGAAGATAAAGTCATAATCCACCAGGTATGGTGGCTCAGACCTTAATCATGGCACTCAGGGGGGATTATCTCAAACTACAAGGCCAGCCTGAGCTATACAGTGAGTTCCAGGCCAACCAGGGCTACAGTTTCAAGACCCTGTCTCAGAAGGAAAAGAAAAAGAAATCAAATGGCTCAGGGAAGTCAGCAATCTATAGAGACAGCTTCAAGCATGGCTGGATCAAGGGTGTAAGCCTTGCCAGCTGGCCTCCAACCCTGACCTTTGCCTGAGCTGCCCACAGGTTCTGTCAGAGGCAGAAGGGTCCTTCATTCTCTCTGGGTTTAATCCCAGAGAAAGATTAAAGGACTCTTTCCTAACAGCCCTGTTCAAAGTCCCAGTCCCAGAAGCAAGCCTGATCAGCTTGATGGATCACGTGAGGCTTCAACCTTGGGCTAAACTCGTGATGGGGATGGCTCGCTCGGATTAGCCAAGTCTAGGTCATGTGCCATCTGAGAGCCATTAACCCCCAACCCTCACAAAAGATGGGATACAGATCAACGTCCCAAAAAAACGGCCCCAGGCTACTCTGCTGTGTGCTGACCAGAGCATCATGGGAGTATCACATTCACCGAGCACCTCTGCCAACCAATCATTGCTGACAATCTCCCGGCATGCCCTTCTCCAGAGACCACCCCACACATCACTGGATGATTACTTCAGCCTGCCTGGGTCAGGTGCCTCCCAAGACAGCTATGGGGACACTGTACACACATTGAGAATCTACTTTATACCAGGCAGTGTTTCTGTATCCTGTCATTTATCATCCACAACCACCCTCACCTCACACACGCAGAAACAGAGACTCTGGCAGACCTGCCCAAGGTCACACAGCATAGCCAGGCTTCGGTTAGGGGAAAGATTGAATCCTTCATCTGTGCTCTTCCCCACAGGCTCTAAAATCTACACCAGAACACTGGATGCATGCCCAGGAGCCTGGGCTCTTTCCAAAAGAAAACTGCTTCCAGCATAGACTTTGGGTCCATCAGCAGAGGACCTGGTTAGACAATGTTGCAGTTAACAGAGTATATTTTATAGCCCCTTTAAAGGTGCTACAAGAAAAAGAAACAAAACAAAACAAAACAAAAGGTAGTAAAGACAGAACTCAGCCCCGGAAGGGAAGGTGGGTGGCCCAACAGTCATAGAACAGTCCTACTTTGGGCCAGAAAATACATATTAGAGAAATGTTTCAAGTATGCAAAGATTAGGTCCATGTCACATGACCAATCCTCCTGGGAGACCATGAAACATCTGCTGAGCGTAGGATGTCTTTGCTGTGACATATCCCCTTGATTCTCAGAGTAAGTCTCTAGAGTAGCCACCAGTGCACGGGAATGAATGAATATGACCAAGGACAGAACAATGGAAGGGTGGACACATTTCTGAATGGTGGACACATTTCTGAATGGTTTTCACCTCCTCTTTGTACGGAGTCTCGGACTATCCTAGAAGGACCTTCTGCAGTTGGGTGGCCCAGCTGATAAAGAGGCTGCTTGAGGACCTGCATCTGGATTGCCAGCACTCTCATAAAAGCTGGGTACGGCTGCATGCTAGTAAGCCCTGGTGTGTGGATTGGTCGTCCAGAGGCAAGCTCCAGGTTCAATACAAGACCCTGTCTCAAAAAGACTCAGCAAGCCAGGGCTATACAGAGAAACCCTGTCTCAAAAAAAAAAAAAAAAAACAAAAAAAAACAAAACAAAACCAAAAAAGGCTCAGCAAAATGGCCCAGCGGAGGACAGTGCCTGTTCCCAAGATTGACCACTTGTATTTGATCCCTGGAACCCAGATGGCAGGAGAGAACTGACTCCCACAAACTGTCCACTGACCCCAATGTGTGCACTATGGCATGTGCATGCTTGGGAAAACACACACACACACACACACACACACACACTTTAAAACAAAGAGTAATCAAGGAAACATCAACACTGATCCCTGTACTCCACACACATAGGTATGCATACACATGCTCCCACCCATACATGCACCATCACATGCTCCCACACATACATGCACACACACATGCTCCCACACATATATGCACACATACATACTCTCACACATACATGTGCACACAATGTTCCCACACATACATGCACATACACATGCTCCCACACATACATGCACACAATGCTCCCACACATATATGCACACATACATGCTCTCACACATACATGCACATATACATGCTCCCACACATGCACACACAATCACATGCTCTCACACATACATGCATATACACATGCTCCCACACATACATGCACATATACATGCTCCACACATACATGTGCGAACACACAAAGACCCTTGAGCTGCCTGCACAGGACAAAAAACAAAATGTGACTCCATACAGCTGGAGTCTCTGCTTGTGACCCATGCCAGACCTATGAGGCCCGCTTCTCATGTGGATGGGTGCATCCCCTCTGATTGGCAAATAGTCCCGCAACCTCTGCGGGCTGAGCATCGATGCCACCTGGCTCCACGTGGCTCTCTGGGGTCCCTGTAGCCCCCCCCCAAGCTCAGGTGCTTCCCCTACTTTCTGGCCCTTGCCTTTCTGCCACTCTCAGCATGCACCCTGCTTCCACAGAACCTCTGTCCTCAAATACAATGCTAGTCCTACTCAGGGACATTTGAGGAACTGACTTTGCCCTAAGCATGCACGCCTGCTGTTTGCACTGTGGCAGAAGGGTCAACAGATGGGCAGCTTGCCTGTTTTGGGAACATGAATCTGAACTCAGAACACTGGCACAACCTGCATCCCTCAGCACCATGGCAACCACTTCTCCCCATGGACTAACTAAGCAGCCTCTGCAAACAGACCCAGGCTAAGGTTAGTGCCACAGGAGGCCATCGCAGGCTAGATGTAGGCGGACCCACTGTGTGCTGGGCTAAGCTCCTACCGAGAGTCTCACGATGAAAAGCTACAGGAATGAAAAGTAACTTTGTTAACTCATATTTATACAGTCATTCTGTTATTTTGTGACTATTGAGAAGAAATAATTCCACAGGAAAGGCAGGGTGGGACTCTATACATCTCTGAGGTGCTTGGAAATAAGGGGGGGAAAAAAACCCTTCCTTCTGGGCCAGAGAGCAGACCAGATGGCTGGAAAGAGAGACTGCAGCTGCAGTCTCCATCCCACAGTCCATTCACAAGGACCAACAAGCAGCCTGCAGGGCGTTTTTTTTAGCTCATACGCCAGACGATTGCCATCCCATCCCTGTAGAGGGTTTGCCGTGGGAGATCCGAGCAGAAAACCACGGCCCACTGGAGGAAGGAAGTGTCCCCCAAGCAGCATCCAGGCCGGATGTGCGGCAGCAGGAGCATCGGTGAGGAATCGACCAGCCGGATGCTTGCTCTCACCTTCTCCAGCTTAGTGGAGAAAATAGTCACAGAGGCTGGGGATGGGCTCCCGGTGAGGAGGGAAGGGGACCTACGGGACGGCGGCACCCAGCCCCTGAGACTCTGGGGCCCATCCTGCTGATGGTGCGCCAACTTTGGGAAAGTTGAGCCTGCACTGGTCCCACGTTGGAAGCATTTGCTGCATTCAGAGCAGCTGAGATCCTGCTCCGGAGCCAATGCCTGTGCACAGTCATCGCACTTTACGCCGATGTTGTTTTAAGTGAATTATTTACAAAAAGCAATGAATACAGAGTCTAGCGGCAGCTCCCAGGAGACATTTTAGCCAGGAGAACACTTACACACGAACACACAATCTCACACTCATCTTAGTACCACACAGCACAAAGTGAATGCCCTTTGAGACGAACTAAATGCAAAAGATGATTCAATTAAGAAAGTTATGCCGCCGGGCCGGGTGACGCAAGCCTATAATCCTAGCATTTTGGAGGCAGAGGCAGGAGGATCAGGAGTTTCGGGCCAGACTTAGCTACACAGCCAAGTTTGAGGCCAGAAAGCAATTGAAGAGTTGGGGGGTACAAACCAGGAAACAGAAGCAGGAAGATCGCATGTTCAAGGCCTGCCCGGACCTACTGAGCGTGAACTTGTCTCAAAATAAAATGGTTTAATTTTTAAAAAGGCTGAGATGAACCTCAGAGGTAGTGCGTGTGGCCAGCATATTCAATGCCCTATGTTCCGTACCCAGTACTGGGTTAAAAAAGGAAAGAAAGAAAAGAGGAAAAGGAAAAAAGAAAGCAGTTAGGAAAAGAAGTCACATGACCCTGGCTTAATTTTTTTTCTTTTTTTTGGTCTGTTTGTCACCAGTGACTCTGACCAGCACTGTCCTGAACACTTAGACTCACTCGGAATCAATCAATCTCACAGCAGCACTACAAGAGATCAGGTGAGGAACTGAGACCTGCACAGGGACCAGGCCCCAACCCACCCAGCTAGATGGAAAGCAGCCCCAGGGGGATTCTAACCCACAGCCAAGCCTAGGAGTCCACACCCTAGCACCTAGGTGGGCTGCTTTTGTTTGACTTTAGTGCCAAAGCTAAAGACAATAGGAGACACTAGGCCTGGGATCTCTTACTTCCAATCTCTTTAAACACTCTTTTTTCCAGAAGGCAAAGTGGATGCCCAGCTCAGGTTGGCCTCCAACTCTCCATCCCCCTGCCTCTGTTTCCTGAATCTGCTGAGATGCTCTGCACACCAGCTCCTGTAGAGATCTCATTACCAACTGTGGTGGGCTGTGGCCATTCAGGCCCTGTGTTCTTTCACGGTCCACACATCCCAGGGAAACTTAACACACACAAACCTTAGGGTTCTGTGAGATGCTTTGAGTAAGTCACACATCTGCATGATGCCTCCACACCAAACCACGGAGCACTCTCAGCTCCCACAGCTATCCCCCATAACCCACCCCAGCCAGTGGCCATTCGGCCAAAGGAAACTGGCCGCTGAGACCTCACAGGTCAGCTTCACTGTATCCAGGCCTCATATAGCAACATCGGGTAAAATCACTCTTGGTCCCGCGTCTCTATCCTCTTCAAATTAAAGGCTTGTACAGAAGCAGATACGGACAAAGAAGGAAGGGAGAAGGGAGGGTGGGGCCCTGGGTTCAGCCTTTAGCTTGCAGCCCCCAGGGGCTTCGGCGTTTATTGTTCACTGACCAATCAGAGAGGGTGGAGTTTGAACTGCCGGTTCTGACCAGGAAACCCAGTGAACCACAGGGAGCGGAAGAAGCCGTCTGACACTCCCAGGGGAGGAATCTCCTCGGGTCACTTGATGGTGTTGTCCACAGGGGTTGGGGGCAGGGTGGGGAAGGGATACACTGGGGACTTTGGAAAGCTCAGATCAGAGCTTTGCATGGCTGTGCACGCCCATCATACCAGTACTAGACGGTTGCGGCAGGAGGATGGCCAGTTGGAGGTCATCCTGGATATATAGTGAGCCCCTATCTCCAAAAACACAAAGACAAAAACAAAACAAAAAAAACAGAAACCCAGCCCAGATCTGTTGCTGCTTGGACGCCCAGCACCTCGCTGCCCAGGGTGCCCACCCTCTTTCAAAAGGTCTCAGGTCGCCCTACCTGTGCACTGCTGAATGAAGTGCTGGTAATCCGCTCCCTGATCTCCGGGGACAATGGTGGCGCCGTCGTATCTGAAAGTCACCCTTTGGGTTGGAGGAAGAAAAGAAACATAGGTGAGCGGCACGAAGCAGGTCACTACTGGCATCCCCGGCCCAGCGGCGTTGCTCACCAGATGACCGCCGAGCCGTCGTCCCGCACTAAGTTGTACGCCGCGCGACACGCCTCCTTGTCGATCTTCGTGGCCATGGCCGCCGCGAGGACACTGCCGGAACCAGAGAACGTGTCCCCGATCCGCTGCAAGGGTCGATCGGGCTCCGAGAGTGAGCAGGGGGGGCGGCCGCTCGGAAGAGCAAGCTAAGGTCCTCGGAGAGGGGCCCGCGGTTACTGCAGAGCCAGAGCGCGCGCCGGGACTCCTCTCCCATGAAGGCCACGCCTCTCCTCTCCCATTGGTCGCGAGGGGTGGGGGCGGAGCGTCTCGCACACCCGGCGGCCAATTCCAGCCTGTGTGGATTGCGCAACTCCGCGGAGGGCTGGAGGAGGGGCCCTTCCTCATCTTCCCTTCCTCTGCCGCCTTCCCTCCCTACTCCGTGGGCCCCAGCCCCTCTCTTCTTCCACCGCCTTCTATGTTCTCCGATCTCGCTCTCCTTCCTCCTTCCCTCTCTCCTTCCTCCATTCCTCTCCTTAAGCGGTTGCCCTCCTTTTCTCTCAACCTCTACCTTGTTCTCCTTTCTTCTCATCTCTCCTATTTATCCCTCTTCCCTAAGGCCTCCTTCCTCCTCCTCCTCCTCCTCTTCCCCTCCATCTTCTCTCGAATCTTATTATTCTCACTTCCTCCCTCGTCCCCTCCACCAGTGAGCTGGGCCGCAGAACTCTCCGCCCTTCCCCCCCCTCCAGAAGGATAACTTAAGTCAGTACTCAGATGAGCAGGCTAGCCAAAACTGGTCCCCTAACCCGGTATTTACTCTTCGGATTTGGAATGGGAAGAGGTGGAAAGAAGGAAGCATTTCATTTGGAAAGGGGCCCGACTGGGAATCACTGTTGACTTTGTAGCCTGGCTATCTGCAGTCACGTGGGGTACTGGGGAGGGCGGCATCCTTAACTCCCTTACTGGGTCATTCATTCACTACTCTTCCACTATCTGTCCTACCAGCAGGTGAAAGGCTGACCCTGGAGGTCCACCTCTAGAATTGCTTTTAATTCTCAGCCCCAAGCCATAGGGCAAGCCCTGAAACCTTTCCAAGAGTTCTGCTCTCTCCCCATGGTAAGAATAACATGCCCGCCTCATCGGGTGCCTACAGCCTTAACTGAAATGATAAGCCAGGGCGGGCATCACAACAGGTCGCTGTTGGTTTGCTATTAACTGAAACAGATCATAGAAACTGAAGAGATCCGGAACATGTACAAGGGGCAGGAGAACCCGTAGGCCTGAAGGTGTGACCCAGAGAGCCAGCATCTGTGAGGTACCAGGTTCTCTCAGCACCTCACCTAAAAAAAAAATTAGTCTGGACACAGTAGCTCACACTGGGCAGGTCAGAACTCAGGAGGTTAAGAAAGAGGGATTATACATTGACAACCAGCCTGGGCTACATAATAAGACCCTGACTCAGAGTAGGAGAGATGGTTTATCCTCTTCCAGAGGACTTTAGATTCTTTCTCAGTACCCATGTCTGTAATTACAGCTCCAAGGAAATCTGATGTCCTCCTCTAACCTCTGTAGGCATCTGCACATGCGCACAACACACACACACACACACACACACACAACACACACACACACTCAAATAAATAAAAATCATAGTGATAGATACCTGTTATCCTAGTACTTGGGAGATGTCTGCAAGAGAACCAAGAAATTCAGGGTCATCCTCAGATGCATAGACAATTGAAGCCAGCCAGGGCTATATGAAATTATCTCAATACAAACCACACACACACACACACACACACACACACACACACACACGGGGTAGGGGCAGAGCTGCCAAGAAAAATACGACCTTCCTCAAAATGTAAAAAGCAAATTCATAAAAACTATTTACCACTCAAATCACAAAGACTGGTCAAATGTGTGACCGGTCCAGTGGCTGTTTGTGTCTGTGTGTGTCTGTGTGTGTTCCTCCCTTGTGACCATGTGAAGCAGAGGGCCTCAGATGCCTTCCAGATGTCTTTTCAGTCAGGGTCACTCACTGGCCCCGGAGCTTACCAACTCTGGCAGGCCATTCGACCTCAGGGCTGCAACTGATCTCTAACCTCCCCCAGCACGGGGATTATAAGCAGAGCCACTATGTGGCTTTCGATATTTTAAATGTGAGTTCACGGGGTCAAATCAGGGCCCCATGCTTCCCTGGCAAGTACTTTACTGATTAAATGATTTCCCCTTCTGTTCTTGAGTGTTTATGTGTTTTGGTTTTTTGTTTGTTTTGTTTTATTTTTGAGATAAGGTCTCATGTAGCCCAAGCTAGCTCCTGATTTACTGCATAGCAGAGGATAACCCTGAACTCCTGATACTCCGGCCTCCACCTCCCAAATGCAGAGATCACAGGTGTGTGCCACCAGCCCAGGCCTTCAGATGACCCTTAGAGACATGAAAAGATTCCAGAGAAGGGCTTCAGACCCCCTGGAACTTCAGTTCCAGGGGATTGTGAGCTGCCTGATCTCGGTACTGAGGACTGAACTCGAGTCCTTTTAAAAAGCAGCAAGTGCTTTAACCACTGGACCATCTCTCCCACCCCTGTTGTTTGTTTGCTTGATTAGTTGGTTTTATCTGGTTTTTTGGTTTTTTTTTTTCAAGACAGGGTTTCTCTGTGTAGCTCTGGATGTCTTGGAACTCACTTTCTAGATCAGGCTGGCCTCAAACTCAAGAGATCTGCCTGCCTTTGCCTCCCAGGTACTGGGATTAAAGACTTGTGCCACCACACCTGGCCTGTGTTTGGTTTTTAAACCATGTGACTATATTGTTTATTCATATGAAATTACTACCGAAGACCCAAGCATGGTGATGCAGGTCTTTAATCCCAAGACAGAGAAGGCAGACTGATCTCTGAGTTGTAGGCCAGCCAAGGCTACGTAGTGAGTTCCAGGCTAGCTAGACCTACACAGCAAAATCCTGCCTGCCTCAAAAACAATGGGAAGGAAGTAAAAAAAGGAAGGAAGGAAGGAAAGAAAGAAGGAAGGAAGGTAGGTATTAATTACTACCTATAAAGTACTACCTACAACCTTACATCTTCTAGCTCTACATTCCAGGCACTGTGGTGTCGATCACCTAAGTGGGTAAATGAAATTAACTCCCCAATTGTTCTTTCTGCTCCTTGCTGGGGGCGCCCTCTACTGGCACGAGCATGTAAGAAGGTTTCTTTGCCAGGGAACCTTGATTCTAAGTACAAATCCTGTCTACTCATCTAAGGAAACACCAATAAAACAACTACATACCAGAGGTGCCGTGTTGTGATCCTTGACCTCAGTTGGGATCCGTAGACTATCATAACACAGGAAGTAATCCGGCTGAGTGTGGTGGTCTGCACCTGTAACCACAGGACCCCAGAAAAAGAGGCAGGATGAGTGACCTACATTTCAGGTCAGCTGAATCTATAGAATAAGTTCCAGGACAGCCAGGGCTACAGAGTAAGATCTTCTGACAAAAATCAAATAATGGCCCATTGATAGGTATCGGCAAGTAAAGATGATTAATAGAGGAGAGAATAGAATTCTTCAAGTTGTCCTCTGACCTTCATGGCAAAATGCAAAGACGTGCGCAAGCGCGCGCGCGCGCGCGCACACACACACACACACACACACACACACACACACACACACACACCTAAAAGGAAATGAGTGTAATTGAAAATATCATTTTAGGGGCTGGAGAGATGTCTCAGCAATTAAGAGCACTTGGCTGTTTTTCCACAGGACCCAGGTTCGAATATCTGCACCCACATAAGTGACTAACAACTATTTGTATGTAACTCCAGTTCCATGGGATCTGACACCCTCTTCTGGCTTCTGCAGGCACCAGGCACACATGTGGTATACAGACACACAGGCAGACAAAATGCTCATAATTGTAAAATATGTTAAAAGGGGATGGGGAGATAGCTCGGTGGTCAAAAGCACTCACTGTTCTTCCAAAGGGCCTGAGTTCAATCCCCAGCACCCACACTGGGCAACTCATGACTGTCTGATGCCATCTCTTGGTGTACAGATGTACAGGCAGACCAAAGTACACATATAACGAGATAAATTAATATATAAAGTAAATAAAGTACACATATACAGAAATAAATATATAAAATAAACTACACATATACAGAAACAAATAAATCTTAAAAGATAAATAGGTCCTTCTGCATGGCACATATGAGCCCTAAGTCAGCACAGCTGATTCTCTCGGGGACCTCAAATGTTCCCCCTCCTCCTGACTTTCACCAGCCCTCCAGTGTTACAAAGGTACTTCTGAAACTCTCCACCTACAGCCTATCCCATAGTCTTCTGTTTCATAGCCCCCAGTGGTCACTCTCTGAAGTTTCCTTCCTTTCATCTCATAGTTTGTCTGTCTGCCCCTAGACGAATGCCTGGCCCACCAGCAGGGGTTTGTCTATCTAGGTCACTAGAGATGCCCACCTCCAAGAGTCACAGGAATCCCAGACAGACACGCACACACACTCCCAGCTTCAAAGGCCTTGTCAGGACTTGATAATTGTCCCAAGAGATCAATAGTGGCCAAAGACTGGAGACTAATTTCTGTAAGTTCCCTCATAGCCTCCTATCAGCCCCGTGCCCACACCAGAGAAGCAATATATATGATAATAGATGAAATGCAACCTCAATTCTATTTTTTTTGCAGCATTATATAACATTAACGGTAATGGTATCATAATCCTATGTATTGACTACTTTGCACCATCCTGTGATTCTGCACGGAGTGCCAGACATGCGTGTTAAGCTCTGTGGGGCTGGTTCCCGTCAGCTCTGACTTATCTCTTACATATCTTTCTTAGAAGATGTCACACACATGTACAACATGTTTCGATCATATCCACCCTTTTATTTCGTAGTTTTTAGAGACAGGGTCTCTTAGAGCCTGGGCTGGCCTCAACTCCTGGTCTCGCTGCCTCGCCCCCCCCCCCCAGGTGTTAGGATTGCAAGTGTTCTCCATTAGGATCAAGTGCCTGACTGTTCACAGCGGCCGCTTCTCAGTTAATTCTCAAATTGGCTCTGTCCTTGTAGCAGCCCAGATGAGAGTTGAAGCCATTTTCCAGAGTGGGTTTTGTTTTGAGACAGCCTCTCATTATGCAGCCCACGCTGGCCTTGAACTTGAACTCCTTCTGTCTCAGCTTCCTGAGTACTGGGATTATAGGTGTGCATGCACTGAGACCACGCCTCTTCATCGGGAAGCAGAGATTGGAGATCCTGAGGCAGGCAGTTGAGCTACCTGGACTTTGAGAGGACTCTGGGCTGAGTTTTCAAGAATGTCCTATTTACCTAGACAGAAAGGTAACTCTAGTACCCAAGAGGCAGAGAATGGAGGATCGGGAGTCCAGGGTCATCCTTGGCTACACAGCCTGTTTAAGACCAGCCTGAGCTATCTAAGACTCTGTCTCCGCAAACAAAAACAAAAACAAAAAACAAGGGCTGGAGAGATGGCTCCGTGGTTAAGAACACTTAGTCTTTCAGAGGATCCATGTACGATCTCCAGCGCCTATTTTATGGTACACAATCCTTCGTAACTCCAGTGTTAAGGTTTCCGGCCCCCTCTGGCCTCCACAGATGTCTGCACACATGGTATTCATAAACTCATGCAGACACGCACACTCACGCATTAAAAAAAAAAAACTTTAAAAGCAAACCAGCAAAATCCATCATAATCCACTGCTATATTTCCACCTTTGCTGAAACCTGACAGACTCATTTTCCTTGGGGCTAAAAATTGCAAGAAAAAAAGTCTCTCCTCAGCTGAACTGCCAGGTCACATAGCACACAACCGCCACCCCCACCGCCACCCTCCTACCCCCACCCCACCCCACCCCTGGCATAGCACACACCCACTCTCCCTCCCCCGGCAAATGGCTGCACCTGGAGACAGGTGCCGCCCTGGGAAGGGATATTTATAGGCAGGCCTATTTATAGAGTGAGCTGATCTCACCAATTGTCTTTTACAAAAAAAAAGCCTCTTTACAAAGAGGCTCTCAGGAATGTCGCAAAGATTGAGCTGCCTAACTGGGAACTGAAGGTAGACTCGTGGGACTCTTGACTGTAGGCAATGTTACTTACGTTCTACTCAGAAGCCCAGGACGGAAGCCCGGAAGCCCAAGGGCTTCACAAAGTTTGCTTATTGGTAAGGTCTGGGCAGGCATCAACCCCAAGCCTGCCTCAACGTCTCTTCTTGATATTTAAAATGTTTTTTTTTTATGTGTCCGTGGGTGGAAGGCACGTGGGCATGCCTTTATGGAGGTCAGAGGACAACTTGTGGGTGTCAGGTCTCTTCTTCCACCATGTGGGTCCCAGAGATCAAACTCAGGTCTTCAGGCTTGGCAGCAAGCCCCTTTACCGGCTGAGCCATCTGACAGCCCATTTCAGATAACTTCGAAATAAGATAAATAAATAAATTGTGTTCTCCCTGAAGAGTGTGTCCACCTTCCCACGCACACATAATTTTTTTACGTGTAATTTTTTTTGAGAGGAAACCATATGTCCATTTATTGGCAGCACCAACTATGAACAAGATAGGTGCTTTGGTTTGGTTTTGTCTTTCTTTTGAAATGAGGTTGATTTCAATCACGGTAGCAGGTGCCCACAGAGCTTCACTTTGAAGATACAGTTCTTTACACTTCAGGCAGGGACCATGTTTCTTTCTCGAAATTTTTATGCAGCTTCGGGAAGTCTCCGTGGCATTTGCTTTGAAGCCTGTCTTTGAGGTATCCTTCACATAGATCTAATAGAATCCGATGTGGCCGAGTCCCACCTGTGGCCAGTACATTATCATAATAACTAAGGAGGGGCATGATGGGTGATTCTGTTATATTGGTGGTTCAACCAGCTCCAAGGTGGTCAGACAAGAGCAGGGGATATGGATTTTTTTTCCTTTTTCTGTTTTGTTTTAGAAAATAATAGGAACTTTGAAAACAACACAAACATTTGACTGCACCAAGAACAGAATATGAGTAAAAATATTAGAAGACTGTGCTTAACTTTAGAGGGATGTGCAGCTGTGAGCCTTCATGTGGTTGCTGGGAATTGAACTCAGGACCTCTGCTCGCTCTGGCCCAAAGATTTATTTATTATTATATGTAAGTACACTGTAGCTGTCTTCAGACACACCAGAAGAGGGCGTCAGATCCCATTTCAAGATGGTTGTGAGCCACCATGTGGTTGCTGGGATTTGAACTTACAACCTTCGGAAGAACAGTCAGTGCTCTTACCCACTGAGCCATCTCTCTGAGGGATGTGTGCCTAAAACCCCAAGCTTTATTCTTCTCTCTGTAAAGTCGGACAAGTCAGGCTGTTCCACGGAACTGGCATTGGTCTTTTGCTTGGTTGTTTTTCTGTTCTAATTATCACAATAACTCGTTAATTTTAAGACAACTAGGGACTGGAAATGGCTTAATGACTCAGAGCTCTTCAGGGGACCAGAGTCCAGTCACCATCCAAAGGCTAAACAGTTCCTAACAACCTGGAACTCCAGCTCCCAGGAATCTGATGCCCTCTCTTGGCCTCTCTGAACATTGTTATATTGTTGTAGTTGAAATTAATCAGGGAATTCTACCCCACCTTTGATTATATAGTTCCCAAATAAAAGACTCAAAACCTTTATATTTATAATAAGCCTTAATAACACCAGAGTGGGGCAGATGTCAACCCTCTAATCTATTTTGTCTACTTCCCTCAATAACCCTGAGATATGACTTGCCATGTTCTGTCTGGGCAGCTAATTCTCTGACTGACCAACCCTGGTGACCAGTTTTCACGATCTTTTATCCATGGAGTTTTTTTATCTCTTCCCTTCTTGCGCTCCTCCTCAGACCTCAAGCCTGGCAACTGAAGCCCCGCCTATTTTTCTTCTGCCCAGCTATAGGCTGTAGGCATCTTTATTCAACCAAGAGTTGTAAATTAAGGAGCTTAATTACACTTGTACAAGAAGATTCCCTCATCTGAGGCAACGAGACCAGTATACCAGACTAGTAATACTTGGGGGCCAGTATTAGCGTTATAATAGATAGCAGCAGGCCAAACTTCAACATTACACACACACACACACACACACACACACACACACAGAGAGAGAGAGAGAGAGAGAGAGAGAGAGAGAGAGAGAGAGAGAGAGACTATTTAGAATAAAATTAATCTTTAAGGGGCCAGGTATGGTCACATATGCCTTTGATCTCAACATTCAGAAGGCAGAGGTAGGTGAAGTTCTGAATTCAAGACCAAGCCAGTCTACAAACAAGTTCCAGGATAAATAAATCAATGACGAATTTAAAAAGTTTTAAAATAGACTAGAGAAGAATAGCATTCAATTCATTTATTTATTTTTTATGTATTTATTTTATGTATATGAGTGCACTGTAGCTGTCTTCAGACACACCAGAAGAGGGCATTGGATCCCATTAGAGATGGTTGTGAGCCACCACAAGGTTGCTAGGAATTGAACTCAGGACCTCTGGAAGAGCAGTCAGTGCTCTTAACCATTGAGACATCTCTCTAACTCCTCAATTAATATTTATTTATTTATTTATTTATTTGCTTTTTCAAGACAGGGTTTCTCTGTATATCTCTGGCTGTCCTGGAACTCATTCTGTAGACCAGGCTAGCCCCAAACTCAGAGATCTACCTGCCTCTGCTTCCCAAGTGCAGAGAATTAGAGGAGTATACCACCACCGCCTGTCTATTCAAATCATATATACAATAACAAGTTAAACTATCAAAGCAAACCAACAGTTGCTAAGTCCAAAGGTGAATCTTTCGTAGATACAGATCCTGACAGTGTACAGTATAGAAAATAAAAAAGGCTCAATGAGAAATGAGCTACAAACACCACCATGCCCCCTCCCCCCCCCACCAGCCCACCCTGCTATACCCCACACAGCAGCAGCGTCACAAAGCAAAGGACCGGTTTGTCCAGGACCTTGTGTTCCACAAGTAAACACTTGACCAATTTGTTTGCCCTGATTTCCTTCCCTCCCTCCCTACATGCCAGTCCACACCAGAATTCCCCAAGAGGTTGGCTCTTTAGGAAGCCACAGACAGAGCCCTGGGGGCCGGGTGGGGGCTTTCAGTCCCATCCACACAGCCAGGTCAGAATGGGTAAGCCGAGACTCAGGGACAGATCTGTCGGCTTCTGGAACAGAATTCTCACCCAGAACTGGGGAAGAATTTATGCTCTAGTGCTCTAGCTAATCCCCACTGTGGGCGGGTGCTCAGGAACGGGGCATTTGCCTAGCTTGTGTGAGGCCCTGGATCCGGGTGAGTGTGCGTGTCTTAAAGTCAGACAGGGTAGCTCACATCTACAATCTCAGAACTCAGGAGGCTGAGGTAAGAGGGTCGCGAGTTCAAGGCAAGTGCCAGCTACACGGTGTGTCAGAGTCTAGCCTGGGCTACAAGTGAGACTCTATCTCAAAAGTCTACTCCACCATGGGAACTGAAGACTACATCCTGGCTGAAGAGAAAGCCTTCCCTCAACTCTCTCCCATTTCCGTGTCCTGTGGCAGCTGATAATCTTCAAGTGGCCTCCGTGGTAGAGTAAGGCTGGTGGGGGCAGATGGACTCCTCCGTGAGGTAGTGATTCCCTCAAACAGGAAGAGCTAGGATAAGTTCTTTCTTGACCCGGTGACTGGTTCTCTAGTAGCTTCCTTTTTTTTTTAATTTATTTAACTTTATTTATATGTACCGGTGTTTGTCTGTCAGATCTTTGGTAGCTGAAGTTACAACAGTTGTGAGCTGCCATGTGGGTGCTGGGAATTGAACCCAGATCCTCTGGAAGAGCAGCCAGTGCTCTTAACCACTGAGCCATCTTTCCAGTCCCCTGACTTCTGCTTTCGCTGTGACAAAGAAGCCCTGTCACATGGAAAGTCTTCTGTCATCAGCTGGGTTTTTATACTTTGTAAAGAGTATGAGTATGCCTTCCTTTGAGAAGCGCACATTCCTCCTGGGCAGCACATGCCTGTCGCTGTCTGACTTTAAGCAAAAGCCAGATGTGGTAGGGCACCCCTGTTATCCCAGTACTGGAGAAAATGAGGCAGGAAGATCAGGTATTCAGGGTTATCTTAAGCTGCATAGCAGGTTTGAGGATAGCCTGGGCTACATGAAATGCTGCTTCAAACAAAAACTGATTACAGAAACTCTTTAAGCAATAATCTTCCCTAGAACATTTAAAGTACAATCTCAAGGGCTGGCGAGATGGCTCAGCCAGTAAGGGTTCATGTTGTAGAAGCATGGGGACACGAGTTCAAATCCTCAGAACTAATGTGAAATCTAGGCTTGATGGCCTGTAATCTCTAACCCGATGTACAGAGATGGAGAGAGGAGGCTTGCTGGAGATTCAGTACAAATCTAGCTTCAGGGTCAGTGAGGGAGCCTGTCTCAAGAGAAAAGGGAGAGCATGGGAGAGCAGGACACCTGTCTTTGTCACTGATTCACCGCTGTGAAGAGACACCATGACCAAGGCAGTTCTAATAAGAGAACACATTTGTTTTTAAAGATTTTATTTTATTTAGATGAGGACACTGTAGCTGTCTTCAGACACATCAGAAGAGGGCAAAAGATCCTATTACAGATGGTTGTGAGCCACCACGTGGTTGCTGGGATTCGAAGTCAGGACCTCCAGAAGAGCAGCTGGTGCTCTTAACTGCAGAGCCATCTCTCCAGCCCAAGAGAAAATATTTAACTGGGGGACTGGGGGATGGCTTCCATTTTCACAGGGATAGTTCATGATCATCATGGCGGGAAGCACAGAGGTATTCAGGCAGATGTTGGAGGGAACTACATCCTGATTGGGGGGGGGGAGAGAAAGGGGAGGTTAGGTCTGGCTTGAGCATATAAAACACAAAGCCCACCCCCAATGACACATTTCCTCCAAAAAGGCCACACCTCCTAATCCTTCTCAAGTAATGCCACTCCCTGATGACTAAACATTCAAACATATGAGCCTATGGGGGCCACTCTTATTCAAACCACCACCCTACCCAATATCCTCCTGTGGCTTCAGTGTGTGCACACCTGCGTGCACAAGTGCACAAACCCATGCCCTCAGTAAACAGCATAATTTCAGGGCAAACCAGATGGCTCAGCACATAAAGTTTGTACCATGGTACACACTTGCCTGAACTCACACGTACACAGCACACACACTCACAAGTAAGAAGTATATTGTGTATGTGTGATGTCAGACTTATACAGTTTCCACTGAAAAGCTTATTATATGCTGAAGAAGGAAAAGGATTAGCTGCTAAAAGCCCACAGAAGGGAAAAAAAGAAATGAATGGAAATGATATGTAAATAGAGTTATGCAAATAAGGAGCCACTCTGCACTGTGTGAGCTTCTCCCAGGCTTTCCACAGCTCGTGACAGTACAAGCAGCAGTTGGTAAAATATCATTTAAAGTAAAATATCATGTTTTCTCCAGTCATGGCAATAGGTTTATTTGTTGTTGTTGTTGTTGTTTTCTTTCAAGACAAGGTTTCACTGTACAGCCCTGACTTTCCATAAGTTGTGTAGACCAGGCTGGCCTTGAACTTACACAGATCCACCTGCCTCCACTTCCCAAGTGCTGGGATAAAGGAGTGTACTACCACACCCAAATACTATAAATTTTAAGCCACAAGAGGCTTACTAAAACCTGTAACCTTGGAATTTGGAAGACTGAGGTAGGAGGATGCTTGGAAGCCTTCTAGCAGCCTTCAGATGAAGATGTAGCACTCTCAGCTCCTCCTGCACCATGCCTGCCTGGATGCTGCCATGTTCCTGCCTTGATGATAATGGACTGAACCTCTGAACCTGTAAGCCAGCCCCAATTAAATGTCCTTATACGAGTTGCCTTGGTCGTGGTGTCTGTTCATGGCGGTAAAACCCTGAGGAAGACAGCATTCTTCAGCATTTGAGGGGATTTTTTACAGTGGTAGAACTGCCAGGCAAACACTCTACCTCTGAGCTGTATCTGCAGCGTTTTTTGGTTTCTTTGGTTTTGGTTTTCATTGTCTCATCAAGTGGCGTTGAATTTGTAATCCTCCTGCCTCAGCCCCCTTGTCCACCCACCCCAGTAGCTAAGATGGCAGGTCCTGAGTCACTGCCTCAGCTTTCATCGATCCAGCTGACAGTGGATTCCACCATCAGATTCATGCCTAGCTCCCCTCCCCCACCCACCCACCCTCCTGGCTCCCAGTGTTTCCTCTCAGTTACTCACCTTCTGAGTTTCTTGTGTCTTCATAGGATGTGAACTGGCTTTTACCCTTCTG
This sequence comes from Tokudaia tokunoshimensis, assembly GCA_036184795.1. Lineage (NCBI taxonomy): Eukaryota > Metazoa > Chordata > Mammalia > Rodentia > Muridae > Tokudaia > Tokudaia tokunoshimensis. The sequence goes on from BTHU01000020.1 coordinate 46,961,150, forward strand.
CGTCAACGGGTATTATCTAATTAGGTAATGAGTGGCAGTCATGATCACAGCTGCCACCACAGGTCTGGCAGCCAACATTGACTCTGTACTTACATAGAGCGGATGTGAGAAGGAAGGGGAGGAAGTTTTGGTACATCGATGGGAGCTCCTAGTACCTCACACGAGGCGACATATCTGCAGCCCAACAGGGTCGGTGAAGAGAAATCAGGTAGGTGGTGGCATCCTTACAAATAAAGGTTTCAGGAGCTGGAGAGGTGACTCAGTGGTTAAGAGTGTGTGTTAATCACACAGAAGCAGACCTCCAACCCAAATCATGGCCAGATTAATTAAAGCAAGCTTTTTTTTTTTTTTTTTTAAAAATCTGTGTACATGGGCATTCTCTCCCTAAAAGTGGGTTCAACAGATCAGTACTGGACATGGGAGAAGATAAAGATTTTTCCTCGAGGCCGGGCGGTGGTGGCGCACGCCTTTAATCCCAGCACTTGGGAGGCAGAGGCAGGAGGATTTCTGAGTTCGAGGCCAGCCTGGTCTACAAAGTGAGTTCCAGGACAGCCAGGGCTACACAGAGAAACCCTGTCTCGAAAAACCAAAAAAAAAAAAAAAAAAAAAAAAAAAAAAAAAAAAAAAAAAAATAAAGTGAAAAAAAAAAAAAAAGATTTTTCCTCGAAATCGTGATCCTCCTGCCTCTGCCTCCTTCAGCAAATCCTACTGGCGTGTGCCACCACTACCGGCGGCAAAGGTTTTTATAGTTCAGGAGTGGGGGGGGTTCAAAATGGGGGGATGTGGGATCACAAAGGCAGAACATAAATATAACAAGTTGGTCATAATAATCTTCTGCAACAAAGACATAGTTGCAAGATGCTCATAACAAAGTAGTCATAATAACAGGTGGTCATAATAACCTTTTGGAACAAAGGCGTGGTCGCTGCTATCTGGAACAGGCAGTACATGACCATTTGTAGTTAAAGTTACAGGTGGGGCATAGCTCAATCCTTGAGAAACAGGAATGAACTTATTTTGTCTTTATGCCCTAAGATAGCTTTCAAGCTCAAGATAAAAGCAGGCTGCATTATCAAAGTGCTTGCTGCAGTCCGGCAGTGGTGGCACACACTTTCGATCCCAGCTTTTGGGAAGCAGAGGCAGGCGGATCTCTAAGTCTGAGGCCAACCTGGTCTACAGAGCAAGTTCCAAGACAGCCAGGGCTACATGGAGAAACCCTGTGTCAAAAAACAAACAAAGAGTGCTTGCTGTTCTTCCAAGTTTGGTTCCCAGCATGTACATAGTAGCTTACGACCGCCTGTAAATCCAACCAGAGTGGATTCAGAGCCCTCTTCTGGCCTCAGTGAGCACTTTACATACATGACATATATTCACACAGACAAACACACATACATTTAAATACAATAAAACTAAATCTTTTTTTAAAAATATAAAAGAAAAGATGTTCTCTTTTAAAAAAAAAAAAAGATTTGGCTACTCAGGCCTGACCTTCCTGCTGCCGGGTCAGGCTGAGGGTTCTCTGAAGCAACCCCAAGTCCCGACATGCCCTGCTTGAGACACCATGGTGGCACACTGGCGACAGGCTGGGCTCAGCTACATTCGGTTCTCCCAGATCTGTTCAAAAGCAGTGAGGGATGCCCTGAAGGCCGAGTTCAAAGCGAGAAAGCTTGAGAAGACTTCGGGCAGCAGCATAAAAACTGGGAAAGTGAAGAAGGAGTAGCTGGTGAAGAAGGAGTAGCTGAACCTGACTTAATCCTGAAGTGTCGAATATTCAAGGCAAAGCATGTTCTGGCAGATGGAAATCAACCTCACCTCCTGGGGACAGACTACCCATCTTGTTGATAAATTGACGATGCCAATAAATTAACATGATTCACTCTCAAAAAAAAAAGACTTATTTATTTATTTTATGTATATGAGTACAGTGTCGCCATCTTCAGACACATCAGAAGAGGGCATCGGATCCCATTACAGATGGCTTTGAGCCACCATATGGTAGTTGGAATTGAACTCAGAACCTCTGGAAGAACAGCCAGTACTCTTAACCGCTGAGATATCTCTCCAGATACCCCGGGAGAAATGTTTTCAATAAGAAGTAATTCTGAGTGATAAAATACAGTTTTGACCTACCGAGAGAGATATGTCCCCAAATGAAAATAATCGGAGACAAAAACATAAGGTTAAAGTATGAGGCTTGTGATGCACAGTACTTGAAATGGGGTGTGGGTGGTCATGAAAAGTTAATACAACCCCTAAGGTCAGGGACTGGTTAAGAGCACTGACTTCTCTTCCAAGAGGTCCTGAGTTCAATTCCCAGCAACCACATGGTGACTCACAACCATCTGTAATAATGGGATCTGATGCCCTCTTGTGGTGTGTCTGAAGACAGCTGCGGTGTATTCATACACATAAAAAGAAAATAAATCTTAAAAACCACACTGAGTTCAGGTTCCCAGGCCCCGGAACCCAACTCCTGTCCTGCTCGTTCAGATGTTTCATGCTGGCCTGTGGACCAGTGAAGGATGTAGAGGGGAAGATGCTGTTATCCTGTCATCTACGCCAAGGCACACGAGTCACACATGACATAATTGACTGTGCAGCTCGCCCTCTCCTTGTCTCCTTGCCATTCCAAATTCCAGGTCAGCGTCCAGGACGGGACCTGACTGCAAAAGCTGACTCTAACCCTTCGGGGACACAACTCAGACCCCTAACTGGCTGCTTCCTTGAGCTCTCAGAAAATGAAGCTTTTATTTTTAAAGATTTATTTATGTATTACATCTAAGTACATTTTCGCTGTCTTCAGACACGCCAGAAGAGGGCGTCAGATCTCATTACGGATGGTTGTGAGCCACCATGTGGACAATGGGATTTGAAGTCCGAACCTTCAGAAGAGCCGTCAGTGCTCTTAGCCACTGAGCCATCTCTCCAGCCCCGAAGCTTTTATTTTTAAGCTTCCGTCTCTGAAGTGGGTGAAGTTTCTCGGCTTCTACCCTGAACCCACACTGTAACTCCAGTTCCTGGGAATCCAATGTCCTTTTCTAACTAGGCTCGCACTAGCCTAGGACTCCGCTGCTATGATTGGCTAAAGTTGGGTCATGTGACTAAACTACCGTAGAGTCCTCTTTGGCGGCTCAGGCTGCCCTGATCACTGGAAGTAGAAGCTGAGGCATGGCCTTGGGATGCAGATAAAGTTGGGGTGGGTTGGGGACAACCCAAGTTGTCAGTGTCCCTCAGGGGTGACTGCTTGACTTGAGCACTTTAGGATACTTTCCCTTTTCTATCTGACACCAGCCCCACACAGCCCAGCCCCGTCCACCCCACCCTCACCCCCACCCCCTACCTCCCCACCTCCCCCTCCCCCACCCCCCACCCCGCTCAGGGGAGCTCTGGTGAAGGAATGAAGGTGGGGGAAGCATCAGACTCATTGCTCCCAGCAAAAAGGCGCCTCCACCAGAGGCCAGCTTCAGCCTGTCAGCAAAGGAGTGGGAGCAATAGGAAAGGCCCCCAGGTTGCCTGAGCTCAGTCAAGGCCGCGGGCTGCCTTAAAGGGCTAAGGCCACCCAGGCTGTAAGGGCAGGAGGCCATTCTTTTTTCTAAATAAGCCAGAGACTTGTGAAAAGGCGAGGCAGGTGCATGGCTGGAACCCAGGATTTGCTAGGACTTAGACAGCAGCCTCTAACCGGCCTTGGGTTCTGGGAAATGAGCCTGGAAACTTCAAAGTGGAAACTGTGTGTTTGTTTGTTTAGAAACAGAGTCTCACCATTGTTGAGTAATAGCCGCAGATGATGAGGAATTAAGTCAGGTTGTACTGAGCAATAGCCCCTAGCTGTAAAGAATGGCTACAGAAACTACATACCAGGGCATCAAAACAACCTACCCCGCTCCCTGTGTGTTCAACTTCATCCCGGGAGAGGGTTAGGCCCCTTCCTGTTCTGATAAAGCAGTCTCAGCCTGTTGAACTCCAGTTCCTCTGCTTCTCTGTCTCATTTTTCTTACAGTAACGTGTGGGACAAGTGGAACCGCGTCACCAGACAAAAAACTGGGAAGGTCGAACAGATTAAGAAACCCCGGCGATTCTCATAAGTGCGAACGGTAAGCGTTTGAACTTGCTCCTGACCTGGGTCCCATCCTGGAGCATGCGCGTGACCATCATGACAGCTAGTCAGAGAGCACAGAGCCCAGAGTTCTTCATACTAATGAGGTATCTAGATGGGCCACCTCGAGGGTTCAGCCAATAAGCTTCCCTTCCCAGACATTCCTCCCTGCAAAAGGTATTTAATCTCTGGTCCACCCTGAGTAAACTGTATGCACCATCTTCATCATGAATGAACAGTGTGGACAGGCAAGGACTGCCTTTGTCATCAGGAACCACTGTGGAGGGAAGTCATCTTTCTTTCTTTCTCTCTCTCTCTCTCTCTCTTTTTAATTTATTTACATTTCAAGTGTTATCCCCTTACCCGGTTCCCTCCCTCCCAGAAACCTCCTATCCCATCCTCCCTAGGGAAGCCATCCTTATCGAGCTGTGCCGCCTAAGTCTCCCACAGAAGGTCCCTCTGTGCTCCGGACACTCGCCCCTGAGCTAAACTGGACTCCCCATCCCCCAGGCTGTAGCTCAGTCGGTACAGTGCTTCCCTAACATACATGAAGCCTTGGGTTTCATGCCCACTACCAGAAGTAATGGAACACCTCCTGTGTGCCCAGAACTGAGGAGGTAGAAACAGGAGTATCAGAAGTTCAAGGTTGATGCCAGGCAGTGGTGGTGGATGCCTTTAATCCCAGCACTTGGGAGGCAGAGGCAGGTGGATTTGTGAGTTCAAGGCCAGCCTGGTCTACAGAGTGAGTTCCAGAACAGCCAGGGCTACACAGAGAACCCCTATCTCAAAAAACCAAAACAGAAGAAGGAGGAGGAGGAGGAAGAAAAAGAAGAGGAGGAGGAGGAAGAGGAAGAGGAAGAAGAAGAAGAAGAAGAAGAAGAAGAAGAAGAAGAAGAAGAAGAAGAAAAGTAGTTCAAGGTTGTCTTCAGCCAATAGCAAGGTGGAAGGCAGCCTGAGCTAGAGATCCCTACCTCAGAAAACAACTTTTCTGTATAACTGGCCCAAAGCCACACAGCTAGCTGCCAAGTGGCAGAGTACGATCTAAGTAAGGCCAACCTGTCTTTATGCCATGGTCATTTGGTCATTAAGGCCTGGTATACTGAATAAGTGACTGAATAAATAAGCCAAGACTAGGTGCCTGGAGATTGAGCCAGGATGGCCTGCGGAGTTGGCCCAGGCCATGGGGGAGAAAAGGAGGTAGGACAGGCATTTCAAGAAGTCAGACTGTGGATGCTGGGCACGGTGATTGGGGTCGGGCAGCTCTGCGTGCATGAGGCAGACTCCTCAGAACCCTGTGTTCTTGCCTCCCTCAGTTCCCAGGGGGCAGGGCCAGCCTCTGTTCTTCCTTATCTCCTCCTATTGCAACAGCACTCAGCATCTGTCTCCCCCCACTTCAGATACAAGGCGGGTAGTGTTCAGCCATTTTTGCCCAGTACTGATTGCCCGACTGAGATACTGTCCATTCTTTCTGGAAGAAGAGAGAAGACCGCCTGAGACTCCATGACACCTTGAAGAGAAACCAGCCGGAGTCCCACACCCAGCAAGCCAGCAAAGAGCCGGTGACTGGAACCAGCAGAGGAGAAGCCGCGCAGCTGACGAGGTGCTAACCATATGCTTGCTTCTTCTAAAGAGGGACACGAGGAAAGCTTAGGTCCTTAACTCTACGGTTAGGACCTAAGAGATCTCGGCCTCCAGGATTATGCAGGTCAGGGAGTTTGGGGTGGGGGACGCAGAGGTGACATTCACAGGGGCTGTTGAGAGTCCTGGGAAGATGAGTCAGTACAGCCTGCTGCTCAGTTCCAAGAGTCCCACTGCTACCTCAGAACTGGGGGAAAGTGCGGTGATCAATTAGCAATGTCTGCCAAGGAGTCGGAATAGGAAGCGGAGTCCTGGGTATTCCATACTTACTGTCCAGAGTGGCAAAACAGTAGGAAATTATTAGCAACAGTAGCAGCTCAGCTAATCAGAGTTGCAAACCCCTGTAATCTCATCCCTTGAGAGGCTGAGGCAAAAGGACTGAGTTCCAGGCTGGCTTGGGCCTCCTAAGCCAAATAATAATAGCGGGCAACATTTATTAAGCACATCAACTGTGCTAGAATGTATTCATGTCTTCTACTTCTATCCGCAAACTAACCCCCAGGGGCAGATGCCATTGTCCATCCTCTGAAAGGTCTGTCCATGGGGCTTTTTTATACCTGTGTCATTTGATATTGTACCCCAGGCTCCTAAAATACTACCTAGTCAGGTAAGCACTTGGTGTAAAGGTTTGCCGAGGAGCAGGTGAATTTCCATTTTGCAGACGAGGAAACCTAGAGTCTAGAACAGTAAGTAGCTCCTTCCAAGTTAGGTGCTGGTAAGTGCTACTTTAGGGCGTATCTTAGTCAGGGTTTCTATTCCTGCACAAAACATCATGACCAAGAAGCAAGTTTGGGAGGGAAGGGTTTATTCAGCTTACACTTTCCACATTGCTGTTCATCACCAAAGGAAGTCAGGACTGGAACTCAAGCAGGTCAGGAAGCAGGAGCTGATGCAGAGGCCATGGAGGGATGTTACTTACTGGCTTGCTTCCCCTGGCTTGCTCAGCTTGCTTTCTTATAGAGCCCAAGAATACCAGCCCAGAGATGGCCCCACACACAAGGGACCCTCCCTCCTTGATCACTAATTGAGAAAATGTCCCACAGCTGGATCTCATGGAGGCATTTCCTCAACTGAAGCTCCTTTCTCTGTGATAACTCCAGCTTCCATCTAGTTGACACACAAAACCAGCTTAAAATGTGGCTGGTGTTCGGAAATCTGAATTTATAATTTTATATAAATCTTAGCTAATTTTAAAGCTGACATTAGAAATAGCCACCCGTGGCTGGTGGCAGGTGCTCTGAATAGCACGGCCAGGAGCTTAAGAGTTTGATCCCCAAAGACTAATGCCAGATTCCAGAATGTAAAGTGTATACAAGGTCAAGGTTTTCCTGCAGCGCTGTAGAAATACCCTGACTTTAGGTTCCATGGGGGAGGAGAGGGGTCATTAGTGAAGGAAGATTTTGTTTTGTTTTTTAAGATTTATTTGCTATATGTAAGTACACAGTGGCTGTCTTCAGACACATCAGAAGAGGGCATCAGATCTCATGGATGGTTGTGAGCTACCACGTGGTTGCTGGGATTTGAACTGAGGATCTTCGGAAGAGCAGTCAGTAGTCTTAACTGCTAAGCCATTTCTCCAGCCCATGAAGGAAGGTTCTAGCAAGTACCTTTTGCTGTCCTTATGCCACAGCAGTCTGGGAGGGACTCTTCCCAGGTTGTGGATGGCTGTGATGGGGGATCTGGACTACCGATGACAAACCTGCTGAGCTGGGACAGAGTTCAAGGACTGCAACCTTGAGGTCCTGAGTCCTCAAGCCTTAGTCTTTTATTGCCTAACAGAAAGAGAAACACCTTGTAGGGAGCCATGCCTCATAGGTGAGTCAGGCTGTGGGCACTACCAGTGGGTGAGGGACCTCGGTGGTACCATGCTAGAGCTGGGGCGTGCATTCACTATGCACATAGCAGCTCCTGTTCCTCCTCCAGGCCTCTGTCCAGGCCGGTTGGTGTCTTCCTACCCCTCCCATCAAAGGGTGATGTTGGGCAATACCTAAAGCAGATGACGGTCTGAGTGTAGACGGCTAGAGAGTGTCCACGCCAGACCATAACAACTTAATCAGGGATCAGGGCTTAAACCGAAGAGCACCTGTGTGGTCTGCTAAGTGTCTTATACCATCAGCTAAAGTTAAAAGCTATATCACAGACAGTTCGATGAAAGCGTGGATTAATTCATCGCACTTTGATGACGCCACCAGGAGGAGGGGATTGGAGGTGGAGAAACTCCACCCTATGCTGTTTCTTTCTGTTAAGCAATATAAGTATGAGACTTGAGGACTCAGGACCTCAAGGTTGCAGTCCAGGGACTACACGGTAAAGTAGCTTGTTCAGCTCACAAAGTAGGAGCACACTCTTGCCAGGATTTATCCCAGGAGCGAGGTGGGGGTGGGGGGGAATGGTGGAGGCTGGTGAGATGGCTCAGTGGTTAAGAGCACTGACTGCTCTTCCGAAGGTCCTGAGTTCAAATCCCAGCAAAAACATGGTGGTTCACAACCATCCGGAATGAAATCTGATGCCCTCTTCTCATGTGTCTAAAGACAATTACAGTGTACTAACATATAATAATAAATAAATCTTTAAAAAAAGAGAGAGAGAAGAAAAGCTACCAAAGAGCCCATGTCATGTGATCTCATTTGCATAGATTTACAGGTAAAGATTTACCTGTGTGTCTTGTTTTTTTTTTTTTTTTTATTTTGTTTTGTTTTGTTTGATTGTTTGGAGACAGGATTTCTCTATGTAGCCCTGGCTGTCCTAGAACTTGCTATGTAAACCAGGCTGGCCTTGAACTCACAACAATAACCTTACCTCTCTTCCCAAAGTGCTGGGATTAAAGGTGGACACCACCATACATGGTGGGCCATGTGTCCTCAAATGTCCATAGCTGTTCCCTTTGGGTAGCTGATGTTTCCCCTTCCTTGGTCCTCTCTGTTTTCTGAGCTCTCTGTGCAGAGGATGTGTCACTATGAGGTACTGTTGGTAGCAGGGGCCAGGCTAAAGCTCTAGAGGCTGACTGCCTGGCATCAGAGAACAACTTCTTCATTTTATGTTTATGAGTTACATGGTCGCTGTCTTCAGACACCCCAGAAGAGGGTGTCAGATCCCATGACAGATGGCTGTGAGCCACCATGTGATTGCTGGGATTTGAACTCAGGACCTTCGGAAGAGCAGTCAGTGCTCTTATCCGCTGAGCCAGCTCTCCAGCCTGAGATCTGCTTCTGAAAGGTGAAATATCTCAGGGATTTTCCTTCTCCAGGCCTCACCTTCTGAGAATTTGTAAACAGGAAGGGAAGGGTGCCTTCCTCCCAGGGTCAAAAGATGTAATGATTTCCTGTGCATGCCGAGCTTAGAGCACTGTTTAGGGCATGGTGAGCTGCAGGGTTGTAACCCACACATCGTAGCCAGCAATGGCATTATTATTATTATTATTATTATTGTTGTTGTTGTTGTTGTTTAAAAATGTAATCCCAGAATTTAGGAGGCTGAATCAGGAGGATCAAGAATTCCTGCCAACCCGGGCCACATAACAAGGCCCTACCTCAGATTTATGGTGATCCTCCTGCCTCTGCTTCCTGAGTGTGAGGATTACAGGTGTGATTCAGTGTGATCGGCCAGCATTCACTACATTTGTAATTGAAACAGAATGCTATCGAAAGGCAGAAAGCGAAGTCAGTTCACTCCGTGTTCCTAGGGAGACAGAAGGAGGCCAGGCTAGCTTTACAGGCCAAGGTCACCTATAGATTTCCAGATTTGTCCAAGGCCTGACTACAGCCCCCCACCTCAGGGCTGTGCATCTTCTAGTTTGCCTTTCCAAACCCAACACCTCAGGTACTAATGCAAAGGTACACATTTATAAAACAGCTTTAGTTAGGTTGTCTATGGCAATGAGCTAAAGAGGCAGTAGAACTACTTAATCTACACTAAATTTTTTAAAAAAGAGTTTATTTATTTAATGTACATGAGTACACTGCCGTATGGTTACAGATGGTTGCGAGCTGCCATGTGGTTGCTGGGAATTGAACTCAGGACCTCTGGAAGAGAAGTCAGTGCTCTTAACCGCTGAGCCATCTCTCTAGCCCTACCTTAAATTTTTTTAAACTCTAAGAATATCTTAATAGATAATAGGTGAACAGACATAAATTTATATTCTCATGGGTATACAACTAACAATACTCTCATTTTAAAACTTTTTATCATCTCCCCCAAAAGTCCCTAATTTTCCTTTGTTAACTGTCCCGACTCCCTCTCCCCTGGCATCCTCTACTGTGCTTCTTGGCTCTCCCATTTTCCTGTTTGAACATTTTACCTATGTATTTTGATTTCAAGTGGTTTGCTTTTCTGAGACAGTCTCTCTATGTAGCCCAGGCTGGCCTTGAACTCTTTATCTTCCTGCTTCAGCCTCTCAAGGGCTGAGATGACAGCTGTGTGCCACCAAATGCAGCTGGGAGTGTCCTTCTGTGTCTAGATTCTTTCACACAGAGGAACGAACCTCTTCAAAGTCCTTCCAGACTATAACTTGAGTGAAGTTTGATAATTGATAGGTGAATTAACAATGATCTAAGATCAATACATGTTTACTGAGAGGCTATGTACCTGCCATAGGAGCCCAGCAAGGATGGTAACGTTTGCTGGAGGCTTTGAGTAGAGAAGAAACAGAAAAAAAGAGCAAGAGGGTGAGAGGACGAGAGAGGGCACGAAAGAACAAGAGAACAACAAGAGAGCAAGAGCTAGAGCTGCGGGGGAGAGAGACAGACAGACAGACAGACAGACAGACAGACAGAGAACGAGAGAGCTAGAGCTTGCTGCGAGGGGAAGAGAGAGAGAGACAGACAGACAGAGATAGGGACACATAGAGACAGACAGAGACAGGGACACATAGAGACAGAGACACATAGAGACAGACAGAGACAGACAGAGGAGAGGGACACATAGAGACAGACAGACAGACAGACAGAGACAGGGACACATAAAGACAGAGACATATAGAGACAGACAGACAGACAGACAGAGACAGACAGACAGACAGGGACACAGAGACAGACAGACAGACAGAGAACAACGAGAGAGCAAGAGCTAGAGCTGCGGGGGAGAGAGAGAGAGAGACAGACAGACAGAGACAGGGACACATAGAGACAGACAGACAGAGAACAACGAGAGAGCAAGAGCTAGAGCTTGCTGCGAGGGGGAGAGAGAGAGACAGACAGACAGAGACAGGGACACATAGAGACAGACAGACAGACAGACAGAGATAGGGACACATAGAGACAGACAGACAGAGACAGACAGACAGAGGAGAGGGACACATAGAGACAGATAGACAGACAGAGACAGACAGACAGAGACAGGGACACATAGAGACAGAGACACAGAGACAGACAGACAGAGACAGGGACACATAGAGACAGAGACACATACAGACAGACAGACAGACAGAGACAGGGACACATAGAGACAGAGACACAGACAGACAGACAGACAGAGGAGAGGGAGGGAAGAAAAGGAAGGAAAGAATTATTTAAAATATTTTGAATCAACTATGTCAAAGTCGGGGGCAGTGGTAGTTGAGGCCCTGGACTTAATCTCCTGAGCTTGAAAAAAAAAGTAATAATAATAGATTGGGATAAAGGTATGGAGTAGCAGAAAGCAGGCCACAGGAGGTGTAGTTACTAGCAGAGTTGTCGACAAAGGACTCTTTACAGAATAGGTGAGCAGAAGCCACCCGAGGGAAGATAAGGAGGATACAGCCATCCCGGAGACCCCCACCCTGAGGTTTGTCCCACAGAGTCACCTAGTATCCTGGTGCCTGGGACGAGGGCGCTAGCAAGCTTCTGCGGCGCATGCCTGGCCTGCCTAGGGGACAGCTGGGGTCTGGCCAGGTGCCATCAATAGTAAGGGATCAGGGACCTTCACCAGCTCAGCTTCTTCCAATCTACAGATCCCGCCCCTAAGGCTACACCCCCGGCCTCCCAGCCTCCTCAGGCCCCGCCTCTGGAGCTGCACGCGCCTTCTCCGGCCTGCCCTTCAGATGAGGCCCCGCCCCTTACCCTGCAGACCCCGCCTCTCCCGTCGGCCGGCCCCGCCCCCAGCCGCCATTGACAGTGTAGGCTCGCACTTCCTTGCAGAGGGATGGCTGCCCTTCGGACGGGCCCGGTAGCCCCGCAGCGTGCGCTGCTCTGGTAGCGGCTCGCAAGCGGGTGCGATCCGGGCTCGCGGGTGCACAGGTGCGGCCCACGCCTCCCTCCGCGGCTCAGCACCTTCGGGGCGGGACCCGGGACGGTGAGTGCAGCCTGGGCTGCATGCTGGCTCCCGGGGATCCCGGGTGGGGGCTCTGCACCCTCACCTCACCTGCTTGCACGTAGTCCAGGACGCAGCTAGGCGCCACAGACATGGTCCGGGAGACTAAGGCGAGCCTGGCACTGGAGAACTCTCTCTAGATCCCTTGGCCTAGAAAAGAAAGCTTCCAGACAGTGAGGAACCAGAGACCTGGCTAGCCGCCCTAAGTAGATGGGCAGAGAGGGTATCTATGTTTTCCTGTCTATGACCTTGGGTGGGCCCCTCAGCCACCTAGCCCACCCACGATGTGATTTTATCACTGTGGGAACAGTGGTGCCCATTCTCAGACCCCCAAGGTGAACCGGGGGAATCAGGGGTATGCAGTAATTAGATGCTGTTTGATAGCTGAAACGTTTCCCTTCTCTCTGGGCCCCCAGCAGCCCGGAGAGTCCCTGCATGGATACAGCTTAGTCACAAAGTTACTAGTTTTCTCGAAAAGATTCAGTTGTGTCTTCTTTCCCAGGGAGAGCGGGAACAGGATGGAATGTCCCGATTTCTTCCTCCATGGGAACACTGGAGCCCCCTCGCTCTCCCCATTTATCTCAGAACGGTGCTGACTTATCACATTGTTCTGCTTTAGCAAAGACTCTTTGTTAAATAGGTAACAAAATGATTCTTCGTGTGAGCTCAGCAGAACTGGGGGAAAGCCCAGTCCATGTTGGTTTTATAAAGAAAAGGGGGTAAAGAATTGAAACAGGAAAAGACAGACTCCTCTCCACAGGCTGTTAATTAGACCAGCAAGAGGCTGTACTTTCCAACCTTCTAGAGAGGTTGGACTCTTTTGGGGGTAGAGAGCTTTGGGGCAAGATCATTTCAAGAAGTTGTAAGTAGGGAACTTGCAGGTATTAACTTCAGGCTGTTTGCAATGTGTTGTTATCCATGACCCCCATTGCCCCGGTCCCTGCACATTGCTCCCACCCCGGAACATAAAGGGGCAGGGAGTTCCTGAGCATAATTTCTCTGAATTTAGCCCAACAGGTTTAATCCTCCCTGGGTGTCCCCTGCCAGTATCTTCCTAGACTTCCAAGTCCTTCCTCCCAGGTCTTTACAAGATCCTTGGCATTTTAATGCCGGTAGGAACAGCATGTGTCAGGTCTGTAGATTTGATCAGAAAGGTCAGCACAGCAGGACTGCCCATGTTTGTATCAGAGCATAGGCCTCGGGGGACGTTTCTCCCTGTGGATTCTTCCCTCCTATGACCAGACGGGACAGCTGTAGAGTGCAGAGGAACAGGAGGCCCTGCATATTCTCCTGACTGCTGGATGCCGGGTGGGTTGTTTCCCACCCCCGTTGTGACCTCTTGAGTTTTGAATCAAGGACAGGATGGGGATGGTCTTGTGGAGTTACATAGGAGAAAATTAATAAAGACTTACCGAAGCCCTGAGGACAGCGCTAAGAGCAGAGTCTGTACCCATCAGTCACAACTGTCTCTCGCCCTCCACTTCCTCTTGAGAATCTGAAAGTGTGACGCTGGTCATGTCTGTGCCTTGTTTCCCCGCAGAGATGAAGGGCCCAAGTTTGGTGGTCAGACGTTAACCAGCGTTATGACAATTTGAAATGTCTTCATCTGTAAAGTAGGACAGTTGTCATTAGCCTCCTATGTGTGGGAGGGACTAAGGGAGACAGCAAGGGAAGTAAGTCCCTTAGCTTGGATCCACACTGTAGTCCAGGCTCCACAATGATGACTGTCACAAAAACTCTGCCATAGCCCAAAGGTAGACTTTAGATTAAACATCAAAAAGTCTCAAAAAACCCAAAAAAAACCCCAAAAAACAACAAAATAAAACAGGGATGGGTATGAGGGAACACTGACTGCTTTTCTGGAGGTCCTGAGTTCAAATCCCAGCAACCACATGGTGGCTCAAAACCATCTGTAATGGAATCTGATGCCCTCTTCTGGTGTGTCTGAAGGCAGCTATGGTAATACTTACATATAATAAATAAATGAATCTTTAAAAAAAAAAGGTGGTTGTGTTGGGCCACTGAGATGGCTTAGCAGATAAAGGTGTTTGCCACCAAGCCTAACGACTTGAGTTCAATCCCTGGGTCTGGAAAGATGGGGGGAAAAAAAAAGAACTAACTCTCCCGGGCTTTCATAAAATAAACAAATTTAATTTAAATTTAATTTAATTTAATTTAAAACATGAACGCAAGACACAGACTAAACACTGGGACGTGAGTCAGACTTTAGATGACAAAAGGACATGGATTAAATAAATATAAGAAAAGGAGGTTGCCCCCTGCCCCCAGCCATGGCTGTAAAACGGGCTCAGAGTTCCAGGAGCTCTGATACCCATACAGATTAAAGGTCCTGATGAAAGCAACTGGGTTGCCTCCGGCCCCACAGTCCCCAAATAAAATAACTTGTTTTAAGCCCACCTTTAATCTCAGGACTCAGAGGCAAGTAGATCTATCTCTTGTGAGTTCAAAGTCAGACTCGTCTACAGAGCAAGTTCCAGGACAGTCAGAACTGCACAGAGAAACCCTGTTTCAAACAAACAAACAAACAACAAATCTAGACAGTGCTGGGTGCTCTCCTGTGTCCCCTGGTCTTGAGACACCCTTCAGATTAATATCAATCTCCTCTTGTGGTTGAGTTCTCTCTGTTTCTGCTCTTTCAATTCCCTTTGGGAACCTAGTCCCTGCCCTCAGCAGTTATGACAACCTTATGATTTCCTCATCCTCCTCCACGGGACGGTTTCTTCATTTGCCAACAACCTTGGTGCCTGCCAGCAGGGCCTGCGGCGAACAGCCAACCTGGAGTTGATACTGCATGTTCAGGGGTGTCACTCTCATTGCAGGTCTGAAATCAGTCACGATGGAGGCGAGCAAGCAGATGCGAGTGTCTCGGCCGTACAAAATCAGCGAGTCCTCAAAGGTACGTGAGCAGTCCCTCCCCACCCATGGCATCGATCCCGATTGCCTCATTCTGGCTGCTGTCTCCCTGACACACGTGGGTTTGCAGAGGAGCTCTGGGTATAGCCTGCTCCATTCTACAGATCACCACGAGGGAGGCAGGGAAGAACCATGTGGAGGCTTACCAACTGATATGAGTCTCACGGAGAACACGGCCTCTGACTTTAAAGTAGAATTCAACTTCCTGACCTTAGGGATTTCTTCTCTGTTGCATCCAACTCCTTGGGACCCCAAGAGTGAACAAATGTGGACTTGCTGGTCTGTGGCTATCAGCCTGTTAGAATTACCCTCAGCAAGCCAGGCAAGAATGCAGGGGGAGGTGGGGCTGGGGAGATGGCTCAGCAGTTAAGAGCACCAACTGCTCTTCCGAAGGTCCTGAGTTCAAATCCTAGCACCTACATGGTGGCTCATAACCATCCGTAATGAGATCTGACGCCCTCTTCTTGGGTGTCTGAAGACAGCTACAGTGTGCTTACATATAATAAATAAATAAATCTAGTCAGGCAGTGGTGGTGCACGCCTTCAATCCCAGCACTTGGGAGGCAGAGGCAGATGGATTTCTGAGTTCAAGGTCAGCCTGGTCTACAGAGTGAGTTCCCGGGCCATATAGAGAAACCCTGTTTTGAAAGACCAATAAATAAATAAATAAATCTTTAAGAAAAAATTAATCCAGGGGAAATGGCCATTGCCCAGCTAGGCATGGTGCACATCTATAATCTTGGAGGCTGAGGCATGAAGACAATCATGAGTTTAAGGCCAGCCCTGGCTATATGATGAGAACCAGACTGGCTGGCCAGCCAGAGTTACATAGCAAGATCCCCTTTCAAAAAGCAAGCAAGTAAGCAAAAATAGCCTGTGGGGGCGGAGTTGGGGGTGTGGGCATGGGTGGTGCATGCCTTTAATCCCAGCACTAGGGAGGCAGAGGCAGGCAGATCCCTGAGTTTGGGGGACCAACTTTGGATGTGTGAGGAACAGTGGAACACACCTATAATCCTAGCCCTCAGGAGGTAGAAGCAGAAGGATCAGAGATTAAAGCTCACCCTCAGCTCCATAGCGAGAGGAGAGGAGGGCTGGGCACGGTGTTGCATGCCTTTCTCAGCACGAGGGAGGCAGAGACAGGGAAACCCCTAAGTTTCGGGCTAGCCTGGTCTAGTCTACAGACTAAGTTTCAGAGCAGCCAGTGCAACACAGAGAAGCTGTGTTTTGAAAAACAACAACAACAACAAAAAAACAAAACAAAGGAAAAAACAACAGCAAAAAGGAGAAGGGAAAGAAGAAAGGAGATGACAGGGTGTCTCCTGGTTAAGCTGAGAGCTGGGGTGGGGAGCTGCGTCTTACACAGTGGCTTTGTTCCACCTCTGCTGTAGACAATCATTAGGAGACTCCTGTGTGGGTAATGGTCATGTGCACTCATTTCCTAACTGCATGTGCTAACAGTGCCCAGCTTTCTTCAAATGTTTCTCTTCAGAGATTAAATCTCATGATTGTTTTGGATGGTACACTGAGATGGTACATTGCCCCCAACGGGGTGAAAAATGATTCTCAGGGGTGCAAAAAGTTTACTTTTTTTTAAAAAAAAAAAACGTGCTTTTGTTTGATTTTATTTTCATCTTTGTTTTTGAAGTGGGAGGTTTCACTGTAGCCCACAGATCTCTAGTAGTGAAAAAATAAAATAAATAAGGCAGGCGGTGGCACGCATGCCTTTGGTCCCAGCACTTGGGAGGCAGAGACCAGCCTGATCTACAAAGCGAGTTTCAGGACAGCCAGGGATACACAGAGAAACCCTGTCTGGAAAACAAAAAACAATAAAACTGCCTAAATCATAAATGTGTTCTGTAAGTGTGGGCATCAGGCACATCCATGGAACTAGTGTGTAGTGTGGGCATTGGGTACACCCATGTAAATAGTGTGTACTGTGGATATCAGGCAGGCCAATGTAACTAGTGTGTACTGTGGACATCAGGCACACCCATGTAACTAGCTCCTAAGCAAAAAGGAAAGAACATGGCCAAATGCTGCTGGTGGCTGCACTCACAGCCATCCTCCTGCTTCCTTCTGTTCCTTCCTGGTCCCACTGGATTTACTGATGGGCACTCGGTATGTGTCTGGCACCTTTCAAACAGTGGAAGACCTCTTGAGGCTTTGAGAGCCACCAACATGTCAAAGTAAGACACTCCTGTACTCCTGTTTGGTAATGGAGTCTGTTCACCATGAGAGCAACATCGTTGCTCTCTGTAGCACTCTAAAGTGGGTTGCCTTGCAGGAAGGGTATCGAGTTCTATCCTAGCAGACACCCTCCCATACCTGCTGTACTCTGTTCTTACACCTGACCACTTAGGGTCCCCCCACCCCTGATATTCCATTGTATAGAGGTAAGTAGCACCCAGCATCAAGGAAGCAAAGACAGGTGAACTTGTGTCCAAAACCAGCCTAATCTACTGAACAAGGACAGCCAGGGCTACAACAAAGAAACCCACGAATAATAATAGTAATAGTAATAATAATAATAATAATACTAGCAGTAGAAGTAGTAATTATATAGGACTGTCAAGAAATTCTGTATAGGGTATTACTAATTCCCTGACATGCTGAGACACTGTTTTGGTATCCCCTTGAAATTGGGAGTGGTGGGTGTGTTTAAAGGTGCTTTCTGCAGCTGTGTCATAATGCCAGGGCAAAGTGTTGCTGAGACCCAAGAAGAGAAGAACCACAGTTGGTAGAATGGAGCCCACATTAGGCATAGTGGTTGAGTTCCTCCCCACAACCCCCAGCAGCTCACTGGCTCACAGCCATTTGTCTACACTGGGCCTTTAGAGCACCCTGTCACATGTGGCCATGGTTGGTCTGTCTGTCTGTCTATCTATCCATCTATCTATCTATCTATCTATCTATCTATCTATCTATCTATCTATCTATCCATCTATCCATCCATCCATCTAACCATCCATCCATCCATCCATCTATCTATCTATCTATCCATCTATCTATCTATCCACCTATCCATCTATCTATTAGGAAACGGTCTCATGTACCCCAGGCTGACCTCCAATTTTCTATGTAACTGAGGATGATTTTGAACATCTGGTCCTCCTGAGATGATAGGTGAGTCCTTCCTTCTTTGGGAGAGTCCCCAAACTAGTATCTGAAAGAGCTCAAACCATTCCTGCTCAAGGCCAATAGGCCTCCCTGTAAGAGGGTAGACAGAATAAAGAGCCACACAGGTGGGGCGGGGGCTGACAGCAGCCATTCTGTCACAGAAGAACAAGCAGGAGAGCCTAGCCCACTGAGCCAAGAGGGAGGTGACCTTGGGGAAGGCCTGTTATCTTTTTCAGCTTGTGGGAAGGCCTTGCCTGCTTTTTCCCACAAGCCTGCAAGGTGGACAGAGTGATCAGACATAGGAGCACGAGGAGATAAAGATACTCAGTTCCAAGGGCATCTGCCAGGGGTGGAAGGAAAGCACTGGCTGTGTTAAGGAGCAGATTCAAAGAGGGAATAGGGAAGGAGCTGGGATGTGGTTAAGTTGCTATGGTGTTTACCTGCCATACATGAAACCCTTTACCCAATCCCCAGTGCTGCCTGTGTGGTGTGCATCTGGAATTCCAGCACTCAACTATTATCTCAGGAGGACCAGATGTTCAAAATCATCCTCAGTTACATAGAAAATTTGAGGCCAGCATGAGGTATGTGAGACCCTGTTTCCCAACAAATAGGTAGATGGATGGATGGATGGATGGATGAATGGTTAGACGGATAGATGGATAGACAGATGATAGATGGATGGATGAATAATTAGATGAATGGATAGATAGATGGATGGACAGGTGGATGGATAGATGGACACATAAATGGATGGATAGATAGATAGAGAGATAGATAGATAGATATGGATGGATGGATAGATGGATAAATAGATAGATGGATAAACAGATGGATAGATGGACATATAGATGAATACATACATAGATACATAGATACAGATACTTAGATACATAGACACATAGATAGAGCCCTGCCACAGAACTCGTGCAGAGAAGACTTAGTTACTCAGAGAGGTAAGGGCCTGCAGACACCATCAACCTGTCTTCCCACTTTCCTGTTCCCTCCACACTTGATCTCAGGCTAGCTAACTGTTTATGTTTTGAATAGTCTGTTTTTCCTTATGTTGAGTTTTCTTCTTGATCCCCTCCTTTTCTCATTTCTCCATCCTCTCTCTTCTCCTCCTCTCTTACCCGCTCTGTCTCATGGACAGCACAAAATGAGCCCTGCAAAGGACAGCATTCCTACAGCTGAGTCCCTGGGTTCTCAGCCCAGGATCCAAGAATATGCATCGGATAGGTGGTGATGGCTATGGGCTCCCGAGACTGGGCAGTGGATGGGAGAGAGGAGTTAACGTGACTGTGAATTCAGCCTTTTGTAAGACAGAGAAGGCTCCTCCCCTCAGGGCCTTGAGCACAGCCAGAGCTTCTCAAATGGGCTGTATAAGGACTGATCCCTAACTCTAAATTATAAATATGCAGAGTTAGAGAAGGTCTGTGGCTAACCTAACCTAAGACCACACAAGCCAGCAGGAGACAGAGCTGCTCCATCTGCATTTAGGGGCTTGTCCCTAGGCAGTACCACTTTTCTGATGGGAAAACATTTACAAAACATCCATCATGACCTAGAAGAAGGAAGAAAGGAAAGACGAAAAAGTAAACTCTTTTTTTTTTTTAAGATTTATTATTTACTGTAGCTGTCTTCAGACACCCCAGAAGAGGGCGTCATTACGGATGGTTGCGAGCCACAATGTGGTTGCTGGGATTTGAACTCAGGATCTTTGGAAGAGCAGTCAGTGCTCTTAACCACTGAGCCATCTCTCCAGCCAAAAGTAAACTCTTAAGCTCCTGGTTATAAAGGAGGAAGACAGAAAGCAAGCAGTTTCTTGGTTTTGGTTTTTCCAGACAGGGCTTCTCTGTAATAGCCCTGACTGTCCCAGAACTCTCTCTGTAGACCAAGCTGGCCTTGGACTCACAGAGGTTTGCCAAGCAGACAGTTTCTAGGGAATATATATAGCGGGGCTGGCTAGAAGGCTCAACATGTAAAATCCCTTATTGCTCAAGTCTGCCAGACAACCTGAGCTCCACCCCGTGGAGGTTCCGGATGGAATGAAAGAAAGCTGTCTTCTCCCCTCCACATTCACACTGTCGCTATCTGTCCACACAGGCTAATGTATATGTTACTTGCTTGTTTTATTTTATTTGAGACAGTGGCTCTCTGTGTAGTCCTGGCTGGTCTGGAAATTTATTGGTAGACCAGACTTGATCTCACAGAGGCCCACCAACCTCTGCCTCTAGAGTGCTAAGATTTTAGGCATGTGCCACCATGCCCAGCCCGATTTTTAAAACTTATTTCAGGAGGGAGGGAAAGAAGGAAGGAGACACATGATCTCAGAAGCGCTGTGACTCTCTGGGGTTTATCACAATCGTACCATGACCTCTGGGGTCTGACTGCAGTCGCGGCAGGCAATGGGTGACAGCCCAGTGCTCTTCTCCCTGACACACCTTCTTGCGCAGGTGTACCACTGGCCTGACCACTCCACCGCGGTGCTGCAGCGGCTGAACGAGCAGCGGCTGCACGGCCTCTTCTGCGACGTAGTCCTTGTGGTCGAGGAGCAGCAAGTGCCGGCCCACCGCAACCTCCTGGCTGTGTGCAGCGACTACTTCAACTCCATGTTCACACTGGGCATGCGCGAAGCTTTCCAGAAGGAGGTGGAGCTGGTGGGCACCTCGTACGTGGGGCTCAAGGCTGTGGTGGATTTCCTCTACAGCAGCGAGCTGGAGCTGGACGGCAGCAACATTGACTACATCCTGGAGACGGCGCACCTGCTGCAGATCTGGACAGTGGTGGACTTCTGCTGCGAATACCTGGAGCAGGAGGTGAGCGAGGACAACTATCTCTACCTGCAGGAGCTGGCCTCCATCTACAGCCTCAAGCGGCTCGATGCCTTCATCGATCGCTTCGTGCTGAGCCACTTCAGCACGCTGTCCTTCACGCCTGACTTCCTGCAGTCCATTTCTGTGCAGAAGCTGTGTATCTACCTGAGCAGCGGTCAGGTGGAGCACAAGTGGGAATACGATTTGCTGCAGGCGGCCCTGCAGTGGCTCACGCAGCAGCCCGAGCGCGAGGTGCATACCTGCCGCGTGCTGGAGAACATCCGCTTCCCTCTCTTCCCCGAGGACATCCTGCTCCAGCGGGTGAAGCTGGCCATGTGCTCGCTGCTGCCCAGCGAGGCCAACGGCGAGGGCTTTGTGGAGGAAGCCATGCACTACCACAACAGCCTGGTGGCCCAGCCTGTCCTGCAGACGGAGCGAACGCGGCTGCGTTCGGAGGAGTGCTTGCTCTTCGTCGGGGGCGAGGTCTCTGAGCGGTGTCTGGAGCTGAGCGATGACACCTGCTACCTAGACGCCAAGAACGAGCAGTGGGTGAAGGAGACATCCCTGCCGGCCCGCCGGAGCCACCACTGCGTCGCTGTGCTGGGGGGCTTCATCTTCATTGCCGGGGGCAGCTTCTCGAGAGACAACGGAGGGAACGCAGCCTCCAACCTTCTTTATAGGTATGACCCCCGCCGTAAACAGTGGATCAAGGTGAGATTAAAGCAGATTAATTCTATCCTCTCGAGGCCTCCTTGTAGCTCCCTAACCTCACTGTGGTACCTGGATTCGGGGCCTTGATGACTGTCCTGCCTCTTCTGAGAGAGGCTTGATGGTCAATTGATGAGCCCCACCATTGCTGCCCTCCCTGGACCTAGACCTGGGTCAGGGAAGGCCAGGCAGCCGCCATCTGAAGGGATGGCTGGCGTCCAAAGCGGCATTCTTAGATGGAACCTTCTGTCTTCGTGGGAGCATTCTGGGTCTGTCCTGTGTCCAACACAATGGCCACTGGCCCTTTGTGGTCAGAAAGCATGAAATGTACTCTTTTATTTATTTATCTTTTTAAGATTTATTTATTTAGTTCATGTATGTGGGTACACCGGAGCTGTCTTCAGACACCCCAGAAGAGGGCGTCAGATCTCATTACGGATGGTTGTGTGCCACCACGTGGTTGCTGGGATTTGAACTTAGAACCTTCGGAAGAACTGTCAGTGCTCTTGACCGCTGAACCATCTCTCCAGCCCATGCCTAGTACTCTTATTTAATTGTAACTGACAGATACTGACAGTGTTTTGGGTTTTTTAAAAATTTATTTATTTATTTTATGTATATGAGTACACTGTAGCTATCTTCAGACACACCAGAAGAAGGCATCAGATCCCATTACAGATGGTTGTGAGCCACCATGTGGTTGCTGGGAATTGAACTCAGGACCTCTGGAAGAGCAGTCAGTGCTCTTAACCACTGAGCCATCTCTCCAGCCCCCAGATACTAAGTGTTGATGACTGCTCCAAACTCCATGACACAGACCCCAGGCCTCAGAGCCTCTGCTGGGATTCTCTTGTGGAGAAGTTTGGGGAGTAATTTCCAGGAACCAACAGAGCTCAATCTAACCTAGGGCAAGCATGGAGCCCACAGGTCAGCCCTGTTAGCACACCCTAGCTGAGTGTCTGAGTGTTCTGTTGCTGTGAAGAGACACCGTGACCAAGGCAATGCTGGTAAAAGAAAACATGGAAGGCTGGAGACATGGCTCAGGGGGGGTTAGAGCATGCATTGCTCTTGTAGAGGACCAGAGCTCAGTTCCTGGCACCCACATGATTGCTCATAAACATGGGTGACTCCAGTTCCAGGAGATCTGATGACCTCCTTTGACCTCCGTGAGCACAAAGTAGACACATCCATACATGCAGGCAAAACACCCATACGTATAATGTAAAACAAATAATTATCTATTGGGCCCTTGCTTGCAATGTCAGAGCTAGTCCTTTATCATCATGGCCAAAAGCAGCCATGGTGCCACTGTAGTACCCAAGAGCTTTAAATTTTCATCCACAAGCAGCAGGTACAGAGACTGGATCTGGAATGGCCTTTTGAAACCTCAAAGCTGGGGGGGTGCTGGAGAGATGGCTCAGTGGTTAAGAGCACCTGACTGCTCTTCCAAAGGTCCTGAGTTTAAATCCCAGCAACCACATGATGGCTTACAACCATCTATAATGAGATTTGATGCCCTCTTCTGGTGTGTCTGAAGATAGCAACAGTGTACTTACATATAATAAATGAATAAATCTTAAAAAAAAAGAAACAGAAACCTCAAAGCTCATCACCCCCACCCCCATGACACACTCTGACCCTATGGGGGCCATCACCCTGAGCTAGTAAAAGTTCAGAAGTTCCAGGCTGGCTCCTTGACCTCACCTCAAGTTTCACATTTCACCTTGGATATGCTTGTTGCCTCCATAGCCAGAGTTGATTGGAGTACATATGGCTGAAGTGAAATGACCCTTCTGCCACCAGAACCCATTTTCATGTTCACACCTCTGTGTGACCAATAAACCCCCGGGTTTTGCCGAACTCAATGCCAACCAGGTTTTAGTGGCTCACACCTGTAATCCCAGGATTTAGAAAGCTAAAGAGGTAGGATTGCCACAAAGTCTGAGGCCAACTTGGGCCACGTAGTGATTCCAGGTCATCCTGGGCCATAGATTGAAACCCTGTCCTGTTGCAAAACCAAAACCAAATGGATCCCAGATGACCTTTTAGTTCTTCTGTTCTCAAGACTAACCTGGGCAGACAAGATGACTCATCAAGTAAAGAGGCTAGCCTTAGAAGCCTGGTGACTTGAGGTTGGTTCTTGGAATGCACATAAATGGAAGGAGAGAATCAACTCAGAGTTGCCCTCTGACGTCCATATACATGTCATAGTATGTATTCCCCCCCCCACACACACACATACACAATAATAACACATTAAAAAAAAACAAACTACTGCCGGACGGTGGTGGCGCACGCCTTTAATCCCAGCACTTGGGAGGCGGAGGCAGGAGGATTTCTGAGTTCGAGGCCAGCCTGGTCTACAAAGTGAGTTCCAGGACAGCCAGGGCTACACAGAGAAACCCTGTCTCGAAAAACTGAAAAAAAAAAAAACAAACTAACTAAAAGCTAAGTGGGGTCTGTCTTAGGGTTTTACTGCGGTGAACAGACACCATGACCAAGGCAGCTCTCATAAGGACAACATTTAATTGGGGCTGGCTTACAGGTTCAGAGGTTCGGTCCATTACCATCAAGGCAGGAGCATGGCAGCGTCCAGGCAGGCATAGTGCAGGAGGAGCTGAGAGTTCTACATCTTCATCTGAAGGTTGCTGGCAAAATACTGGCTTCTAGGCAGCTAAAATGAGGGTCTTAAAGCCCATGCCCACAAAGACACACCCACTCCAACAAGGCCGCACCCACTCCAACAGGGCCACACCCACTCCAACAAGGCTACATCTACTCCAACAGGGCCACACCTTCTAATAGTGCCACTCCTTGGGCCAACCATATACAAACCATATCAGCACTTCCAGGAAGCCCAACTTTGGAGTCTCTCCTGTACAGCTGGTGGTAGAGGCTAGGCCTGTGGTCTCCCATGTTATTCAGGCTAGAGCGTCTACACTCTGCCTGCCTGCTGAGTCACTTTCTGCTCAGTTAGCGTGGATGGTGACCAATGAGTCAGCATTCATTAAAACAATTTTTTTTTCCAGCTGTATTATGCTATGGTGGTAGGGCATTGTCCAGCATGCTGGAATCCTGGGTTTCGTTCCTAGCTCCATGAACCTGCATCTGATGGGGGAGAAGGGAAAGCTGGCTTTTGTTGAAATGTTTTAATTTTATATGGATTTATTTAATTTTATGTGTGTGGGTGCCATGCTTTCGTGTATGTCTGAGTACCATAAGCATGCCTGATGTCTGAGGAGGTCAGAAGAGCACACCGAATCCCTTGGAGCTAGAGTTATGGACAGATGTGAGCTGCCACGTGGGTGCTGGGAATCAAACCTAGATCCTCTGTAAGAACAAGTGCTCCTAACAGCTGAGCCATCTCTCTAGTCTGGTGTTGTTTTGTTTGTCTCTTTGTTTTAGAAACTCATTCATAGCCGGGCATTGGTGGCACACGCCTTTAATCCCAGCACTTGGGAGGCAGAGGCAGGAGGATTTCTGAGTTCGAGGCCAGCCTGGTCTACAGAGTGAGTTCCAGGACAGTCAGAGCTATACAGAGAAACCCTATCTTGAAAAAACAAACAAAAAAAACCCCCAAAAACAAAAAAAGAAACTTATTCATTTCTTGCATGATGCCAGGTCACAAGGTTGACCACAAGGCTAAACCGGTTTGAAGAGACATTGTCCCCATGTACTTCTTAGGGATACGAGGGGAAGTATCAGGGGTTCTCAGAATTCCTGCCGGGCCCCTCTCCCCAGCACATCCGGACACTGTGTGGCCCTCCTGGGCCATTCGCTCTGTGGACACAGTGGAGGAACATGGTGCTAAGGCTTGGGAAGGGAAGCTTCAGGTGTCTCGCCCTCACAGGTGGCGTCCATGAACCAGCGCCGTGTGGATTTCTACCTGGCCTCCATTGAGGACATGCTGGTGGCCGTCGGTGGCCGGAACGAGAACGGAGCACTGTCATCTGTAGAGACCTATAGCCCCAAGACCAACTCCTGGACCTATGTGGCCGGCTTGCCAAGGTGACGGGGGTGGGGGGGGACTTAAAAGGCTGATGCTGGGAGCTGATGCTGTCACGGGATAGTTTAGTCTTGATCGCTGTTTTCATAAATATCCTGACTTCGACATAGCCGGTTAGGCCATGAGGGTCTGAGGGCAGTTACAGGCCTTGCCACCAAGAAAAGCATCCCCCTAATCCTGGCTTCAGAGAGTGAATGTCGATGTGGGATGGGAAGTGCCTCACCAGAAGACCCGGCTGGGCGTAGGGATTTGCTCAGAGAGACAGGCGCTTCACCCCACCTGGGTTTTATTTGCTCACCTGGAAAGTGGGTACCACAGCACAGCCTGGGGAAAGTTAGACACCATCTTTATGTGACATTCTCCTGCAGCCTCCAGTAGGCAGGGAGCGCCCAAGGGTAGTTAGTGATGCACACTCCCCTCCCCAGGCCTGCAACTGGGTATTGGTCATTGAACGTGGGTTATGTCAAGGATCTGCCAAACCTACGTGCCATCTGATCACCACCCCTACGCTGTACCTGAACCCCCGATTCTCTGAATCCAGTCTTGGCATTTGGTCCCAGGGAGCTGAGGCAGGAGATTGAATCTGAGACCATGTCAGGCTACATACTGAGACTTTGTCTCAAATAAATAAGTATGGATTCTAGAAACCAGGGGGTGATTCCTGGACACTGTTGGCGAACAGGTGTCACTGTGACTAGGCCCTGGGCACCCATAGCAGCCTGGTAAGTGGAGAGGCATCCAGGGAGTGACAGCGGTGGTCAGGAATGTAAGTGGTTGCCTGCCGATGGACTCCCGGGGTGGGTGTCATATCGTTATTTATCGGGTGAAGCTGGTAGACATGCTAAGAGTAGGTGTCACCCCCGCCACCTTCTTGGGACAATTATATAGGGGTGGAATTATTCCTTTTTTCTTTTTTTTTTTTTTTTTGGTTTTTCGAGACAGGGTTTCTCTGTGTAGCCCTGGCTGTCCTGGAACTCACTTTGTAGACCAGGCTGGCCTCGAACTCAGAAATCCTCCTGCCTCTGCCTCCCAAGTGCTGGGATTAAAGGCGTGCGCCACCACCGCCTGGTGGAATTATTCCTAAGGAGATCTCCTGTGCTCTCTGTCGGGGTGGCCTTGATTGACAGTGGCATTGGCAGTGTGCGCATGCCCCACATTTATTATTTCCTGTCTAGCTTTCCCCAGTCTTCGCCATATCAGGACTTGCGTGAACCCCATCTGACCTAGGGGCTGGGCTGACCTCTCTCTTGTGCCTGCCCCGGGCTCATTCTGTGAATGCCATCCCAGCCTTCTCCTGCCCTGACTGCCACCAGATACAGGCTTCATGTTCTTACCCCTGAACTTTATTTTGGGGTTTTGTCTTTTACAGTCACTTATCATGTGTGTATGTTATGTGTGCACATCCAGGTGCCACAGCACACACGTGGTCAGAAGACAACTCACAGGAGATAGTCTCCTCTTCCACCATGTGGGTTCCAAGGATCAAACTCACATTGTCAGGCTTGGCAGCAAGCACCTTTACCCACTGAGCCATCTTGCCAGCCCTCTCAAGCACAGGTCTCACTGTGTCTGTCTTGACTGGCCCGGAACTCACAGAGATCTCCCTGATAAGTGTAGGATTAAAGGCTTGATCACAGGCCCAGACATACATTCTTCTCTGTCTCTTTTGTTCCCCCTTTGATAATCTTTAGAGGAGTCAGGCTTACAGAAAACTGCGCAGACCAGGCCGTGATGGCGCAGGCCTTTAATCCCAGCACTTGGGAAGCAGAGGCAGGCTAATTTCTGAGTTCGAAGCCAGCCTGGTTTACAGAGTGAGTTCCAGGACAGCCAGGGCTATACAGAGAAACCCTTTCTGGGAGGGGTGGAAGAAAACTGTACAGAAAGCACAATACCCCCATGCATCCTCCTGGATGTGGGGGCCATAGGCTCACCTGCATTCTGTACCCCTCGTCCTTTGAAGCGGGCTACCTTCTCCTGAGCTCTTCTGTCCTCCGGCCTCTCTGCAGGTTCACCTATGGCCACGCGGGCACCATCTACAAAGACTTTGTGTACATCTCAGGGGGCCATGACTACCAGATTGGCCCGTACCGCAAGAACCTGCTGTGCTACGACCACCGGACGGATGTGTGGGAGGAGAGGCGGCCCATGATGACAGCCCGGGGCTGGCACAGCATGTGCAGCCTGGGCGACAGCATCTATTCCATTGGGGGCAGCGATGACCACACAGAGTCCATGGAGCGCTTCGACGTGCTGGGTGTGGAGGCCTACAGCCCGCAGTGCAACCAGTGGACCCGCGTGGCGCCGCTGCTGCAGGCCAACAGCGAGTCAGGCGTGGCCGTGTGGCAGGGTCGCATCTACATCCTGGGGGGCTACAGCTGGGAGAGCACGGCCTTCTCCAGAGCGGTACAGGTATATGATCATGAGGCCAACAGATGGAGTCGGGGTCCCGACCTCCCCAACGCCATCGCAGGCGTGTCGGCCTGTGTGTGCGCCCTCAACCCAAGGCTGGAGGAAAAGAAGAAGAGGAACAAGGACAAACACCAGGACTGAGGTCAGTGACCCCGAGTGCTCACAGGGGCGGCCATCTCCACCACGCTCCCTCCCTGTAGCATTTTTTGTACTTTTTTTCATTCCTGTTCTTTCTATGCTACCATAGTAAATAATAATTAAATATTCTTCACAATTTCACATATCATCTTGTTTGAATACTTACACCAGGGGCCTTGTGTCTCCACAGACCTTCTTCCCAGGCCACACCCTCCCGAAGGTCCCCGTGGTGTCTGTCCCTGCCAACAGTAGCCTGCTCGAACAGGTTATATGGAAATTTTTTTGCAGTAAAACTCAGGGTCTCCAAGTTCTAGGCCTCCCCAAACCTGGCCAAACTCTCACACAGATACCCACTATGTGCTGAGGGCCAGGAGGAGGCCGGTCCGGAGACTCGAGGTGTGAGCATTTGCTGTATTCTGCATTCAGTTGTCACAGGCAAGAGCATGTACGTCTGATGTACATTTAAAGACACAGGGACCCCAAGCTCCATGGACAGGCAGGGAAGGCCTGGGGACTCTTGATTGTCTTGCTGAAAGTTCCATAGCAGCTGATTCTTTTCTGCACAGTGCCATCTTCAGTGACTGGTAATCTTTGTGAACTCCATATAGGTCATTAGAGAAAAAGGGGCGAGGAAAATGGCCGGTGGGTGTTTCTGGACAGTATTTTGTAGTGTGAGCTGCCCACCTCCTGTCATTATTACAATGAGGTCTCCAGATCTACCTTTATCTTCTCAGAAATGAAAAGGCAGTCCTACGGCACTTTTAGTCATCCCTCTGGGCTGGCCCGGCCATCAGGAGCATAACTGAGCACTCTGGTCCCCAAAAAACGTGGCTGAGTTCTTTCCCCAGCTCTAGCAACTGTCCTGGCTCTGCTGCCTGCGTCTAAGTGGTCCTACCGTGCTGGGAAGATGCGGTTTCTCAATCTCTTTCCTTCTTTCTTTGAAACAGGGTCACACGCTGTAGCCCAAGCTGTCATCAAACTCATGGTGATCTTCCTGCCTCAGCCTCCTTGAGTGCTGGGATGACAGGTGTAGCCACCACACCCAGTCAGACTCTTTGGTGCTTTGGTCTGTCCATACCTCACATCTCTTTTATTTATTTGTTTGTTTGTTTTGTTTTGTTTTTCCAAGACAGGGTTTCTCTGTGTAGCCCTGGCTGTCCTGGAACTCACTCTGTAGATTAGGCTGGCCTTGAACTCAGAGATCCTCCTGCCTCCCAAGTGCTGCCATCCGGCCATACCTCTCTTCTTACGGGGTCAGGGTAACTCCTCTCCAGTAAAGCCTCTTCTCACTGATTCGATTTTGTTGAGCCAGGTTCCCTTGTAGCATAGACTGGCTTTGAACTCTTGATCCTCCTGCCTCTACCTCCCAAGTGCTGGGGTCATAAGGATTTGCTCCATACTCAGATCCATGCTCAGATTCTCAGTTCACTTTTCTATTCTTCCTTCCCTCCCGATCTGGGGTTCACTGTGCTTCCGGCCAGTCTGCTTCTGCAGTGATCTGGGAAAGGGGAGACTGGTCTGAGAAATGAGTCCCTGGCTCTCAGCACTACCACGTAAGCAGCCTGCATATCCAGTCAGTTCCTGCATGTAGGGCTAAAGAAATAGCTCAGCAGTTAAGAGCACTGACTGCTCTTCCGAAGGTCCTGAGTTCAAATCCTAGCAACCACATGGTGATTCTGTAATGAGATCTGACGCCCTCTTCTGGTGTGTCTGAAAACAGCTACAGTATACTTACATATAATAATAAATAAATCTTTGGGCCAGAGTGAGCAGAGGTCCTGAGTTCAATTCCCAGCAACCACATGATGGCTCACAACCATCAGTACAGCTACAGTATACTCATATACATAAAATAAATAAATCTTTAAATTAAAAAAAAAAAGAAGTTCCTAAGGGCTCTCCAACAGTTGAATGCTTCTGCAGGGCATGCAGACAGACGCCCTTCTTGTGTATTAAAGACTCTTGAGAAGTCCTGCACTAACCACCTCCTCCGACATCTCATTATTTTCCACACTTTGGCTTTGAAACTCCACCTAGTCTCCCCTCCTGAATACTGAATTCCAAGACAGGGTACTCATCCCTATTCCAAGACGAAATGTATGTCCTGAAAACCTTTCAGAAGGTATAGTGGAAGTGAGGTCTGATCACGGACACAGAAGGAGGTTCAGCCAGAGCTGGGCAGTCTGGGGAGAGCACATGGTAAGTCCGTGCAGACCAGGATAGCTTTGTCACTGGGAAGAAGAAAGCTAAGACGCTCTCATCCATTGCTCACTGATGGCGTCTACCCCCAGATAAAGCAAGAATGTGGCTTCCATCCTGCTTGGTGCTTTGTGGGTTAGCCACAGTGTCCCTCCAGCGTGTTGATGTGGTTAGTAACTCACAAGCTTGGAAGCTGCTATTGCAGCAGCTGCTAGCCGTCCTTTAATTGGAGGGCTGGACTGTGCACTGATTTTCCTCATAGCTGGGGGCAGCTGCCTTCTGCTGAGAAAGGGTTTTGAGCTTGGTGGGATCCATGGAAAGTCCTGTAGCCCAGCAGTGGTCCCTGGCTAGGTTTTTGTTACTTGAAAATTCTATGCACGAACGAAAGGGAACAGGTTTCCACAAGGACAGACAGCCTCCAGCTGACCCTGAGCACGTGGCTGTTGGAACAGACATGGCAGGCTTTGAATCGGACTTTGCATCTTCTGGTTTGTAAAGAATTAGAGTTTTACCTTGTATTTGTTGTAGGTCGTTGGTTTGGAACCCTGTTTGAGTAAGGCAGAAACGCAGTAAGAGATGACAGGCGTGCAGGGAGCTCGGGTGTGCTTGCCTGCCTGGTCCTCCCCATGTTTGGCATCACACAGCACAGCCAGCTGCTGTGGCACATGCCTGCCACCCAGTCACTGGAAAGGCTGAGGTCGGAGGATCTCCTAAGCCAGGAAGTCCCAGGCCAGCCTGGGCAACACAGTGAGACCCTGTGTGGCCTCTACCCCCCAAATATACTTAATTGTCTGACCCAGTTCATACTGTTTCACACTCTAAGACCCCTGGGTAGGTAGAGCAATATGATCAGCCCTTCCTGGTCCCTAGTTATAAGGTAACCTAGAGAGACTCAGATGCAGCCCCAGCCGCTAATTCAGATGGTGTTTTAGACCTCCAACTGAAGAGGAGTCTCTCTCCCATGGTCCAGTGCCCTGTCTGCAAGTTTAGATGTACTGACCTATGAATGACCTTGGCCCTCAAGCCAGGAGGAACTTTCTAGTGATAAAAATAAAAGGTCCCTGTCACCCGTTCCTCCCTCTTAGAGAGTCACAGACTGTGCTTCCTTACCCTGGTCTCTGTGGTGTGGTGTTGGGCTGTACCCTTAGCCTAGGGTATCTCTCCTGCAGGGGCAGCTGTTGTGCTCTGTGGGGGGCCCCTGGTCCCCAGGATAAGCCTGCATAGTGCAGGTCAGCCTCCTAGGAGACCCCGACCTGCCTCTGCCAAAGCGGACTTTTTAGCGTTTTTTAAAGACTGTTTTGATACCTTTTCATACAATTTGCTACTCACCCATTTTGTAGGATGCCTTTTGGGGTTCCCCGGGTCTTCGCTTAGGCTCAGCACCTTGGTTTGTCTAGATAATGGATGCCCTGCTATCCACGTGCACCTTGCGTGGTGTGAATTTGTCTTCCATCCCACCCTTCCGTGTGAACAATCTAACAGAGCTGGAGTCTTGTGAGTTGCATTGATGCCCCTGGAGGGGTAGGCCCTGGGCTTCAGAGGGTTTATTTTTCTGCCAGAGTTCCTGCCTCAGAGGAGTGCAGAGTGGGAGAGTTACCTGAAGCTGGCCAACATGTGATCTGTTTTATATCGGTCATTTCTCTAACATGTGTATGACTGGGGTCCTAGTCTCTTCCTGTCTACCCATCCAGTAAGGAGTACCTAACTCCACAGGCATTGCCATGGCATCTTGTTCTTGTGCTCTATAGCCTCTGACCTTTGACCTCTGACCTCCAGGTGGACGATGTCTGTGTGTGTTCAGTATGACTAGAATTGGTGGCCTCGGAGGGGAGCTGAGTGCCTTAAACTGTCCCTCAGTTGTCTCAGTTAACAGCACGGAACGTATGGGGCTGGGACGAGGGCTCAGTCAGTAAAGTGCTCCCCTGGAATGCAGGAAGCACGTGGGTTCCATCACAGCACCATATAAACTAAGCATGGTGGCCCAAACCTGCGATGTTATCACTTGGGAGGTGGAGGCAGGAGGATCAGAAATTCAAGATCCTCCTTGACTACACGGCAAGTTTGAAGCCAGCCTTGGCTACAGGAGACCCTGTCTCAGCTTGATTGATGAATTAATGATAAATTGATAAGTAAAAGCATCGGATAAACATAATAGTGTGCACCAGGGTTGACTCAGGAAGCGCGGTCCTTAGGTTTGATGTTGTAGCCATCAACAGCTGGCCCCAGTCAAAATCAGGAAAGGTCCGTGGTGATGAGAGCATTTGGTGCCTTCTGGCTCCTGATGTCACGGGAATCTGTAACTGTATATGCTTTTTAACGTGTAGCTTTTGTATTTGTAATTTTAATTTTACGGCGTTCAGAGTTTTCCTGTCTCGCCAGCTTGGTTAACGTTGTTCTGCATGTTGCCTCTTTTGGATTCCACTGACATACATTAAAACAACTTGCCTGCCGGGGTGTGCTTCGTGGTTATTACACGGTCTGTATTCCTATCTTCTCTTATGAGGATGAACCCCTGCGTGAGGAACACATATAATTAGAAAATAAACCAGGCTTCCTTTGAACACGCTGAGAGGCTGGGTATTTCAACGCCACCTCAATTGTGCTTCTAATGACTGTGTTTACCCAGGAGTGTTATTCAGATCCTTCATGCCACTCTAAGTCCCTGTGACCTGAGGTGTGTGTCATTTGAGGTAATTTGGCAAGCAAAGAACAAAGCTAAGCACCCAGAAAGACCCTTGGTCAAAAAAAAAAAAAAAAAAAAACCTGTACTCCAGGGTCTGAGGCAGGAGGCTTGCCACAAGTTCCGGACCACCCTGGGTTGCAGAGTAAAACCCAGTCTCAAAGAATCAAAAATGAAAAGTCCAGATAGTGTCAGTGAAGACAGAGGCTCCTCTCCCTTTGTAGCCTATAGGGCTGAGGTTGGCTCCCTG
This sequence comes from Tokudaia tokunoshimensis, assembly GCA_036184795.1. Classification (NCBI taxonomy): domain Eukaryota; kingdom Metazoa; phylum Chordata; class Mammalia; order Rodentia; family Muridae; genus Tokudaia; species Tokudaia tokunoshimensis. The sequence continues at coordinate 46,994,423 of BTHU01000020.1, forward strand.
CATGCAAGGTTTAAAGAGACAGCCTAGAAACAAGCCAGTCACTACTGGGGCCTTCAGCTAATCAGTATCCAGAGAGTACAGGAAGGCACATGCACTCCCCACACGTGGAAACCTGGAGCCATACCAGATAGGATGTGACCCACAGTCACAAAAGTCCTCCCCTGGGTGTTTCCAAGGCATCAATCCAAAGCCAGCTTAGTAACCCTGCTGACTGGAACACTCTTGGCCGGTGGCCAGTGGCTTCGGTGTGAGAGCTTCTGAGAAGAGATGGGAAGAGGAGGCTTTGCCTTCTGTGGAGTGACACATCTGTCACAGTCAAGACCGTGGTTTGTGACGTAGACAAAGATGATCATCAGCTCAGCAAAGCTGCTCTCACCCGAGGCTAACCCAATCATGGAATCACCCATTCCATGGGGTTGCAGGGGGTGTGTGTGTGTGTGTGTGTGTGTGTGTGTGTATGTGTGTGTGTGTGTGTCCTGAAAGCTAGTTAGTTCTGGGGTCTCTGCGACCTACACAGACAGCAGAGCAGCAATCTGTGGGAGGCAAGAAGGCAGTTCAGTTCAACACAGCTAAGTAGCTGGTGCTGGCTCAAACATCTGGAGTTTGACCCTGAGTACTTTATTTTAGGCACAGCACAATTTGGTGAAAACTCTCCTGGCGATAATGAACTCAATCCCGTGTGCACAGGAAACCTTAAGTAAATCTCCTTGAGGAACAAAGCTAGCCAAAGAAAGATCACCATCAAAATTCTTTGTAAAATACCTATGACACAGTCCATAAAGGTAGGTTCCTTGAGTGGGGCACGCCTTTAATCCCAGTACTCAGAAGGCAGAGACAGGTGGATCTCTGAATTTGAAGCCAGCCTGGTCTACAGAGTGAGTTCTAAGACAACAGAGAAACCCTGTCTTAAAAAACAAAAAACAGAGCCTAGAGAGATGGTTCTGTGGTTAAGAGCACTGACTTGTTTTTCCAGAGGTCCTGAGTTCAATTCCCAGCGACCACAATCATCTGTAATGGGATCCGATGCCCTCTTCTGTCCTGCTGGCATACATGCAATAGATATGTATAGATAAAGTGGGGCAGTGTGGCATGTGCCTTCAGTCCCAGCACTCAGGAGGAAGAGGCAGGTGGATCTCTATATTTGAGACCAGCCTGGTCTACAGAGTAAGTTTTAAGACACCTAAGGCTACACTGAGAAACCCCGTCTCTACAAACAAACAACCACCACCACCAAGGAGAGACTCTACAGATTGACTAAGAAAAACATGCTTAGGTTAAGGGCCCGGGGAGGTCCCATGTGGTCTCTGCCCACACAGATAGTGCAAAGAATCACCAGGCTACTAAACATACTTGCTCCTGGTCTTCTGGGCGGATAACAGGGTATGTATCCCTTTCCTTTGAGGAACAGTCCTGTGTGTGTTTCACATTCTAAGTTCTCCTCTTACTTATCTCTGAGCACAAAGACTGCTGTGCCTCCTTCAACTTAGAAAAGCTTGGGTTTCTCCACACATCCTTGGTACTCTGGTCTCTGTCTCCATGTGGTAACCTGATGTGCACATCTTTCATGGTGACCAGAGCTCAGCCGAGTGCAGGTCCCCAGTGTAATGAGAAGAAGCTGCATGACTTTGGAGCCCAGCCTGCGAATCATACATTGTCACTGTGTGTACCGCTCCAGGGGCCAGCGTGCTTCTTCCTGCTGAAAGGAAGGTCAGTGTTCTCCAGGTTGACCTGACCCCAAGCCCTGAGGTCACTGTCCAAGGTAGCAAGGGAGCAGAGGAGGCCACATGCACCCTTGTACTTCAGCAGGGACTGCCCCAGATGCTTGGCACAACTCTACCTTCAGCTGGGTTTATACAGGAACCTGCACCCAGACTCTGAGAGGCTGTGTGTCAGAAAGAAGTGATGTGCGGGCTAATGACAGAGCTCAGGAGTAGATCCCTTGCCCGGTGTGCACAAGGCCTGTCACAAATTGATCCTTTAAAAGTGTGACTCTCGCCAGGCGATGGTGGCGCAAGCCTTTAATCCCAGCACTTGGGAGGCAGAGGCAGGAGGATTTCTGAGTTCGAGGCCAGCCTGGTCTACAGAGTGAGTTCCAGGACAGCCAGGGCTATACAGAGAAACCCTGTCTCGAAAAAACAAAACAAAAACAAAAAAGTGTGGCTCTCACCCTGCGGGATATGGCCCAACAGTGTTATCCTAGACCCACTAAATTAAAAACACAGCAAACTGTTTTAACTTGCCTCCAGGTGGCCCTGACGTACACTTAAGATAGCAAGATACAGGGATAATGGTACCATTACTGGCTGGACGGTGGTGCTAAAGCCACTAGCAGGGACTTCCTGTATTACCCAGCAATGGGAAAGAGGTTGACTCAAGTGCAGTCCTCATCTCATAGAGAAGGCAGCCAACAGCCAGAAATAGGGGTACACGCCTTTAATCCCATTATCGGGAGGCAGAGGCAGGCAGATCTCTGAGTTCGAAGCCAACTTGCTCTATAGAGCAAACTCCAGGACAGCCAGGGTTACACAGAAACACACACACACACACACACACACACAAAGTTATACACTTAAAGAGTACATTAAATAGCATGTGAATTATCTCTCAATAAAGCCATTTACAGAGCTAAGCTAATTAAAGCAAAGTTGCACCCAATTCTCCTCATCCTGTTGGCTCCAAAAAGCTACAGATTGCAAGCCAGGACTTGAGAAATTTCTTTCTTTTCTTTTCCTTTTTTTTTTTTCATGTGCATTGGTGTTTTTTTGCCTGCCTGCATGTCCATATGAGGGCGTCAGATTCTCTGGAACTAAAGTTACACACAGGCGTGAGCTGCCACGTGGGTGCTGGGAATTGAACCTGGGTCCTCTGGAAGAGCAGTCAGTGCTCTTAACCGCTGAGCCATCTCTCCGACCCCAAAGATTTCTTTCTTTTTTTCCTGGTTTTTCGAGACAGGGTTTCTCTGTGTAGCCCTGGCTGTTGTGATCATAAAAAGAGAAAGAGGTATGAGAATATGTTCTGCGGCGGTGTGGGGGAAGGGGGTGTCTCAGCAGGCCCATGCTGAGGCATCCCTTCCCCCTGAGGGACCAGACACACGCCGGTATAGTAGAGAATAGAGTTTATTCAGGGCATGGGATGGGAGTTAAGGGGGTAGTAGAGGCAGAGAAAGGCAGAGAGAGGGAGAGAGTAGAGAAGGAGGAGTCGGCCATGACCACGTGGAGAGAGGGTGAGGGGAGGAGAGCCCAAGAGGGGGCAAGAGAGAGGCTGAGAGTGTAAGAGAATAAGAAATGCAAGAGTTGTAAGAGAGAGAGGAGGGGCTGAGCAGCCCTCTTTATAGTAGGCCAGGCCTACCTGGCTATTGCCAGGTAACTGTGGGGCGGGGCATACCTGGCTGTTGCTAGGTAACTGTGGGGTGGAGCTTAGAATCCTAACACTGGCTGTCCTGGAACTCAGTCTGTAGACCAGGCTGGCCTCGAACTCGGAAATCTGCCTGCCTCTGCCTCCCAAGTACTGCGCCACCACCACCCGGCAAAGATTTATTTCTAAGGAGGGGACCAGCAAGATGACTCAAGATAAGGGCCATCAACCTAAAGGATCAACCTGTGTTTGATCCCAGGACCCCTGGTGGTAAGAGAAGCTAACCGTGTAAGTTGTCCTTGTAACCCCACAGGCACACAGTGGCACGCGCCCCTCCCCGAAAATGAATAAATAAAGTCTTAAATGGAAGCTTGTGTGGTTGCCTTGGTCCCACCTTCCATCCGGGTGGCCATGTGGAGTGGGCAGTCCTCAGTTCTGGGTCAGCTTGGACTGGAGACACTCTCCCGCCCTTCAGGACAGAGCCAGCAGACACTCCTGGGACAGATCCCATAGGGAACCTCTCTGTACCCATAGCGCTTCCTGGATACATAGCCAACAGCCAACAGCCATGCCCGGTATGTTCCGGTCAAAGTCCAGTCACCGGGCCTTCAACCAGGTAAGCCCAGGCTGTTGTGGTAGCTGACGAGTCTGGGCTTGAGGTTGCAGTGAGCTCAGGAGCTCACACCTGCTGCCTCAGGAGGAAGACTGCCCTTTCCTGTTGACACAGCAGGAAGCCCTGGGGTCTGGCCTGGGGCCCTTTGAGCTAATCTCCGGCAAGCTCTGGCTTCGATCCATGGATGAGCTTACCAAGCTGTGATTCATCCCCCTGGGCCCTTGCATAGGCTCTTCAGTCATCCAAAGGGGCTAAAAATACAGTCCCGACTTCGGAGGCTTTTGTGCTCCCAGCTAGCATTCGAGAGACCTGGTCCCTAGTCTCTGTTCTTCACTCCTGCTCACAGCTCAAAGCCTAGCTCCGGTGTCAATTTTACGGGACTATAGCCCAGGATGGCCTAGCCACTCACTCAGTAGCTAGCCCCCACAGACCTCCAACTCCCCGCAGTCCTGCCTCAGCCTGAGTGCCGAGAATACAGGTGTGGACTACCATACATTTTCTTTCATTCATTCATTTGGTCATTCATTCATTCATTCATTCATTTTTTGTTTATTTAAGGCAGGGTTTCTCTCTGTAGATCAGGCTGGCCTGGAACTCAGAGATCCAGCTACCTCTGTCTTCTGATTGTGGGATAAAGGGTGTGTGCCACCATAGCCACCATAAATAAATAATTAAATAAATATTTATTTATTTATTTATATTTTGTGTGTCCCTGTGATTGTGTACACTTGAGTGCAGTGCCCATAGAGGCCAGAAGACGGCATCAGATTTCCCCTTCCGCAACAGCTGTTAACCACTGAACCATCTCTCCAGCCCTGTGCCTGGCTTTTTTTTTAAAGATTTATTTATTTATTATATGTAAGTACATTGTGGCTGTCTTCAGACACCAGAAGAAAGCATCAGATCGCTTTACAGATGGTTGTGAGCCCCCATGTCGTTGCTGGCATTTGAACTCATGACCTCTGGGAGAGCAGTCAATGCTCTTAACTGCTGAGCCATCTCTCCAGCCCCATTTTTTAAGTTTTATTTTTATTGTCTGTCTTAGTTATGTTTTTACTGCTGTGAACAGACACCATGACCAAGGCAAGTCTTATAAATGACAACATTTAATTGGGACTGGCTTACAGGTTCAGAGATTCAGTTCATTGTCATCAAGGCAGAAGCATGGCAGCATCCAGGCAGGCATGGTGCAGGAGGAGCTGAGGGTTCTACATATTCATCTGAAGGAAGCCAGGAACAGACTGGGCATGCTTAGGCATCTAGGAGGAAGATCTCCAAGCCCATCCCCACAGTGACACCCTTCCTCCAACAAGGCCACACCTTCTAATAGTTCCACTCCCTGGGACGAGCATATACAAACCATCACATTGTCTTAAGTGTATGAATGTTTTGAGTTCATGTGCGTTTGTACACAGGTGCTAGTGCTTGAGGGGTGGTAAGCCTCCATGTGGGTGCTAGAGTCAAACCCCAGTCCTTTGCGACAACAAGTGCTCATAACCTCTGAGCCAACTCTCCAGCCCCCATGCCTGGCTTTATTGGGATTTGCCATGCTCTTTTGGCCTGGATCCCACCACAACCCTCTCTTTCCATTTGTTAATACCGGGAGATAGTATTCCATCCCGTCAGGAACATGGGAAGCCAGGAGAGTCCTGCCTCTACCTTCAGCTCTGTGTGCGTGTGTGTGTGTGTGTGTGTGTGTGTGTGTGTGTGTGTGTGTGTGTGAGAGAGAGAGAGAGAGAGAGAGAGAGAGAGAGAGAGAGATATCTGACGACCTCTTCTGGCCACTGTGGACACTGCACTCATGGTCACAGACACCTTCATAACTGCCTAGAGTGTGTGTGTGTGTGTGTGTGTGTGTGTGTGTGTGTGCGCGCGCGCACACACACATAAGGTTCAGTAGTTGTCACCTACCTAGAAAGCTGCCACAAACAGACTGAAGAGGATGGCCAGCTGACTGCTCAGAATCAATCCCTAGAGCTCAGTAGCTTCAGACGGCCCCAGTTTCAAGGTCGAGCTGTCGATTTGGCAGATTTAGCTTCCCGGTTGGCGTGATGCTTCTGTGATGGTTCATTTTCCGGATCCACTTGGCCGGGCCACAGCGCCACACTCATCTTTGCAGGTTTCAAGAAACTTTTATTAGTGTATTTTATAATTGTCTTACTTCACTCTTCATTATTGTCCTTGGTCTCCTCCCATGCCTTAATTTATCAATGGGACCTTTTCACAGTCTCCAGTGCAGGCAAAAATCAAAGCACGTGTAGAAAGTTGGGTGCCTCCGGAGGTTTCAGATGCCCACTGGGGTCTTGGATCGTGAGGGGTGTGATTTGTGTGACTCTGCATGTGTATACATGCCCATTGGCTCCGTGGTTAGGGTCAGAAGAAGTTAAGCGGGGACCCCGAAGAGAGAGAGAGATGAGGCTTGGGATTGGCTTCTGTCTGTGGGCAGGAACAGTGTCCCTGTGTCCCTGTGTATGACTTGTGTATGTACCTGATGTCCAGTATACAGAAATGCCATGCCCAGTGATGCTAGTTTCTATCATAGGTGCCCCAGAGGCAGCTTAGTAGGCATATAAACAGAGTGTCCAGGTAGCAGGAACAGAGGTTGTGTGGGGTTCAGGAGCCTTTAACATATTCCCCTCTGTGATGGTTTGTATATGCTCATCCCACAGAGTGGCACTATTAGAAGGTGTGGTCTTGTTGGAGGAAGGGTGTCACCGTGGGTTTGGGCTTAGAGATCTTCCTCCTAGATGCCTGAGGATGCCCAGTCTGTTCCTGGCTTCCTCTCGATAAAGATGTAGAACCCTCAGCTCCTCCTGCACCATGCCTGCCTGGATGCTGCCATGCTTCTGCCTTGATGACAACGGACTGAACCTCTGAACCCGTAAGCCAGCCCCAAGTAAATAATGTTGTCTTTTATAAACCTTGCCTTGGTCATGGTGTCTGTTCACAGCAGTAAAACCCTAACTAAGACACCCTCCCATCCTGCTGCTGCCACAGAACAAAACCACCTGGCTACATTTGTCCCTGGAGGAGGCCTAGGCAGGAAGATGCTCATTAATATTCATATTAATATTCTGAAGTGAAGGAGTCCAGCTTAGTGGCCAGAATCCTAGCACTTATGGGGCAGAGGCAAGTGGATCTCTGTAAATTCAAAGCCAGCCTGGTCTCCATAGCAAGTTCCAGATTAGTCCGGACTACTTTGTCTCAAAATAACAACAACAAAACTTAATGAAACTGGATTTTTTTTTTTTAGGTAAGATGGAGCCCCAATGTCCTACCTCATCCAGCCAGTCAAGGTTGTTGTAATGATAGTGGTAGCTACTATGGAGACAGGTGGCAGGTGCCCGCTCTCCCACGAGGGAAAACTCTGCCCAGAATCTGCCTCCTACATGACCCAAGCATAGAGTGCTAACAGCACTCGACAATGCTAACAGCACCAGTACCTCACGTGCAAATTGTCTTCACTTAGTCGCAGACCAGGCACAGCACAGAAGTTATTCATCAAGTGGTAATTGTTGTGATCATAAAACGAGAAAGCGGCATAAGAATATGTATTATGGGCGTGTGGGGGAAGGGGGGTCCTCAGTGGGCCCATGCTGAGGCATCTCTTCCCCCTGAGGGACCACACACATGACGGTATAGTGTAGAATAGCGTTTATTTAGGGTATGGGGAGGGGAGTTAAGAGGGTAGTAGAGGCAGAGAAAGGCAGAGAGAGGGAGAGAGTAGAGGAGTAGAGAAGTAGAGGCCGGCCGTGACCACGTGGAGGGAGGGGGGGAGGGGAATGGGGAAGGGAAGAGCCCAAGAGGGCGAGAAAGAAGCTAAGAGAGTAAGAGAATGAGAATGAGAGAGAGAGAGAGAGAGAGAGAGAGAGAGAGAGAGAGAGAGAGAGAGAGAGAGAGAGAGAGAGAGAGAGAGAGAGAGAGAGAGAGAGAGAGCGAGCGAGCGCCGGGCGGTGGTGGCGCACGCCTTTAATCCCAGCACTTGGGAGGCAGAAGCAGGAGGATTTCTGAGTTCAAGGCCAGCCTGGTCTACAGAGTGAGTTCCAGGACAGCCAGGGCTACACAGAGAAACCCTGTCTCGAAAAACCAAAAAGAGAGAGAGAGAGAGAGAGAGAGAGAGAGGAGGGGCAAGCATCCCCTTTTATAGTGGACCAGACCTATCTGGCTGTTGCCAGGTAACTATGGGAGGGGCAAACCTGGCTGTTGCCAGGTAGCTGCGGGGTGGAGCTTGGACAGAATCCTAACAGCCTCAGCGTCAGCCCTCCCTTGCTCCTTGGCGGGAATGGATGTGAAATGGAACAGAAGAGACGAGGCTCCTGGTGTGCAGACATGACCTTTGCTGGGGTTGTCTCATGTCTCCTCTTTCCCTCCCCAGACAGTCCAAGGGCACAGGAAGATGAAGCTGGGGAAATAGTTGAGGGGTTTCCCTAAGGTCACCCCACTCCCCTAGCCCGGTGAGGTGAGTCGTGGAACTGTACCACTGGGATCACATTTCCTATCTGTCCCACGACCTCTGTGTCCTCTCCAGTTCCCGCCCTCTCTGCAGTGTCGGCTTGAAATGGCTCACTCCGGAAGGCTGCACCTTCTCCACCTTGAGGCTCGGTGGGGGTCTTTTCCCAAAGCGTGAGGCTGTGTGCTAGCCTGAGGCGTTACTGAAAACCCAAGGGGCAGCAATTATACGAGATTTTATTTGGGACCAAAAATGGGAGAGAGAGAAATTCTCCCACCTTGCCTATCGTGGAGTTAGCATTAATGAGCCGGATGAAATACCATGCTTGTCATCTAGGACTTTGAAGGCAGCAGGATCAGAAGTTCAAGGTCATACTCAGCCACATAGTTTGAGGCCAACCTGGATTACAAGAGACCCTGCCTCAAACGATAACAACGGACATTCTGGCACTGAGACGCAGCCACTGTGACAGTCTCCCTCCGGCTATTATTTCAAAGCCCCTCCTTTGCTTCAGCAAACCCCAATTTTGAAAATCCAGGGCAGTGGTGATGGACTCCTTTAATCCCAGCACTCCGGAGGTAGAGGCAGGCAGATCTCTTTTTGAGTTCCAGGTCAGCCTGGTCTACATAGCAAGTTCCAGGACAGTCAGAACTACATAGAGAGACCCTGTTTCAAAAAACAAACCAAAACAAAAATCCTGCTAAAGCCCTTCACTTAGAAGATGTAACATACACTCCTATAATCCCAGCTCTCTGGAAGCTGAGGCAGGAGGATGCCAATGTCTGACTGGCAATTTAGTAAGCCCAGTCTCAAATAAAAAGTAAAGGGATTGTCAGGGGTGTAGCGGCGAGGTTGGGACCAGGCTGGCCTCGAACTAAGAAATCCGCCTGCCTCTGCCTCCCAAGTGCTAGGATTAAAGGCGTGCGCCACCACCGCCCGGCTCCTGGGACATTTTTCATGTTCAGACCTGACATTCAGAATGCTTGGATCCCTGTTCCCAGCTCAAACTCCTCACCATTAGCTGGAGAAAGATCGGATTCTTCTTGGCTTCTTTGTTTCTTTCTTCTTTTTTTGGGGGGTGGGGGTGGGGTGTTTGGTTCTGTTTGTTTTGTTTACTCTGAGCCTTTTGAAGGCTCAGGAAGAAGGGTGGATGGAGGCCAGTCTGTATAACAAAGCCTGTGTTACAAAGTCCTGAGTTCAAATCCCAGCAACCACATGGTGGCTCACAACCATCGGTAAAGAGATCTGACGCCCTCTTCTGGTGTGTCTGAAGACAGCTACAATGTACTTAGATATAATAATAAATCTTTTTTTTAATGAAAAAGGAAGTAAAAACATTTTATAATAAAATTAAAGATTTACATGGAAAATGTTTCTGACAAAATTGAAGAAGCATATAGAAAAACACATTAAGATTGACAATTTTCATGGAAAATTAATGAGTAAAATGGTAGACACAAAAAACATTACTAAATTAGTTGAAAAAGGAAGTAGAAACATTTTATGATAGAACTGAAGATTTACATGGGAAATATTTCAAATAAAATTGTAGAAAAATATAACATTAAAATTGAAGATTATCATGGAAAATTACAGATAAAATGGTAGGCATAAAAATATTTCTAAGTTGATTGAAAGTGGAATTATAAACATTTTCTGATAAAATTGAAGATCTACAAGGAAAATATTTCTGTTTGTTTTTTTTTTGTTTGTTTTTTGTTTTTTTCGAGACAGGGTAAGGAAAATATTTCTGATAAAATTCAAGAAATATATAGAAAAACACGTTAAAACTGACTATTTCTTTTTTTTTAAAAGAATTATTTATTTATTATTTATACGAGTACTCTGTAGTTGTCTTCAGACAGACCAGAAGATATTTACATTACAGATGGTTGTGAGCCACCATGTGGTTGCTGGGAATTGAACTCAGGTCCTCTGGAAGAGCAGTCAGTGCTCTTAACTGCTGAGCCATCTCTCCAGCCCCGAAAACTGACTATTTCATGGAAAACTATACAGATAAATTGGTCGGAATAGAAATATAAGTTAATAAATAAATCTTAAAAAAATTATAAAAAAGCAAAAACAAATCCAGATCCTGTCTGAGACAGAAAAAGGAAAAAGAAACAGGTTGTACTGAGTCACAGATTCTTTTTCTCCAAAACTTATCTTGGTTTTTTTTTTTTTTTAATAAACCGTCTTTCCTTTGGAAAAGAAAAATGTTTCCGTTTTCATTGGCTAGAGAAGATTGAGTGTTTATCACCCCCTCTAGCCTGAGGCCGTCTGTCTGGCAGAAAAGAAAATCTTATGTTAGATTAAAGTCAATGAAAAATAAATGTTTTATGAGTGGGGAAAGGAAGGGATTGTAGACCTGACTGGATCAACAAAATGAAAAAATGTACCAGGCAGTGGTGGCACACACCTTTAATCTCAATGCTCCTGAGGCAGAGGCAGGCGGATCTCTGGATTCAAGGCCAGCCTGGTCTAATGTTCTGGGACAGCCAGGGCTACACCCCCCACAATCCCTCCCCCCCAGTGAAAAAGCACTAAAGAGCAGCATCACCTCCAGGGCAGACTGGACACCCCACCCAGTGTCTGCCAATAATATGTCACTCGTCACATATTAATTACAAGTTAAAGCCCACTGTGGCATTTGTTCTCTGGTTGGTTCTTCTCCAACTGTACCATAGGAAGCAGGCAGGACATTTGGACTTCCTTCAGTCTTTAGGAAATCAAGTCACAGAAAAGTAGCAACTTTGCCAAGGCCTTAGGCTGAACCAATGGTTGAGTTAAAAATGGAATCCCAGCCGGGCGGTGGTGGCGCACGCCTTTAATCCCAGCACTTGGGAGGCAGAGGCAGGCGGATTTCTGAGTTCGAGGCCAGCCTGGTCTACAAAGTGAGTTCCAGGACAGCCAAGACTACACAGAGAAACCCTGTCTCGAAAAACTAAAAAAAAAAAAAAAAATGGAATCCCAGTCTGGCAGTGATGACGCACGCCTTTAATCCCAGCACTTGGGAGGCAGAGGCAGGTGGATTTCTGAGTTCAAGGCCAGCCTGGTCTACAGAGTGAGTTCCAGGACAGCCAGGGCTACACAGAGAAACTCTGTCTAAAAAAACAAAAAAAAAAACAACCAAAAACAAAAAAGAAAAAAAGAAAAAAATGGAATCCCAGTGCTAGGTTGGTGGCTTTCCCTACTTTATCCCAGCACTTGGAGCGTGGAGGGCCAAGAGTTCAAGGCCAGGGCTGGAGAGATGGCTCAGTGGTTAAGAGCACTGACTGCTCTTCCAGAGGTCCTGAGTTCAATTCCCAGCAACCACATGGTGGCTCACAACCATCTGTAATGGGATCCGATGCCCTCTTCTGGTGTGTCTGAAGACAGCAACAGTGTACTCACATGAAATAAATAAATAAATATTTAAAAAGAAAGGGGGGGGGAATGACTGGAGAGATGGCTCAGAGGCTAAAAGCACTGACTGCTCCTCCAAAGGTCCTGAGTTCAAATCCCAGCAAACACATGGTGGCTCACAACCATCTGTAAAAAGAGATCTGACACCCTCTTCTGGTGTGCCTGAAGACAGATACAGTGTACTTAGATATAATAATAAATAAATCTTTAATAAAAGGGGGGTTGGGGCGAGTGGGGGCTGGAGCAAAAGGAAGAAAGAGAAGGGGGAAAGAAAGAAAGAAAGAAAGAAAGAAAGAAAGAAAGAAAGAAAGAAAGAGTTCAAGGCCAGTCTGAGCTAAGTGAGACCTTGTCATTAAAAAAATATTGTTAGCCAGGCAGTGGTGGCACACGCCTGTAATCCCAGCACTTGGGAGGCAGAGGCAGGCAGATTTCTGAGTTCGAGCCCAGCCTGGTCTACAAAGTGAGTTCCAGGACAGCCAGGGATATACAGAGAAATCTGTCTGGAATAAAACAAAACAAAACAGAAAAAAGACATACATGTTAACCAATTCATTGTATGCATGCAGATGTTGGTGTATGTGGAGGGGGTTGGGCTGGGTGCATGCCATGGCACACATGTGGAGCACACATGTGGAGGTCAAAGAACCACTTGCTTGAGTCAGTTTTTTCTTCTACCACATGGGTCTTGGCAAACCATATCAGGTCATCAAAGTTGGAGGCAGGATCCTTTACCCACAGAGTCATCGCAACATGTATTCTTATGCTCTAAGTGAACTTTTAGGGGAAAAAAAAAGCCCAATTTACTATCTTGTGCCTATACAGGATTGGGTATTACAGGCAGGGACCTGCCCAGTTAAGTAATAGCTTATATAATCCACACTTGTCAATCTAAACAGAACTGCCAGACAACGCCGCTTTGTAAGCAGCAACTCCTCTTGAAACCCACAAAAGGAAGCCCCCCACTAAGGAGCCAAGACCCCCCCCCACTCATAACAACCCAAGGGACTCCAAGCATGAAACTGTGGCCGTTGATTTTACCCTCCTGCAGTGTTGGATGCCAACCCAAACAAAAGGGAGGCGTACTGACTGAGGACAGAGAAGAGGTGCTTTTTAATTAATTAACCAGTTAATTACTATGTTATTTATTTATTTATTTATAAGTTTACTTGTCTGATATGTTTGCCTGCATGTATGTCAGTGCACTTCATGCACCAGAGAGGCCGGAAGAGGGCATCAGGTTTCCTGGAACTAGAGTTAACAGATGGTTGTGAGCTACCACCAGGGTTTAGGGAACCAAACCTGGATCCTTTGCTAGGGCATCCAGTGCTCTTAACCACTAAGCCATCTCTCTATCCTTTTCAGAAGATAGTTTTTATGGCTGAGTGCCGGCCTCTGTCCCTTTTCTTCACTGACTGAATCATCAGGGATGGGGTCTTAGATGCCAACACCACTTAAGCTTGTCTGTTTCTCAGCAAATCCCTTGTGGGTTCATCCCTGCCTTTTACACCCTGTGTGTTTTGAAACTTCCCAGGATCATGACCTTGTCATGTCTGCATTAGGTAAGCCTGACTGTTAATAATTTTCTACTCTAAGCTTCTAGTCTAGGTAGGGGTGGACTGGCATGCACCAGCAGGCCCAGTGCTTCCTGCTTACCTACAGCTGGGCCTCAGTTGACTTAAGCTACTTCTCTTTGCATATGTACCCTTACATGCTTCTTTGGGGGTGCTGGAGAGGCTCAGTGGTTAAGAGACCTGCCTGCTCTTACAGAGGACCTGAATTGAATTTCCAACACCCACATAGTGGCTCTCAGCCATCCAGGTCTAGGGATCTGATGTTCTAGCTTCTGACCTATGTGGGTACATACTTGGTACACTTATGTACAGGTAAAATATCCATATACATAAAATAAAGAAATAAAATTAAAAGCCGGGCGGTGGTGGCTCACGCCTTTAATCCCAGCACTTGGGAGGCAGAGGCAGGCGGATTTCTGAGTTCGAGGCCAGCCTGGTCTACAGAGTGAGTTCCAGGACAGCCAGGGCTATACAGAGAAACCCTGTCTCGAAAAACCAAAAAAAAAAAAAAAAAGAAATAAAATTAAAAATACATGCACACATGCATGTACACACATATACACCCACACCACATGCACATACACATACCATATGCATATACACACATGCACATATACACACATATATACCACACATACATATATACCACATACATATATACAGACATACACACATACATCACAATAATTTTTTTTCTTGGTTTTTTTCAAGACATGGTTTCTCTGTATAACCCTGGCTGTCCTGGAACTCACTCTGTAGATGAGGCTGGCCTCGAACTCTGAAATCTGACTGTCTCTGCCTCCCAAGTGCTGGGACTAAAGGCATGCGCCACTACTGCTGGGCACATCACAACAATTTAAAATAGTTTTTATAAATACTTTATGTGTAAAGTATTTTGCTTGCACATATGTCTTTGCATCACATGCACACTTGGTACCTGAATAGGGCATCAGATACCCTGGAACTGAAGCGAGAGACAGAGAGACAGCTGTGAGCCACCATGTGGGTGCTGGGATTTGGTTCCTCTGCAAGGACAGCAAGTGCTCATAACCAATGGAGTCATATCTCCAGCCCCTCCCTACTCCCATTTTAATTTTTTAAAATATTTTATCTATTTATTATATGTATGTATGTGAGTACACTGTCACTGTCTTCAGACACACCAGAAGAGGGCATCAGATCCCATTACAGATGGTTGTGAGCCACCATGTGGTTGTTGGGAATTGAACTCAGGACCTTTGAAAGAGCAGTCAGTGCTTTTAACCTCTGAGTCATCTCTCCAGCCCCCCAACCCCCAAATTAAGTGTTTTAGAAGTATGATAATTATATTAAAATGTTTAGATCAAGCAATGACCCCAGAATATGATTCCTCAAAGTCCTGCTGCTCTCTTACAGCATCTGACCCCTTACTGGCCTTTGCCTTTGGATAATCTTTTGCAATCTGTGGACTTCTTCAATCCTTTGAATAAGATGCCAAGAAACACGCAGTCCAGACACTGGTCACAAACTAACACCTTCATCTGTTCCTTTCACACCTCTTGGGGCAGGTTACTGAGCTGAGCTCTACAATACAAAATATTTTAGGAAGCTGAGGCTGGAGGATCAAGTGACTCCCCTCTCAAAAAAAAAAAAAAGCTAGCACACATTTCAAATGACGTGTGTGTGTGTGTGTGTGTGTGTGTACATGCGCGTGTGTGTACATTGATGAAATGGCAGCCTGAGGCTAGACTCCACTCTGGACTGGAAATGCTCTGTGTTCACTTCGGTGGTACAGACTCAGAGCCAAACAGGAAGAAGTCCCCTGAAGCGGCACAGAGGCTGGGGTGACAGGATAAGGTACACCAAGGCCTGCCATGACCTTGGAAGGATTGAACATGAACTGGAAACTGGAAGAAAGATGAGTCATGGGCTTCCTGTTGCTAACATCTGATGTGACTTGTTTTCTTGAGATGGGAAGTCAATCCCCAACTCCTCAGCCAAGGGTATCTGGAGGTGAGTCTGGCAGCTGGTCGATTTATAGGAAGAGGAAGAGAGACCCAAGCTGGCATACTGCCCTTTCCTGATGCCATCAGGCCTCAGGATCTACCAAGGCGTTGTCTCCCTCCTGGACCTCAGCCTCTAGACTTGTCTCAGGTATGTTGTTGCTAATACCAGAGAGTGCACCAGATGTTCTCCAAAGCTCTAGAGGGAACGTAGTCCTGGATTTGGTACTTCCAGTCTCCAAAATGATGACAGACTGAATTCTTGGTGCATACTACTGTAAGAGACAAATTTGTTGTGGTCCACATTCAGTATGGGATGCAAAGTTACAGAAAAGCAAGAGACACTAGGCCCCTCTCTCCTAGTGCAGGCTTGTTTCAGAACTCTAAGAGTTGAAAGGTTAAAAGTTTTTCTCAAGGGCTGAAGAGATGGCTCAGTGGTTAAGAGCACTGACTGCTCTTCCAGAGGTCCTGAGTTCAATTCCTAGCAACCCCGTGGTGGCTCACAACCATCTGTAATGTCCTCTTCTGGTATGTCTAAAGACAGGGACAGTGTACTCATATAAATAAAATAAACACTTCTTTAAAAAAGAAAACAAAAAACTCAAGGCTGGATGCCTGAGTTCCTTAAAAAAAAATGTTTTCCTCTAATCCAAGTGGTGGTAGTGCACACCTTCAATCCCAGCACTGGGGAGGCAGGTGGATCTCTGTAAGCTCAAGTCTAGCCTGGTCTACCGAGTGAGTTCCAGGACAGCCAGAGCTATATAAGTAAAAGCCTGTGTCTTAGGGTTTCCAGTGCTGTGAAGAGACACCATGACCAAAGCAGTTCTTATAAAATAAAACTTAACTGAGGCTGCCTTATAGTTCAGAGGTTCAGTCCATTATCATCATGGTAGGTAGCATGGCAGCATCCAGGCAGGCAGACGTGCTGGAGAAGGACCTGAGAGTTCTACATCTTCATCCGAAGGCAGCAGAAGGGGACTGTCTGCCACACTGGGCACAACTTGAGCATATATGACCTCAGAGCCCACCCCCAATGACATACTTTCTCCATCAAGGCCACACCTCCTAATAGTGCCACTCCCTGTGGGCCAAGCAGTCAAACACATGAGTCTATGTGGGCCATACCTATTCAAACCACAATGTTCTGCTCCATGGCCCCCCAGAGACTTGTAGCCAGAACATAATGCAAAATGTATTTAGTCCAGCTTCAAAAGTCCCCATAATCTATCACAGCCTCAACAATATTTAAAGTCCAAGTTCAAAGTCTCTTCTGAGATTCATACAATCTCTTCACTGTAACCCCCTAAAAAAATCAAAATTAAAAAAAAAACATATCATGGGCTGGAGAGATGGCTCAGGGGTTAAGAGCACTGGCTGCTCTTCCAGAGGTCCTGAGTTCATTTCCCAGCAACCACATGATGGCTCACAACCATCAGTACAGCTACAGTGTACTCATATACATAAGATTAAATAAATCTTTTAAAAAACAACATATTGCATACTTCCAACACACAATGAGCACAGGATATATTACTATTCCAAAATGGTAGGGAAGGGAGCACAGTGAAAAACTACTGGACCAAAGCAAATCTGACAAGCTGGGCAAACTCCAGACTCTGCATCTCCACGTGTGATGTCAAAATGTTCTTTAGATCTCCAAATCCTTTCAACTTTCTTTCTCTTGGGCTGGTCCTAATCCCTGTTAGCAGCTTTCCTCGGCAGGTATCCCGCTGCTCTGACATCTCTAACATCTTGGGGTCTCCAAGGCAATCACCTTCTCAGCTTTACAAAATGGACGCCTCTGCCACACACTTGATCTCAGCAACGTTTTTTAGTCATGGAGGGAGATTCCATAACCCATTTCTTCTACCCTTTAAAGCCAGAACCACGTGGCTGAAGCTGCCAAGTTTTGCTGCTGGTTGGGGTTGGAACATGGCCCCGTGTTCAATAACTTTCTGATTTTGATGGTTTCCTTCACTATAGTTTAGCTGTTCTTCACAATCCTTCACAATAGTTTAGCTATTCTGGAACTTGCTTCGTAGACCAGGATGACCTTGAACTCAGTTCTGCATGCCTCCTTCTCTAGAGTGCTGGGATTAAAGGCGTGTACCATGACTTTTCTTTAATTCCTTTTCACAAGATGGAGACTTAGCTGGGTGGGATCTTGATTAGGGTCACCACTCCTTTTTTTTTTTTAAAGATTTATTTACTTATTTATTATATGTAAGTACATATATTAAGACACTCCAAAAGAGGGTGTCAGATCTCATTACAGATGGTCATGAGCCACCACGTGGTTGCTGGGATTTGGACTCAGGATCTTTGGAAGGGCAGTCAGTGCTCTTAACCGCTGAGCCATCTCTCCAGCCCGGGTCACCACTTACTTAAGTCCAAGATTCTACTAGGATGGCCCATTAAGCAGTACTTAAAGCATTCTGCTGATTTCCTGATGCAAAGTTCCAAACTCTACATTCATCCAAACCAAAGAACATTGGGCAGAGCACAGCAATATCCTAGTCCCTGGTACCAACTTCTATCTTAGTTAGGGTTTCTGTTGCTGTGAAGAGACGCCATGACCACAGCAACTCTTATAAAGGAAAACATTTAATTGGGGCTGGCTTACAGTTTTTGAGGTTTAGTCCATAATCCTCATACTGGGAAACATGGCAGAGAGCAAGCTGACAGGATTCTGGGAAAGGAACTGAGAGTTCTACATCTTGGTCCTCAAGGCAGCAGAAGGGCACTGGCTGCCATACTGGACATAGCTTGAGCATATATGACCTCAAAGCCTGCCTCTATCATGACATACTCCCTCTAACAAGGCTGCACTTATTGATCCTAATCGTGCCATTCTCTAAGGGCCAAGCATTCAAATACATGAGTACATGAGGGCCATACCTATTCAAAACCACACCTTGTCTCAAAAGAATCCCCCCACCCTAAATTTTCTGCTCTGACTGAGTCATAAGAAAGGGCCTCAAGCCCTAAATTATTCATTAGATAAGACTGTCTGAAACCCATGAGAGGAAGAATTTGAGGAGGAGACAAATGTTTGCCTGTGGGAGGAGAGGGCAGGAATTTATCATGATCCATGGTCTTTAGTTTTTTAATTATTTTATTTATTATGTATGAGTGTTGGCATGTATGTCTATATATCACATGCATTCAGTGCCCACAGAGGCCAGGAGAGGGTGTCAGATCTCGTGGGACTGGAGTTACAGAAGATTCTGGGTGCTGGGAATTGATGTCAGCTTCTCTGCAAGAGTAGCCAGTGCTTTCAACCAGGGAGTCATCTTTCCGGTTCTGATTGGGGGAGAAATCTTTAAATACCACGTCACCTCGTCTATATGCTGATATTCCTTTCTGGTGAACCGCTTAGGAAACTTATTTTTCACTAGTCTCCTGAATTTGTTAGGATCTCATTTTCCAATCTCCTTGGCTATCTGGCCAACAAAATTCCAGGGGGATTTCCTGTCTTCGCTTCCTATCTTGTCGTAGGGGGGTTCGCATTACACCCCTGAGCCATTGGATCTCACTCACACTTGAGTTCTGAGGATCCAAATTCAGGTCATTGAGCATAGACAGAAAGCACTTTTACATGCTGAGCTAGCTCCCCAAGCCCAGCTAATGGTTTTCAAAATCATAATCCGAGAAGCACACAGAGCATGTGGAAAAAACGGCAGCGTCCACTTCAAGGGGTTTTGTGGGAGCTCAGTAGGGGTCATCCATTCAGTCAACAAATGTTCACTGAGAACATTCCATGCACCCAGAGCTGGCCTAGGCACAGGAGGGACATCTGGGACACAAGATTACACAGCTGGCTTCTGGAAGCTTGACTCCTGGGCAAGAGCTGAAAATTCACATATACAATGCACTCAAACCACGGAACCACCTCAGGGCAAGTATGACCCAGCAAGATAGAGCAGAATAATAGGAAGAACCAGAGAGGAACAGCCACCACCAGTAGTCCTTGGGAGCAGAGACCTGGGTGGGGTAAGTGCTGAGCCCTGAGGGCCATAGCCTTAGGCCAGTCTAGGGATCGTGACCTGGAATTGGCTATGTAGATAAGGCTGACCTCCAAACCCCAGAGATGCATTTGTCTCCACTTCTGAAATGTTGAGATTAAAGGCTCTTTCCATGGTTATTACTGGAGCCGAAGGGCTACAGATGGAGCTGATAGGATGAAGCTTACCTTGCATGGCCAGAGGCCTTGAGCTTGATTAAGTCTCATCTCCCGTGCTACAAAAACACATAGACACGCTCACATAGACGACCTAGACAAGCTCTAACATGTTTTTAGCTTTGTGAGTTATATCCATTTCTGTTTTCGGTATTAAAAATGAAAAGTGTTGGGGGGTGGGGAGGGGGCTGGGGAGTTGGGCTCAGCAGTTAAAAACAATTGCTGCTCTTTCAGAGGACCTGAGTTTAGTTCCCAGGAGGCTCATGGCCATCGGTCACTCCCCTCCCAGGAACCCAATACTCTTTCGCTCTCTTCTGAACTCTGAGGGCATTTACACATGTAGTGAGCACAAATAAAGAAAAATGTGGTATTTATGTATTTATTTTATTTGTTCTGCATTTGGTTTCAGACCCTGGGACAAGGGAGTGAGGTGCAAATTTTATCTGTCAAAAGCATATCTGGTCTCCAGGTTCTCCCAGCATCCCTCAATCCCTACCTGGTATAACCTGCTCCCAACCCTGAACTTTCCAGCCCAAGGGACTGGGCTGCTCTTCTCCCAAAGGCTCTTCCCTAATAAATCCAGACATTTTGGTTTTTCCCTCTATCTCCTCTCTATGCATGAGCCCTGCCCTCCTTCCCACCCTCCTTTTTTTTTTTTAGACTGGGTTTCTGTTTCTCTGTGTTGCCTTGGCTGTCCTGGAACTCACTCTGTAGACCAGGCTGGCCTTGAACTCAGAAATCCGCCTGCTTCTGCCTCCCAAGTGTTGGAATTAAAGGTGTGCGCCTCCACTGCCTGGCTCCATGGAGACTTTTCTGGTTCTTGGGACCAATGAACTTGGCTTGAGAGCAACTTTCCAATACACCTGCATTTAATATAATCTAATCTGGTTTGAATTGGATCATTTCTGTAATAGAGAAAAAAAACCTTATCAGTTTGTTTGTTTGTTTTTTGAGACAGGGTTTCTCTGTAACTCTGGCTGGTCTGGAACTCCCTAGGTAGCCTATGCTAGCCTCAAACTCACAGAGTCTGGCCTGCCTCTGCCTCTAGAGTGCTGTTATTAAAGGTGTACACCACAACCACCCAGCTTGTGATAATTATTTACTTTGGAGGCTTTGAATGTCTCCTGGTTTTCTCCTGCCTCAGTCTCCTAAGTGCTAGGATTCCAGGCATGTGCCATGTATAACTATTATTTATTTATGTGTTGTGGTTGTTTGTGTTTTGAGACAAGACCTCGTTATGTAACTCTAGCCTAGAACTCAGGCAACCTTCTGCCTCTGCCTCTCTGCCTCTGCCTTCTTAATACTGGGGTCAAAGGCCCGTGTCACCAGGCCCACATACATTTATTTAATATTTATCGAGTATTATATACTCATGCTGAGGCATGAGTATCGAGATCGGACGACAATTAGTCAACCTGTCACTTCTTTCCTTCCACCATTTTCCAAGACAGGGTTTCTTCATATAGCCCTGGCTGTGCTGGAACTTGATCTGTAGACCAGGGTAGCCTTGAATTCACTGAGTCCATGTTTTTAACCACTGATGCATTTCTCCAGACTTTGTCGTGGAACTCTGGTCATCAGTCTTGGCGGCAAGCGCCCTAGCTACTGAGCCCTCTCACCACCCCACTGTTATTTTATGGCCTTGTGCATCCATCACTTAGAGCACATTCCCACCCTGGTCATGTCGGCCCCTCCCAAATAGTCAGACTTTCCACTCTTCCCTGTTTTTCATTTTGTCACATTTCCTCTCTATTGCCACTGTGACCAGAGAGTCTTCAAGGACTGGGAAGCTGCCCAGCCCACCTGGTATGCACCCATTTCCCATGAGCAGCTTTTGGTTTGAAAGCTTGAATTTTATCATTGACAATAAATATCCCAAAGGCATCAAGCCCCTCCTGGGAAAATGTTATCTTCCTGCCCAAGGACTCTGGGAATGGTGATAATTTTCACACCCATCTGTGATCAGAGTTCCAAAAATGATCTCCTCAGGTACGACTGGCCTGGAGAATTTCTCTGTCCCTTTGGACATAGAATTAAGTACCATGTGCCAGGCTACATACATATCCAGAGTCTTAATAAGAAGTGTGGCTTCTTGCCGGGCGGTGGTGGCGCACGCCTTTAATCCCAGCACTTGGGAGGCAGAGGCAGGAGGATTTCTGAGTTCGAGGCCAGCCTGGTCTACAAAGTGAGTTCCAGGACAGCCAGGGCTACACAGAGAAACCCTGTCTCAAAAAAAAAAAAAAAAAAAAAAAGAAGTGTGGCTTCTTGTGGCCCTCTGAAAAACATCTGCTAAAGGGGGGGGGACTCAGCTCAAGGAGATTCCCGGAAGTCTGGTGGAGGTGGGGTTAAAAGACACCAGCAGCCACACCCCACTGGAATGTCTATTATCTGCTGGGTAGACATTTTGCACTGAGTTACTTTATCACAGCTGTGGTGGATTGTATTTAATTTACCCGCTTAGAAAAACACAAATTGTTCCCTTTACAGTTCTTCAGGTTAGAGGAGGGACAGGGTTCAAATCAAGGTGTAGGCAGGGCTTTGGGGCTTCCACATGGTTTTTGGCCCAATTGGCTTTTAGAGGCCAGCTGCAGGCCTTCCACTTCTGACCTTTATCTATGTCTCCCAGACAGGGCCTCTTGTAGCCCAGACTGGCCTCTAGCTCAATTTGTGGCTCAGTATAACCTTGAACTCCTGATCCTCCTGCCTCTACCTCTGGCGTATTGGGAGCACAGGCTGGGCACCACCATGCCTGGTCTACAGAAAAAGTTCCAAGACAGTCAGGGTTACACAGAGAAACCCTGTCTCAGATAAATCAAGAGAAGGAGGGGTGGGGAATGGGAGTGCTAAGTCACTTCTCCAGCTATGTAGGGACTCAGCTGTGCTGTCTTCATGTCCTGAAGAAGGGGTTAACCACATCTGACATGGAAGAGCCCCAGAAAGGTTAGGGAGCCTGTCCAAGTTTATACCACCACAAGGTCCGGTGTGAAACTCCAGGCAGGCTGATGAGTATAGTGTGGGTCCACTGTCGGCTCCGATCGAGGCAGGAGGAAAAGAGAAAGTTAAGGTGCTATGGGTGTGGGAAGCTGGACTTCTGGGGATCTAATTTGCACTTCCTGTTGGCTGAGAGTCATGAAACTGAGACTGATAAAGCCAAGGTTACCTCTAGGGGTAAAGGTGGTTTTCCTCAGGACATTGCCACCGTGGATGCTAAATGCAGTAAAGCATTCCTACTTTGAGCCAGGACGTTTTGCGACCTAGAGCCTAACCGTATTAGCACTCTCATCCTCCATCCCTCACCATCTCTCTTTTTTTTTTTAAGATTTATTTATTTTTTATATGTAAGTACACTGTAGCTATCTTCAGAAGACATTATGGATGGTGGGGAGCCACCATGTGGTTGCTGGGATTTGAACTCACGACATTCGGAAGAGCAGTCAGCGCTCTGAACTGCTGAGCCATCTCTCCAGCCCCTCTTGTTTTATTTTTCTGAGACAGGGTTGCTGTGTGTAGCCCTGACTGTCTTGGAATTTGTTCTGTAGACCAGGCTGGCCTCAAAGAGATCCACCTGTCTCTTCTCCTGAGTGCTGAAATTAAAGGCATGTACCACCCACCACACCTGGCCCAATATCTCCACCTGAACCACCAACTTTATGAAACCACCCGACTTGGTTTCACTTACAAAAGGAAATTAATAGTTTTCTGAGACAAAGTCTTGCTATCTGAGCCATTCTGGTTTGGAATTTACCAGAGACCTGCCTGCCTCTGCACCACCCATCTGAGATTAAAGGTGTATGCAGTCAAGCAGGACCAAAAGAAAATTCTTAGGAGAAACCATTGAGCCAACTCATCGAGTTTTGCTTTGCTCTGTTTTGTCGAGCCAGAGGAAGTAGTATGACTTGTAGACCTGTACTAGGGAAGCAGAGATGGGAGGTTCAGGAGTTTCAGTTCATCCTTGGCTCTCTAGAAGGTTTGAAGCCAATTTTTGCTACAGGAGAGCTTGTGTCAAAGCAAAGGAAAACAAAACCCAAGACCCCTAAGGGCAACTCCCTGTTCAGCTGTGACCATACTTATACACTATCCTTTTCCTCCTGGTCTCGTCTCTAAATTCTAAACTCAGTCCGACCCATGTACTCTCTCTCACCCCTACTTAATAAACTTACCAACTTTGCCCCATGGGGGCTTGTCATAAAATTCTTTCCAGGCCCGGCAGTGGTGGCGCACACCTTTAATCCCAGCACTCAGGAGGCAGAGATAGGCAGATCTTAGAATTCAAGGCCAGCCTGGTCTTACAGAGCTGAGAGTAGGAGGTTTAGCAAGGTTTTGTTTGGTTTTTGTGTTTTCTTTGAGTATATGGCTGAGTCAACCGCTTTCCCGTGTGTATGCATCTGTGTGTGTTCAATGGGTAACATCTACTGGGTACTTACCCTTTGCAGAATGTGCTAAGTCATCAACATGAATATCCCCCACCCCCACCCCGAGTCAGAGCCACCCTATGTAGCTCTGTGTGTCCTGGGACTTGCTATGTAGACTGGTTTGCAATTCATGGATGGTCTTTCTATCTCTGCAGCCTATATACTGAGGTCACAGAACAATCCCGGATCAATGAATTCTTTCTAAAATTGTTTATTATGTGTGTGCCCTTTATATGTCAGAGGACAATTTGCAGTTGCTTTTCCCTTTGCGTCATGTGGATCCCGAGGATAGAACTCATTTGATCGTCAAGGGTACAGGAGGCAGCCTCCGTTACCCGCTGAGTCATCTCACTAGCTCCTTCAACGTTTATTTTTATGTTTTACAAAGAAAAAAAATTTCCCAATGCCAGGCAAAGCTAGTGAAGAGAACGAGGAGTGAAGGAATGAATGAATGAATGGACGGTCAGAAGAGCGCGCTCCTTAAGGGATCCATAGCAGAGATCCTATGCGGGAGCTCAGGCTGGCACTACGCAGTTACCACTCCTGGACTTGCAGCCCGGGGGTGTCTGGCCCGCTCCATTCTCACGCCCTCGCCAGGAGTGGAAGCCCGCGGCGCGTTGGGGGACGGAAGGGTCGCCGGCCCGGGCGCACGCCCACCTGTCGCGCGCAGGCGCAGAACGCCGCCTGGCTCTCCCGCGGCGCAGTCAGTGCGCAGGCGCGGCGGCCGATGCTAGTGTGTCTGTGCGGCGAGAAGATGGCGGCGACGGGAGACGCGGCGTGAGAAGCCGGAGCAGCGCCGAACCTCATTGAGACGGGCCGCCATGGCCCTCCACAACCCACAGGTAGCGCGGGCCGCGTCCGGGGCGGGAGGTCTGGGCCACGGGACGGCCTCGGGGCGACGGGCGCGAGGTGCGCGGCGGGCGAGCGGTGGGGGAGGCGCCGGCACGCTGCCGGCCTAGGCCCGCGCCGCGCCCCTTAGTGCCGCGCTCCCCGGTGTCCGAGGCCGTCCGAACTGCCCCGAGAGCGCCCGAGCCGCCCCGAGGACGCCCGAGCCACCCCGAGAACGCCCGAGGCCGCAGGGAAGGCCTCCGCGTGCCCGGCTCCGAGTCCCGGGCGACGCTCTGGCCCAGCGGCGCGGGTGGCTGGTGTGCTGCGGCGTCGCGGGGGGACCTGGCCCCTCGCTTTAGGAATTCTATTGCAGGGAAAACTGGGACCCACTGGGGCGGCATACTCTGTCTTGCCCGGGAATAACACCTTTTGCACGGAGTCCGAGCCCGGGCTGGGTCGGGGCCTGCTGCGTTTTCTGTGCCGGAGCTGCTCCTGCAGACCCTCTCATAAGATGCACTTAGGAGGAGTTAAAAGTCAGCACGTGGTGCAGTTTCTCGGGGGCTGCTTGAGACCCGGCGTTTGTTGGGGTCTCAGCCCTACACTAGAAATTGCTGTCTCCTTTTATAATCCTCTCTGAGTGATTTTTTTTTCCTGTCAGATTGAGGAGTAAAATGACTCTCGGGAAACTGATGAGGAATAAAATTTTCTTTCCGAGGATGGTAGGTGGGTGTATGTACAGGCAGGTGAGGTCGATCTGGTTCGGCCACCTTTGAAGAACCGTCGTCATTTTATTTTGGGGCAGAGTCTTTCACTGTAGTCCACGATCGCCTCTAACTTAAGATTTTTTTCTGTCCCAGCCTGGTGGGTTGCAGGCAGGAGCCGCCATGTGCCTTTGAAAGGTTATTTTAGTAACTGTTGCAACATGGGATTTAAACCTCGAAACTGTTTTTTTTTTTTAAAAAAAACGGTTGGATCCTAGGAGAAACTTCCGTTCTCTTAAATATGTGATGTTTCATAGATCAAATCTGAACTTTGCCTGTTTGACCTTTCCCCTCCATCTGTAAATGCTTTTTTTGTATTTGGTGTAGGGTGAGTTTTGTTTTTTTTTTGTTTGTTTGTTTGTTTGCAATAGACAGGCAATTTGTATTTGTTGAATAATATATTTTGACAAATGTATCATTCGGAGTTTTTAGTAGTTTTGTTTTTTTTTTTTCAAGTTTTAGACAGGTCTTCATTATGCAGCCCTAGTTGGCTTGGAATTAAGACAACTGCTGCTGGGCAGCGGTGGCCCATGCCTTTAATCCCAGCACTAGAGGCCGAGGCAGGCAGATTTCTGAGTTCGAGGCCAGCCTGGTCTACAGCGTGACTTCCAGGACAGCCAGGACTACACAGAGAAACCCTGTCTCGGAAAAAAAAAAAAAAGACAACTGCCTACCTCTGCCTCTAGTGCCCTGGCTCTATTCAGATCTTTTTATTTTATTTTATGTGAATAAATGCTTTGCTTGCATGTATGTATATTCTTGGTGCCCGTTGAAGTGAGAAAAGGGTGTTGGATCTCCTGGAACTAGAATGGTTGTCAACCTCTGAGTCCTAGTGGGAATGGAAACCCAGTTTTCTGCAAGAGCAACCGCCTTAAACCCTGGAGCCATCCATCCAGCCTCTCTTCATAGACTTGCTCCCCCTTAGTCCCAGCACTAGGAAGACAGAGGCAAGCAGATCTCTTGAGTTTTGAGCCCAGCCTCGTGTACAGAGTGAGTTCTAGAACAGCCAGGGCTACACAGAGAAACCCTGTTTCAAACAAAAAATCTAGTTGACTACCTTGTTTTATTTTTGGAAGTAGTCTGTACTGTTCATTCTGAACTGAACTGTAATGTAAATTGTGTGTGTGTGTGATTGTGAGCTGAAGAACATGCTTACGCCTAATTCGCTTTATCAAGCACCAGTAACAATGTCCAGTTGGTGGAAATGGTAGTGATGCTTTGTAATTTCCCTGAGGTCCGTTGTCCTGGCATTGTGTGGAGCCAGACCGGAGAAACTCACCAAACAAATGTTAGCAGTGCCTTGGGTCCGCTAGGGGTAGAAGGGAGAAGAGGTGATGATAGTTTGAGTTCGGTTTTATTTTTAAAAGACGAGTGGAAGATGGAGCACACCTGTAACCCCTGCGAGGATCAGGAGTCCAAGGTCACCCCTAAGGTACATTGCATGTTTCAGTTTGCCTCCCCCCCCCCCAGAGAGAATGGGGGGAGGGAGGGAAAAGAGGGGGAGGAGGAACAAGATTTCACTATTGAATCTGTTTTGAGTTGTTTTAAGTGTTTTAGCAATTCATTCAGTAATGAGATATTAGCAGTTTATCTTGGGCTAGCCTCCATAATGTACGTAGTGGGTGGTTTTTGTTTTGATTTGTTTTTTGGAGACAGGGTTACTATATAGTCCAGGTTTCCTAAATGTAGACTTGAGTTTTCCTGCCTCAGCCTCTCAGGGACAGGGATTTTAGGGAGGAGCCTAAATATTCTAGGGTGTTGTTGAAGTAACTGCCATGTGTTACAGTTAAGGGTCAGTTTTCAGTGGACTTTCAGAGGTTACAGGTTAACTCTTTCATTTCCGTGTTTTGGGTTTGTTTGAACCCTGTTTTGAGGATTGAAGGGCAACTGTGAACTTGAAAAGACTCTGAGTGTAGGGCGTTCCTGCCCACCAGCTAAACCAGTTTAGAGAAGGAGCTCTCACCTGAGGTGGAAGTGGATCTGGCATTCCTGCTGTCAGAACTGGCTCAGTGAGCTGAGCAGATTAATTTGAAGCTACCAGCTTGCCTTAATACTTGAAAAGTTGGCGTTGGGGCAACAGTGTTGATTCTAAACTCAGGGTGGGTAGTATGCTATTGGTTTCTGTTATCCTTAACATAGATCTGTACATTTTACATGCTCGGAGTTCTTGGATACAGTTTCTAGCATATGGCAGAGTGTTGTACTGTCTTGGAACTGCATTTGTAACTGATAGCCAGATTGGGGTAATTCTTAAAGATACTTTTCCTTTTTTTGAAACAGTGTTTCATTATGTAGCCTGTGGAACTAACTGTAGCAGGCAGGTAGTCTCACGCTTCCTACTTCAGTCTCCTGAGCTACCTTATTTCTCTGCCACTAGATCAGAATCTTAACAGGGCTTGTGCAACTGAACTAAGTAACAGTTTTGAAGTGGCTATGGAGTATTTGAAGATATTTTTTGTGCATAACAACAGCAAACATTTCAGTCAATCCTGAGACTATAAATGCTATGAGAAGTCCAAGAACTGGTGGTCCTCTGAATGCTTATTGTGTCTAGGGACTTGCCCTCCTGTCCTTTCAACTCTCCTTGCTGGGAATTCAGCACTGACAGTCAGTGGGCAGACAGGAGTCTGTATTCTTCTTTATGGCTACCATTAGATTAGGTATTTCAATTTATGTTACATAGATTTGTTACATGGTTATGTTACATGATTTGAACAGTGGTGTACACAGGAAAATTAAAAGGAGAAAGATGGCATAATTTGGTGATTGCTTCATGCAGACTAGCTTGTCAAGAATGGGGAAAGCTGTCCTCTTCACTTGGATGAGGTACATCAAGTCATTGTAGTTTTGCAAATTATAGTTGTGTGAGCATTTCTTTTTTTTTTTTTTTTTTTGGTTTTTCGAGACAGGGTTTCTCTGCATAGCCCTGGCTGTCCTGGAACTCACTTTGTAGACCAGGCTGGCCTCGAACTCAGAAATCCTCCTGCCTCTGCCTCCCAAGTGCTGGGATTAAAGGCGTGCGCCACCATCACCCGGCTGTGTGAGCATTTCTGAGCAATGACTGGATCAAGTTTTCAGGATGCACTAGATGGGGCTGGGAGACACTTCTCATTGATAATTTACCGAGTATGTTTATGGGAAGCGGTTAACCGAGCTTGCTTTTGAATTTGCAGTAAGGGTAGTGCATTGCAGTTGACTGGCACACATGAAGAGCCACTGCTGCAGAGCAGACACACGTCTGCAGTGGAATTTGCTGGCCATGGGATGTTGGATTAGTGTCATTTGTCTTTTAGTGCCACTTCAGCAGGGCACTATTCATTTCTAAGACTTGCATGTGCTTGGACTGCAGTTTTTCTGTCTGGAAGGGATCTCCCAAAAGGCCTTGTGTGACCATTCTGTCTGGGCAGGCTGGATTAGGAGCTGTTGGGGCTGGAGAGAGATGGTTCTGTGGAACACTTGCTGCTCTTGCAGAAGACCTGGGTCCAAAGGGTAGCTTACAACCTTGTCTATAACTCCAGTCCCAGGATATTTGGCACCTTTTCCTGGCATTTTTGGGCACTGAATGCACATGGTACCCAGACGTAATGCAAACAAAACACCAATATTCATAAGGTTGAAAGAAAGAGAAGAACAGTAAGCATTGGACCAACTTTGTGGTGCACATCTGTTATCCCAGCACATGGGAGGCTGGGTGTGGTTGGGAATTTGAGCCAGTCTAGGCTATATGGCAAAATCCTGTCTGAAGAAAAAAAAAAAAGAACATAAATTAGAACAAAAGGTAGCCCACATGGCAAGTTTATTTGTTTAAAAGATCAGAAAAATGTGTGGTTCATAGTAAATGAATGTGGTCTTTAGATTATAGTTGTTCATGAGCTAGTTATTTTGTTAGTGTGGGAAACTCTTCTTTTTATCTGAAGACCTAGGTCATGAGAAGTTGCCCACTCCTGTTCTGCCCCTCTCAACAGTTCTTCTTTCCTGGGAGCAGGGCAGGCCGGCTGCCGGGACAGAGTGGGGAGAAGAACCTCTTCCTGGACCTTCCTTTTCATGCTTACAGGAGTGGAGAGCATGTACAGGAGCACATGGGAGGGAGCTGCTCCCGGGAAGGTGCACGCCCAAGTGCTTGTGGAGACAGGAGAACATTTGGGTGCTTCCTGCCTTAGTGCCCCGGCTGGTGGGCTTAGCTTGAGGTGTTTTTGTTTTCTTTTTTGAGACAGGGTTTCTCTGTATAGCCCTGGCTGTCCTGAACTCACTCTGTAGACCAGGCTGGCCTCGAACTCAGAAAACTGCCTGCCTCGGCCTCCCAAGTGGAGATGTTCTTTAAAAAGAAATTTTTTTACCCCCTACTCCCCTGGCCTGGCTTCATAATGCTCTTTTAAAACTTTGTTGGGTGATGGTATCCATCTTTTAATTCTAGCACTCAGGAGGTGGAGGCAGGTGGATCTCTGAGTTCCAGGACAACCTGTCTACAAAGAGAGTTTCACGTGTCAGGACAGTCAGGGCTACACAGAGAAACCCTATCTCAAAAAAACAAAACAAAACCCAAAATGTATATGTGCACGCGTGCGTGTGTGTGTGTGTGTGTGTGTGTGTGTGTGTGTGTGAGACTTTAAATGTAGCTAAGGCTACCTTCAAACTTGCTATTTAGCGACATAGCCAAGGATGACTTATGATCCTCCTGCTTCTACCTCTCCAGTGCTGATCTCAGTAGTGAGCCACATGCTGGTTTATTATGTGCTTCCGCAGCTACAGCTCAGCGCTCTGTGTATATATGTGTGTGTGTGTGTATATATCAGTTGGCATCCTAGCGCTCCACAAGAATTAGAGTCAGAAAAGTACCAGTGTCAGTGGGTAGCCAGGCAGTGGCCTATAGGCCAGTGTCAGTGGGTAGCCAGGCTGTGGCGGAGAGGAACTGCCTGCTGAAGCCTGCACCCTGAGTCCTTGGTTGGTCTTTTGGCCAGACATAGTTGGTACAGCTCTGTGTTCACGGAGAGAGAATTTGGAAGACTGAGTGAGGTCTTGCTGTGTCACAGCTGCTGGCCAGGAACTTGTAGCAATCATGTCTCGGTCTCCTGAATGCTGTGAGTAGAGGTGTACACCCTGAAAATTGATCTTATAAAATACACAGAGTAAGGCTGAAGTAATATATGGATTACATTTTGCAAGACATAACCTTGTCACCTAGACTGCCAAAGAACACTTAATGGAATCCATTGGAAAGCCGCCAGTCCCCTTTGGATGAGAGTCTGGCTGCGGCATTGAGCTCACACACACTGGTGCCCCCCTCGCTGGGACAGAGGTATTCACCTCGACTCCATCGCTTTCCTCTGAGCTGTGTCATTAGCTTATGGATTTCTAGCAGCTGTGAAGAAGCTTTCTAGCATTCCTTTCTTTTTGTCTCCTGCATCTTGCCTGTATTGGGCAACTTACCTCAGAGAAGTAAACCCAGTGAGGGTGTCTCTTGCGTGTGTGAGGTGTGTTTGGGTGCGTGTGTGGACGACTCTGTAGGGTTAGCTCTTTTCACAATAGGATTTTCTGTAGCTCTGGTTGTCCTGTCCTGAACTCACTGTGTAGACCAGGCTCCACTGGAGATCCGTCTGCCTCTGGAGTGCTGGGATTAAAGGCGTGGGCCTCCACTGCCCGGCTCCTTCCACTTACTCTGGGGTTTCAGAGATGGAAAGTAGGATGTGAATTTCAGAAGTAGAACCCAGATCTTGGCTTAGATAGCAGCTGCATTTCCCTGCTGAGCCGTCACCCTGGCCTAGGACTTAACATTAAAATACATGCTTCTGACCTCTTTAGCTTACATCAATTGTAGCCGCAAGGCCAGGGTGCAACATAATTTCTTTTTTTTGTTTGTTTTTTTTTGTTTTTGTTTCTGTTTTTCGAGGCAGGGTTTCTCTGCATAGCCCTGGCTGTCCTGGAACTCACTTTGTAGACCAGGCTGGCCTCGAACTCAGAAATCCTCCTGCCTCTGCCTCCCAAGTGCTGGGATTAAAGGCATGCGCCACCACTGCCCGGCTTTGTTTGTTTTTTTTTGTTTTTGTTTTTCGAGGCAGGGTTTCTCTGCATAGCCCTGGCTGTCCTGGAACTCACTTTGTAGACCAGGCTGGCCTCGAACTCAGAAATCCTCCTGCCTCTGCCTCCCAAGTGCTGGGATTAAAGGCATGCGCCACCACTGCCCGGCGCAACATAATTTCTTTATGGTGTACCTGTCAAAGCTGTGGGGTAAGCAAACGAATTTGAAAAGGAAGCTTAATTCCATATTCCATGTTCTGTGATACCGACCTCCCCTCACCTCCCAGGTGTATGAGTGTTTGCCTGCATGTGTTTTTTTGGACCAAAAAAACTATTGGCTTCCCTGGAACTAGAGTTAGAGACAGCTGTGAGCGGCCATTGTGGGTGCTGGGGCCTGGGTCCTTTGCCAGAGCAGCCAGTGCCTGTAACCCTGAGCCATGCCCTTTCAAATTTAAATATTTTTTTTTCTGTAATGAAGTAAGGATGTGCCCTGGGGCCACAATCCTTGTCCGGATCTTGATATATTTAAGCCATTTGTTACCACCTACCCTCTTACCCATGCAGGGCTTTTCTGTGTTTTCCTGGCTGTCCTGAAATTTGCTCTATAGATCAGGTTGGTCTCAAATTCAAAGAGATCCTTCTGCCTCCCAAGTGATGGGACCAAAGGCGCGCCCACCATACGGCTCACTTATTTTTTTTTTTTTTTTTGGTTTTGGTTTTTCGAGACAGGGTTTCTCTGTGTAGCCCTGGCTGTCCTGGAACTCACTTTGTAGAATCCTCCTGCCTCTGCCTCCCAAGTGCTGGGATTAAAGGCATGTGCCACCACCGCCCGGCTTTTTTTTTTTAAGAGTAATTTAAGGATCATAGCAAGATTGAGAAGATAAAGATATCTCCTACATAACCTTTTGGTATCTTAAGTAATGATTTCCTTTGGATGGGTGCCAAGGCTGTCACTATTTAAGACCAAAATTAGGCTTCCTCAATAGGTGAACAGTGGACAGGAAGGAATATACTGTACCACACTTGACTTTGAAGGTACATGTCAGCGACTGGCACTGTGGTTTGTGTGGTCCTCCATGGCCTGTGTGGTCTGTGTCAGCTGTCACATACTGTTATCACTATTCCACACACACCACACAAGAGCCTCTAGGTCAAGAGGCTGATAAGTCAGTGTTAGGGACTTAAAAGCAGACCTTTGGCCTTCTAGTTTGAGTTTTCTACTTTGTAGACTTGCTTTTATAGCAATTTTATGTATGTATTCCTACAAAATAGGCCCAGGGCCTGATGTCCACCTAGGGATTTTACAGTGATCCTCAAATGAGAGATAGAATGAGATAAATGAGGGCATTCATGCAGGAGTAATATGCCAACAGACCAGGCCTTTCTGATTTGATTTTTACTTATAAAACAAAGACATGCAATTTTGTTCAGCCCCTGCAAAGGAGATGGGAAATTTAAAGTAAAAATAAAGGTTTTCTTCACCGGTCCTTCATCTTCTCGTTTGTCATCTGTATGTTTTTGGTTAGACCTTTTGTTTGGGTTTGATTTAGAGACAGGTGACAGGTTCTCTCTGAGTTGACAAGCTGGACAGCTCATTGGATTTGGAATGTGCTTTATTGCCCAAGCACTGGGATTAGGGACTGGAACTGCCTCACTGCACGCCGTGTGTGTGTGTGTGTGTGTGTGTGTGTGTGTGTGTGTGTGTGTGTGTGTGTGTCTGTCTGTCTGTCTGTCTGTCTGTCTGTCTGTCTGTCTGTGTTTTAATGACAGGCTCCTCCTACCCCACCTCCCCATTCTAGCACCACACGTTAGGCTTATAGTGTGCCCCATACTTGGAACAAACAATTTAGAAAGTATTCTGAAATATTCTGAAATTCAGTAAAATTTTTTATTATTCTTATGTGTATGGGTTTTGTACCACATGTATACCTAGTGCCCACAGAAAAGAGAGGGCATTGGATCCTCTTGAACTGGAGTTACAAACAGTTGTGAACCACCGTGTGGGGGCTGGGAAATGAAGCTGAGTCTTCTGAGAAAGTAGTCAGTGCTCTTACCAGCTAAGCCGCTTTTCCAACTGCACGTTCCATGTTAGCCCTGTGCTTGGCTATATACTTACTATAAAGGAGGCAATTCTCAGGTTAGGTTCTTGTTGGTCTATTACCTCTTTTACAGGGTCCTAAAGGACAGACCCTCCATGGTTTGGAGAGAGTGGTAGGTCATCTGCCTGACTGGCTAGAGGAGAATCTGCCAATTAACCTGAAGCGGTTCTTTTTGAACATGTTTCCTTTTTATTTTTACTGTGTGTGGTGTTTGCTTGCATGTATGTCTGTGTAGTGTACGAGTACTGTGCTAGTAAAGGCCAGAAGAGGTGACGCCATGGGACTGAGTTACAGGTGGTTGTGAGCCACTTGTGGGTCCTGGGAATTGAATCCTGGTCCTCTGGAGAAGCAGCCATTGCGCTTAACTGCTGATCCATCTCCACAGCCCCTTAACCTGAAGTGTTTCTGTCTTCTCCAGAGTTATCTTTTCTTTCTCTCCCCCCCCCCCGCCCCCATCAATGTTCTGCAGTGGCCAGATAAATAAAACACTCCTCACCCTCGAACTCTTACTTTTCCAGATTGGCACATTTACTTTTCACCCTAATAAAATGCAAAACGAGGCCTTCTGTATTAGTTCCTGTGTCTCTCCTCCCCTCCCCTATGCAACTCTGGCTGTCCTAGAACTCACTCTGGAGACCAGGCACTCCAGTGGGAGTGCACGGTTTTAGTCCCCGCACACTGGAGGCAGAGGCAGGTGGATCTCTGAGTTCCAGCCCAGCCTGTCTGGAAAAGAAAAAAAAATCAAACCCCAAGAACTTCAGAGATGCACCTGCTTCTGCCTCATGTGTTAGCATTAAAGACAAGTACCACCATGCCCTGCCACAAAGTGTTTAAATGCCTCCAGTCTCTGTGGGTGTGAATGTCAGCAAAACCGCAGGCTTGTTCTCTCCGTGCTGCTGCCCATTGT
The DNA here is from genome assembly GCA_036184795.1 of Tokudaia tokunoshimensis. Classification (NCBI taxonomy): domain Eukaryota; kingdom Metazoa; phylum Chordata; class Mammalia; order Rodentia; family Muridae; genus Tokudaia; species Tokudaia tokunoshimensis. Next base: position 47,029,000 of record BTHU01000020.1, read on the forward strand.
GTGGTAGGTGCAGTAGGTAGGACTGCTCCCGAGGAGTCTGCAGTCTCCACTGTGAAGGTCTGTATGTTAGGTCTTCAGTGTGGAATCTCAGTTTATCTGTGGGTCACTATGTAACTAGTATCCTTCAGCAAACATTTACCCAGCGTTTCTTTGCTTTCCCTTGCCTTCGTTGGGGTTCTTCTGTTATAGCCATAGGTGTCCCCAGAGCATGGCTGGTGGCTGTTTCAGATCCTGAGTTAGGACCTCAGACTCACTCTGCTAACTGAGCATGGCTGCTTGAATTGGAAGCTGCTGGACTGGAATTCCCCTGGAATTGTACACAGCTTTGAGTGAGAGTGGCAGGGCCTGGGTAGCTCCTGGTCTTGGATGTGCCTCCTCAGGTTGTCTCTGGGTTTCCACAGGTTGGTGCTTCCGGTTCCTCCTGAGTAGCTCCTCCTGCTGCAGCCTGTTATGGGTTTACTTATGTCCTCAGCATCTGTGCTGCTAATCGCAGAGCAGTTTTGAATCTTAAAAACTATTCTGTTCAGATTTGGTTAGACCCTCGTTTTGAGTCCATTGCTAAGCTCACTGGAAAGACATGGCCTTCCCAGTGGATAGTATGTGTAAGTGAAGGGAACATGATAGACGAGTGGGCTGGTTGCTGCCTTGAAGGGCTGATTAGGGTTCAGGAATGTGTTTTGAAGATTTTCTTTTAGATGCATTTATTTTATATGTGGATGTTTTTGCCCATATGTATGCATGATGAGCCTCGTGCCCATGGAGGGTTTCAGAGTCCCTGCAACTGAAATTAAGAAGTTATAAGCTGTCACGTGGACAGTAGAAATTGAACCCAGGTCCTGTGCAAAAGCAACAAGTGCTATTTAGCATGTATGTCTGCATGAAAGGGCATCAGATACCATTATAGGTAGTTGTGAGCCACCAAGTCATTGCTGGGAATTGAACTCAGGTCCTCTGGAAGAGCGACCAGTTCTCTTAATGGCTGAGCCATCTCTCCAGCCCCAAGGTTTGGTCTTCAAATCATTTTTTTTTTTTTTTTTTTTTTTTAGTTTTTCGAGACAGGGTTTCTCTGTATAGTCCTGGCTGTCCTGGAACTCGCTCTGTAGACCAGACTGGCCTCGAACTCAGAAATCTGCCTGCCTCTGCCTCCCAAGTGCTGGGATTAAAGGCGTGCGCCACCACTGCCCGGGCAAATCATATTTTTTAAAAAAACGATTTATTTACTTATTAAGTATACAATGTTCTGCCTGCATGTATGCCTGTGGGTAAGAGGGCACCAGATCTCATTATGGATGGTTGTGAGCCACCATGTGGGTGCTGGGGATTGAACTCAAGACCTCTGGAAGAGCAGTCAGTGCTCTTAACCTTTGAGCCATCTCTCTAGCTCCAATTAAATCATATTTATACTGCCATTTTCTTTTCTAAAAAGATTTATTTCTATGAATACACTGTCGCTCTCTTCAGACATACCAGAAGAGGGCACCAGACCACATTACAGATGGTTGTGAGCCACCATGTGTTTGCTGGGAATTGAACCCAGGAAGAGCAGTCAATGCTCTTAACCTTTGAGCCATCTCTCCAGCTTCCATTAAATCATATTTTTATTATAGTGCCATTTTCTTGCAAGTGGATAATACCCTCTTAGTCCTCTCTGCCTCCCCTTCTCCAGTGCCTTCCCAGTAGGCACCTAGCTTTCCAGTCCCTCTGCCTTCATGGCCTAAGTACATGTATCTGTAATGCCAAGAATCCATGGAGGAGTGAGTACCGGGGGTTTGTCGTTCTGAGACTGCTTTATATTATCTCCAGCTGAGTCCATCTTTCTGCAAATGACATAGCTTTGTTCCTGTGGCTGAAGGATGTCCACTGTGTATGTACACATTTTCTCTGTTCCTTCTGCTGTTGCTGTTCAAGGTTGTTTTGTTTGAGGTAGGGACTCTTGTAGCCCAGGTGCCTCTGAGCTGTACCTGTGAGTGACCTAGAGCTTTGGATCCTCCTCTACTTGTGTAGTACTGGGATTAAGGTTGTGTGGGCAATGGTGTCCTGCTCCGTGGTGCTAAGGATGGAACCCAGGGCTTCCTGCATGATATGCAAGCACTCTACTGGGCTACATCCTCAGCGCCAGTATCCTGTCTACATAGGCATAGTTCAGGCTGACTTTGAACTCCAAGTCCCATCGCGCCTCCCAACTGAGCCACCACCATGTCTGCCCCTTAATTTTTTTCCTTTTTTCTTTTTGAGAGAGAGGGTCTCTATGTAGTCCTGGCTGTACCTGAACTGTGTATAAATGGAGGCGCAGAGATCCTCCTGCCTCTGCTGGGATTAAAGATGTGCACCACTACTTACTCCTAACTCTTTTAAGATGCTCTTCTGATAAGAATTGTAATTAAATAATATTTCTCAAAACCAAAAATGTTTCTTCAGGCTAGGTAATGAGTGTCAGTGTGTCCTATTGAAGTTGCTGTGTCATATTCTCCTGTAGTTCCTGACAAGGTCTGAGGGCTGAGAGAAAGACAGCACCCTTAGAGTGCCAGCAAGCACAAGTGCGTTAGTTCCTCTGCTGGCCTGGCTGGAGCCACAGCAACTGTCCCTGAAACCTTAGGATTCTTCCCAAACAGTTCTACCAGTGGGGACCAAGGAGTCAAATATATGAGTCTATGGGGAGCCATTCTCTTTCAAACAATCAAAGTCTGTCTGTGTGTATGTGCACTGACTGCATGCCTACTGATTTTGAAGGCCAGAAGAGGATGCTGCATTCTTTGGAACTGGGGTTATGGATGTAGCAAGAGCTTAATGGCCACGGCAGCTCTTCAGCCCCATTGCTGCTGCTGTTATAGACAAGGTCTCTACGCAGTAGTTCTGATTATCCTGTAACTTTCGGTGTAGCTAGTCTAGGTTAGCTCAAAGAGGATTAAAGATGCAAGACACCACACCTGGCACTGTTTGTAATTGATTAATTAGTGACGGGGTCTCACCGCATTGGTCCAGGCTGGCCTCAAACTCAGATAGTCCAAGCTGGCCTGAAACTTGGCAGACCTTTCGCTTCATCCTTCTACTTGCTGGGGTAAAGAACATGAGCCAGTATACTTGGCTTTTAAAACGTCATCTACCATTACTAATGGTCGAGGGCTCAGAGATTCTGTCTGTTGGTCCATCCATCCATTGAATGGTCCAGATAACTACACAAAAAAGTAGTTCTTACCTTCCTGTTTCCATTTAGTTCTTCCTGCTCTTCTTAGTGAGGGCTGACAGTAGCACAGGTTTCTCTCAGACCCTGGGGTTGCCCCCATTCACCTAAGCAAGGCAGAATCAATCAGCTCAATGTGTTTAAAAGCTGGGATGCGGGCTGGACTCCCCCAGCCACTGATGGAGTTGTTTCCGGCTCTGCAAGAGGGGCTGGTTTCCTGCTTCTGTGCAGGAAGCAGCCCTGATGGCCTTTTCTGAGATGATATCCTTTCTGAATGCGCGGATCCTCAACCTCACGTACTCCCTCTAGAGACTTCCCGAGGCTTCAGGTTACATTTTCTACAAAAACAAAACAAAACAAAAAACTTATATATGTGTGCCTAGTACTCTCTGAGGTCAGAAGAGAGGGCATCCAATCCCTTGGAATGGAGTTCTACATGGTGTTGTGAGACACCTATGGGTGCTAGAATTTGAACCTGTAAGAAAGAATAGCTAGTGATCTTAACTACCAAGCCATTTCTGAAACCCCTAAAAACTTTATTTTATTTTGTTTTGTTTTTGAGACAGAGTTTCTCTGTATACTGTAAGAATTTTTTTCTTTTTTTTTAAACATTTACTTATTTGTACCTGGGTGATCAAAGGACAACTTTGAGAGCTAGTTCTTTCCCTCTTTTAGAAAAGTTAGGGTTTAACTCCGGTTGTCTGGCTTGACAGTAAGTACCCTTACCTGCTGAGCCTTTGTCCCCCTCCCTACTGGGGAGATTCTATATCAACCTCCTTCTTAAAGTGGGAAGAGGTGTGTGATTTTTAATCAGCTGCTCTAGATTCTTGGGGTGTTTAAAACCGACCTTTGGGGAAACCGGCAAGCCAGGTCAGCCAAGGCCTGAAGGTTATTGATGTGAATTCATTCATCAGTAGTTAGTTGTCGAGGTGTTAACCTAGGGCTGGTGTGGGAATTTCAAGGAGAGCAGGCCATCACAGTGAACTGGCACACGGCAGTGTGCTAAGCTGTACAGTCCTGTACAGTACTTGTGCCCACATAACTCCCAAGAGTTACAGAATACTTCCTTGCCCCAAGGTTGCCGCTGTTTGAGTGAGTTGAGTTTGTTGTTTGTTGCTGCTGGTGAGTGCTCATCTCTCAGCCCTGTCCTGGCACTACACTGGCCCTTTATTTATTTACCCATCTCTTTCTCCATTTCTCTCTCTCTCATATTATATGTGAGTACACTGTAGCTGTCTTCTGACACTCCACAAGAGGGAGTCAGATCTTGTTACAGATGGTTGTGAGGCACCATGTGGTTGCTGGGATTTGAACTCAAGACCGGTTGAGAGCAGTCATCTCCCAGCCCTCCCCCTTTCTCTTAAGACTGTGTCCGTGGCGATAGAAAGTACATGGGACTTGCTTCCCAATCTGTCGCGCTGTTTGTTAGCAGCTCTAGCACAGTGAGTGTACTTTGTGAGTGTCCATTGCTGTTCTGTAGACAGGACTGGGAAGCTGCTAACGGCGGGCTTTATTACATGAGTCAGGGTTTCTAATTGTGAGATTGTGTCTGTAGCAACAACTTAGCTCAAGTTTTCAATGAGAGTACCAAGAATATACAGCCAGTCTGTTGAAAGCCTGACAAGAGTTTAGTAGTTGGAATATGCAAACAAAGCAGACACCAAACTGAAACACCACTTTCCAAAGCTGAGTGGCTTTGTTCTCTTGTGACCTCTTCAGCCAAGGACCCTCTTCTTGGGGAAGCAAAGCAGGATTCCGGCAGCTCAGTGAGGGAAATAGCCCCCGCCAATTGTAATATTCACCAGTCTGCAGTTGGCTTGCATTGTGACAGCCATTGAGGGTTGTGATGTTCCGAGTCTTCAGTATCTGCTCAAGTTATCCCAAGTCTCACACAGTTCACTTGGGAGGAGCTGGTGCTCAGTAAATACTGTGACATCAGTGAGACTCCTAACTGCGTGGACTGAGCAGTGTCACCTTCAGGTGTCCCCCAAGCTATCACACCAGAGTGTGATTTGTATAGTGTGACTGTTACTGAAGCCAGTTAGCATCGACCTTGAAATGTATAGCAACCCAATGCTTTTCCTTTGGGTACCACTCAGTCTGAGGCTTATTACTACAGCCCTGTGTGGGACAGTGGAGTGAGATTCTTCCTAAACCCTGCTCAGCTTGGAGCACTCCGCCGGCCCCTACAAGCCTTGCATCCTGGACTTGCTCTGTGCAGTTGTTCTGTACAGCCCCCCCCCGCGCCCCCGTGCCCCCCCCCCCAGCCAGGTGGGTATTGGTGTGATGTGTTCAGGTCCATGTTTCCTTCCTTTCTTGTTTTTGCTTGCGTTGTTTTGTGTTTGCCATGCTTGGGGCACAGGATAGAGCCTCACCAATCCCAGGCACTTCCCTTCCCCCCAGTCCTACCGATGGCTTCCTAGTCCTAGTCAGGCCAAGGAGCCCTTGTAGTTGATGAGAAGTCTGATCCTCTGCAGAGAATGAAAGCTTTGTTCCCTCATAGCATGTGTTGCTTCCTAGGGTGGCCCAGGCCTCCCAGGTAGAAAGGCTGGCTTCTCTCCTGTGCTGGCTGTGGACGGCTCTTCAACCTGCTTGCCTAGCTGTGCACTGCAGCGGGAGACTGAGAGTTACTGAACAGAGCAAACGCATTAGCTGATTATTTGTTTCAGAGTCACTTCATATTACCAAAATGGTAAAGAGCATTAATTTTGGGCAGCAGACACACTCAGTTGAATTTCAAGAGATGAAACCTTTGGAAGCTTAGGGGCTGAGAATGCTGTTCTCCAGTGCCCTCTAGTGTCACATAATGGCAGTCCTCAAGTGTCCTGTGATACTGGTCTGCACTCCTGCAGGTGAACCTGGACCATTTCTCCACCTTTCATGGGAAAAGACAGCTTCTTGAGCAGGATGTCTTTGTCTTTCTTCCTGTTCTTTTCTTACATTTATAACTCCCATGTGCCACTCCCAGGAGCTTTCTCTGCCTTTTGAAGTTTATCAGCATATTGTAATTTCCTTTTTCATCCTCCTAGAAATATAAACTGTTAGTGTTCTGTACCCAGCACTCTGTGATAGTGATAAGGCCTTTTCAGAATGACTCAGCATTTTAAATTTATTTTATGTATGTCTTTTGCGTGTGTCTACGGACCTTGTGCTCTTCAGGAATCAGAAGAAGTAGAATCCCCTGGAACTGTGAGCCACCTTGGGGTGCTGGCGATTGACCTCCAGACTTCTGGAAAAGCAACCAGTGCTTTTAACTGCTGAGGCATTTCTAGAGTGATGTCTGAAAGGTGTGCATGGTTTTAAAGCCCTTAAAAGGGATGGCATGTGATGTCTGGGCTTAACATGTTCCATGCATCATCCTGGGCAATTCTAAGGGTTTTTTTTTAATATCTATTTTATACACACACACACACATATGAGTGTTTTGCCTGGACCCATATATGCACCACGTGCGTACTCTCGGAGGTCAGAAGAAGGCATTGGATTGCCTGGAACTAGAGTTACAGGTGATTGTGAGCCATTACGTATGTGGGCATGGAACTCAGGGTCTTTGGAAAAGCAGCAAGTGCTCCTAACGCCTGGGCGTCTCTCCAGCCTTCTAGGAGATAGTTAACTGGTTACCCCCTAGGTATGAGTCACTTTGATTAGGCAAATATATTTATGTATCCAGTACAATAAACCCCATTCCCTATTTTTAATGAGTCCCTTGGCCTCAGTTCTCAGTATCTCCATCTTTCCTGACCTTTGACAGTGACTTTTTAAGCATCAGGGGTTCTGTTGCACATTATTACTTTGTCCCATCAGAACGATTTTTGAGTGAACAAAACTGGTGCTTGGGGAAGGCCTGTGGGGAGTGCATTAGCAATCGGAGGTGGAGACCCCGGCTGAGGCTCCTCGAGTGGATGCTGTGTGCTTCTGGCTTCAGCCACAAAACTGAAACAAGACTTTTTATATGTTGGTGTAATGGCTCACTTAGAAAGCCTCATGGAACTAGATCTCCTTATGGCAGGAGGCTGTGCTTCCTGTGTCTTGATGGGGTTGTTCATTGACGAACGTGAACCAGTGGGAAGGGAGTCAGGATAGAGCTGCAAACAGCCCAGCTATCCATTTGTCAGTCACCACATGGTGTTTGGTGTCACATAGCTCTAGTTAACACAGTGTCCTCAGGTGGATTCAGTATTCTCAGCAGGCTGTCACTGAGAGAGGTCTTCACCCTCACAGTTGATGCCTGTGGAGCAGTAGGTTTAAGCATGACCTGTGAATTCTGTTCTTTATACCAAGACGTTTTTTCTTTTTGTATTTTGATTTTTGAGATGTGGTTTCTACACATCCCTGGCTGTACTGGAACTCAGTCTGTAGACCAGACTGATCTCAAACTCAAGAGATCTACCTGCTCTGGAAAGCACTGTACTGACATCTTATAATTAGTTTCTGTTTTGCCTGCATGTATGTCTGTGTAACATGTGCATGCCTGATGCCCATGGAGGCCAGAAGAATGTAATGGAACTACAGACAGACAATTGTGTGACATCATGCAGACATCATGCAGAGATCAAGAATTGAACTTAGGTTCTTTTTAGGAGTAGCCTGTCTCAGCCACTGCCCCTAGACAATTTTTATTTTTTTATTTTTTTTTATTTTTGTTTTTTGAGACAGGGTTTCTCTGTGTAGCCCTGGCTGACCTGGAACTCACTTTGTAGACCAGGTTGGCCTCGAACTCAGAGATCCTCCTGCCTCTGCCTCCCAAGTGCTGGGATTAAAGTCGTGCGCCACCACCGCCTGGCTGACAATTTCTTGAATAAAACATTGTGGGAAAAAAAAGAAAAGGCGCGGGGCCTGGCGTGCGCGGACACAGGGGCACACGCCAGGCTGGGCCGGCGGCGCACGGGCCTCACTCTCAGGCCAAGGTAGCGTGCATATGCAGAGGAAGCAGGAGGTTCCACGGGGGCGGGGGGTTGGGGAAGCAGGCAAGATGCACGCTTGCCTCAGCCCAACGGGGAGCGGGCGGTCACACCGCCGGCCGGTCCCGCACATGGCGCGCAGGGAGATGCCACACAGAAGGCATTCTGGTGTGGCTCTCTCTGCGTCTAACCTGTGCTCAGACTGTCCGCATAGCTGAATCCCAGAGTCTCAGACGGCGCGTACCAGCTAGCTCCGTGTGGTGAGTTTAAATAAGAGGCGGCCCATAGCTTTGATGTTAAGAAAATAGAAAGAGAAAAGAGATAGAAAGATAAGGAAAGAGGAGAAAATAGATAAGAAAAGCCATGACCACGTGGAAAGCGGAGAAGACAGAGAGATAGACAAAGAAGAGGGCCGGGAGAGAACAAGCGGGGGGGGGGGGGGGAAGAGAGCACGCGCTGAGGGGTGTTATTTATAGTGAGTTGGGTGGTCAGGCAACCAGGAGGTGGGGGCAGTGTGGCTGCAGGCAGGTGACTGCCTAGGCAGAGTAAGGCTAGAACCTGGGGCGTGGCCACACGTCTCGTTAAGGTCCCACAAAACATGATTTAAAAAGAAAAATTCTAAAATAGTACACCCTACTAACAACACTCCCTCTAGTTGTACCCTTCCCACAGACCCAGACCCGGCTAGGTTGTGGGTCCAGAGCTTCTGAACAAACATGGCCTTGAACTCAGATATCTGATACCTGTCTTTCTCTCCAGTGCCTGCTTTAAAGACAAATGCCACCACATCCTGATACGGAAAAAAAAACACTCTAGCAGACTTTTTCAAGTGACACAAAATAGGGAACTGAGTGAAAGTGTCAGAGAGATTCTTACTGGGTTCTTCCTCCCAGAAGGAGCCTGGACTCTGCAGTCCAGACTGGAAGGCACGTGAACCTGGTTCCTCCTTCTCTCCTTGCACATTTCCAAGATTTAGAATTTAGCCCTTACTGAATTAACCATTTCTTTTAAAAATTGATTGTATGTGAACAAATTAGAAAAAGTGTGTGTTTGAAAATGAAATTTAAATAAACATTTCTGAGCTGGCTCAATGATTAGAACTCTTGCTGCTCTCGTGGGTTTATGGGTCAGACACTCATAACTTCGACACGTCACATTGACTTAATTCTCATCCATACATATCTTTCCTACATTGTGAGTCTACAGTTCTTATTCCTCAGAGGATCCGGAAGGGGATGGCTTTCTGAGTGTTGTTCCCCTTGAGATGGAGGTGGTCTCTCTAGTGTCATGAACTACTTCTGTATCCATTCCTGTCTGTCATCATAGTTCACTTAATGGGATTTACAAACTTCACATAGATGTCAGGAGGTCATGACCAGGCTTGTGTGCACTTTACAACTAACCACCACCTCCATAGTCCTTGAGATTGTTAAGTATACTTTGAGTAAAATGTTTACGGGATGGAATTCTGTAGAAATAAGATGTCAACATTTAATTTCTTCTTGAGTTTTTAAAACCTCCTGGTTGCTATATAGATCGATTCTGCCACTAAAGACACCAGTTGAGGTTTTTAATAATTAATTTGAATTTAGTTTGGTTTCACAGCAGTCATTCTGTTCCCTGAGAAAATTGTTCTTTTCTTACTGTAGTTCTTCTGTTTCCTTCTGTAAGTGATATTAACATAAGCTTTCTCATGCTGTGAGCAATTGGCTAATGTTGCAGTTGGTAAGAGACTGAGTTCTAAAGCATTTCATAAGAAAACTAAACCATGTGGAATCTCAATGTTTCCACCATGACGGCAGTTCACTGTATCCTTGTGGTCTTGGTCTAGGATATGTGTGCACTACAGGAGGACATTGGTCTTCAGTGGTTTTAGTAGCACTGCTCAATAGCCTCAGGGTGGTCCCCTAGTTACTCTTCCCAACAGTGCTTTTATCTACTTAGTTATAGAATGCAGGTTTGTAAACGTCCCTGCAAGTCACTTCTAGATTTGTTGCTGCCTGCCTGTCTTGTCTGTCGATTGGTCTGTCTGCCTGCCTGCCTGCATGAATGAATGAGCGCATGCATGCATGCTGTGGAAATTCCACAGTGACACTTGTTAGTGGCAGACTTCTTGAAGCTCTTAGGAGCTGGCAGCCACGTGGCAGTCACCTGTGCTGTAGTTGATCCTGTGAGTGAAGGTCACACACAGCACTGTGAAGCTAGAAGGCCGGATCTGTACGTGTCTGTGAGTCCTGTTCTAGTTTATGTCATGTGTTATGAATGACACATGTCTTTTTTAAGATGGTTTTCCTTTGGCTGGGAAAAGTAAAGTGGAGGTAGGTAATAACATGACTCAGCAGAAAGCCAAATGGAAAGGTGAAAAGGTGAACCAGGAAGTTTCCCCAAAGGCAGGAGCCTACATGTTCTGGGCCTATACTTGATTTGCTTCAAAATAAGCCTTTTCAGCCTTGTCCTTGAACAGTTTACAGAAAAGTCTAGATGATATTTTCTTGCATACCATGGGAAAATTCTGCCTGCCTAGGGACCTTAGCGCAGCTAAAGGCCTCACTGCTTACTTGAAAGGGATTTGGAAAACTCTAGTAAAAATGTCTAAGACAAACACTATAAAAGATAAGTCATGTGTGTATTATATCTAATAGAGTGTTTATTCTTATTTTCAGTATATTTTTGGCGATTTCAGCCCTGATGAATTCAATCAGTTTTTTGTGACTCCCCGCTCTTCAGTTGAGGTAAGAAAAAAATTGTCATGTGCATATCTGTAAAGGTGACTGACAGTTCGCTTCTATTTTCGTTGAGAGTTGTAACTCGTAAACGAATAGAGATCATGCCAGGAGTGCGCTGGCCCACTTGCTGGCTCTTGTATTTATTTGCTTTAGACTTCAGAGACGTGAGTGTATTCACACGCACAGGTGAAACCCCTGCTCTCTTCTTCCTGCCTGCCTTCCCCAGAGTTTACACTGCTGGGTGGGCAGCACTATGTCCGCAGGAAGTGTCGAGTGCTGTGTGTGCCGAGACATCCGTGTGCGATTTGTTATTATTATCTGTTCATTTCTTTAAAGATGATTTGTTTTATGTGTAAAGTGTTTGCCTGTTATGTTTGTAACTTGCATGCCCCATGTCCATAGAGGTTACACTAGACGCCCTGGAGCTGGAGTTACAGCTGCTGTGAGCCATGTTGTGGATGCTGGGACTGAACTCAGGGCGCTCTGTGACAGCAGTCTGTGCTGAGCCGCCTCGCCAGCCCGTTTTCTGACTTTAACTGCTCAGCATGGTCCATCACACACATTGTGGTTAATTTGCTACAGTATATCTGTGTGCTTATTTCTAGGGGCTTCCTGGTTGACTTACTGGGTTCCCGAGGGAATCCGTGGTGATGTCTCACATCTTCTATCCCATAGATCCCTCTCCCACCTTTTACTGATTGATCAATCGATTGATTGGTTGATACGTTGATTGATTGATTGAGACTTAGAACTTAAGTAGATCAGGCTGACTTTGAATTCACAGAGATCCACTGGCCTCTGCCTCCCAAATGCTGGGATTAAAGTGCACCACTACAACTGGCTTTAACATTGAATTTTAATTCTGTGTGTGTCTGCATGGGGTTTGTATACTGTGTGTGCAGTGGTCCCGGAAGCCATAGCTGTCAGATCCCCTGGAGCTGTTGTGAACTGACCCTGGGTCCCCTGTTAGATGCAGAACTTCCCCTGGATTTCCAACTAGAGGCCTTTTGACTGAGTTCAGAAGGAGGCTGGAAACATTACCCTGTGCAGGGTGCCCTGAAGCTTAACTGTGTATCTCAAATTGAATTCATGGTGAACTCCTCCTCTACCTATAGACACTCAATCCAGTGCTTTTTGTACTATAAGCAGCTTTATAATTGGAGAACTTGATCCATTTGGATAGTTCTGTTCATTGTGCTTACTATATCTGTTGGGTGAAGGATGCTACACACCCAGAGAGCAAAAGTAATCAGGTCCTGGTAAGCCCCCACCCCCACAAAAAAAAAAATAAGAAAAAAAGAAGAAGAACCGGCCTCCTAGGAACATCCAGGCTAACGTGGCATAACAAAGCTACAATACATCAGACACATAGCATCACATCAAAGGCAACCCAGTAAGAAGAAAAGGCAAGAGTCAGGGACAGCCCCCTCGTCCCCCACCCCCACCCCCCACGAGAAGAGGATGAAGTCTCATTGGTCTTTTTGGTTTTTCAAGACAGGGTTTCTCTGTAGCCCTGGCTGTCCTGGAACTCACTCTGTAGACCAGGATGGCCTTGAACTCAGAAATCCTCCTGCCTCTGCCTCCCAAGTGCTGGGATTAAAGGCGTGCGCCACCACCGCCCGGCTCTCTTTGGTCTTTTTAACGTCAGTTCTGCTAGGCACTGGTCCCAGACTCTGCAGCCAGGACAAACTGTAGATCAAAGGTTTTGTGCTGGGTTGGTGTACCAATAACTCCCCTCGAGGCCTTGTCTGGTTACATCAGATGGCTGGTTCAGGATTTATGTTCCTATGTACTAGGAGTCTTTGCCAGGGCTACTCTTGTAGAGTCCATGGGCTTTCCACTGCAGGCTTCCACCTCGGCCCCCAAATGCCAATTCCAGTCATTTCTCCCGTTATTTTTTCCCTCCCTCTCCTCTCCAACCTGGTAGCTCTTGTTCCCAACCCCTCCTGCCCTGTTAAGTTTTTTTTAATTCATTTGTGTGTACGTGTGTCTGAGTATGTGTGGACAGATAGGACAACTTGTTGGTTTTCTCCTGCTGTATGGGTCCCAGGGATGGCAGCAATCTGGCCAGCCTAAAGTAAGTAAACCAGTGTGTGCTGGAGCGGATGGTATAGGTTGGAAGCGGATACAGGTGGATCTCTGTGAGTGCGTAAGAGTGTATGGGGGTGGGTAGGATGGCAGCTCACTTGTGGAGACCAAACAGAACTTTGTGGATTCAGTTGCAAGGATTAAACTCAGGTTGCTAGACTTGTTTAGTAACCTTTTTATTATTTGCTGAGCCGTCTCACCAGGCTCTAAAGTAAAATGCCTTAAATACTCACTGAAAATGATAGTAAGGCTGGAGAGGTGGCTCAGTGGGTAAAGATCCATCTGCCAAGCCTCATGACTTCAGTCCCTAGGACCCACATGGTGTCATGAGAGAACTGACCCTCGCACCCCAAGTAAATGATAAATGAAAATTGAAAAAGAAGCCTAAATGAAATTGTCATATTGCCCCAGTGATGGGAACAGTTAGTCTGACTTCTAACCTGCTGTCTCAGAAGCCCCCTCCTGAGGTCTCGAGAGCAGGAGCATTGGGAGCCCTTGGCCAGTGCTGTCCACTGTCCCCGCCCATCACAGACTCATTGTGCACGTTGCTGGTGCCATCAACATGTCTTGCTGGAGGTGGGCTGCGGTTTTGAGAAGAGCTGCCTAGCTGCCCGCCTTACAAAGGCTGTTGGTGGGGGTGTTGGTGGCTTGTGAAAGTCCAGGGATTATGCTGTCTGTCTCTGTCCTCTTGTTCAGGAACGGAGGCTCTGGGCTACTCACCTGTCTGCTTTTTCTCCTTCCCAGAGACCCCATCTCTGCACATTACAGTGAAGTTTCTACTTCTAACCACACTGTGGGGAGCTTTGGCAGTGGAGCTGTGTGGAGTTCTGGGGTGGTTTACCTTCCCAGCAGGTCTGGGCGCCATCGCTGGTCCTCCCTAGACTGTCCCTTCTGAATTCAGAGGGTTTCTTTCCCAGTGTTAGGGTCATGCTTGTGTGAACGGATTGATTCATAACAGCTTTTCAGGCGTCAGATTATATACATTTCCCTTGTCCCAGAGGCCTCTAGTGCTGCCAAACACAGAGCAGACGGTCTCTGTAAGGGAACCCTTTCAGAAGAGAAAGAAGAACCCTTCTGTGACCTGAGTCAGGATTCGGTGAGAAGCTTCCTTGGTGTAGCTGCACCACACTGCTTCTGTGCCCTCACCGATGGCATGAGGAAGAGTTTGCCTCGGTGTCAAGGTGCTAAGTACTGGCTGCCAGCTCCGGAATGGTTGGGCTCCTTTCCAGCCATGCTGGTTGGTTTCTCCAGCTGTTTGTCATTTTCATCTGGGGAGAGAACCTAGCACTGTATTTGTGGGGATGTAAACTTGCCTCCTTATAACTGCTGCATTGGCTAGCTCGAGTTCATTGGAGACACAAGCCTAGGAGGCCACAGTCGGACAGACAGTGATTGCCATGGGACCAGCCAGAGCCTCCTGAAGTCGGTGTACCCCCGGCTCTACAGTTCAAACTGGTGCCCTTTATCCTGGACTCCGGTGACCACAGACGCTGTGGCAGAATCTTGTCTGAGGCTTTGTTCTGTCAGCTGGCTCACTTCTCCGACACCCCCAAACTTTTCCGACATCCCCAAATCCTAAATTAATATAGAACTAGCAGGAGAAGTATTTAAGTAGCTCATAAAGCTATCCAGGCTTTCACAGAGTGCCCAGACCCATGTTCTTTTCTTCTTCCCATACAAGGAAGGTGACTTGAAACCATCCCCTCATTTGCACAGCGCACTGAACAGGCACCCAAGGGTCCAGCCCTGTCTGGGGCTCGGGCCCCCTTCTGCCAGGTCTGCTGGCTCTTCAGTGGGCACAGTTCACACACGGGGGTCCAGTGGGCTTGTCCTGCCTGTCGTCCTGGAAGGAAGGGTCTGACTGTAGCCTGTTCACATGTCAGTAGGAGCGCGGTTTCAGTTTTCCAGTCTCATTTCAGTATATTTAGCAGTGGTAAGTAATTGAAAGCATTCTTACCTACACTGTTTGGTTCAGATTTTAGTGAATCTTTGTGTCTTTCTGGGAAAGTGATGTCATGAGACGTTGCTTCTGCGGAGCACAAAGGAAGTGTTGATGCACTGGCTTCTGTTGGGCTGTAATAATCCGTTCAGATTTGTTTTCTGATTTCCCTCGCAGCTCCCTCCATACAGTGGGACTCTGTGTAGCATACAGGCTGAAGATGGACTGCCAGATGGTAAGCTGGGTCACGGGGACTGGGTGGGCAGGACACTGAACACGTCCAACATTGGGTCATCTTTTTTCAACTTAAATTTCTACTTATTTATTTGGGGGTGGGCTGTGATGTGCCAATGTGTTGGAGTGTGCTTTGTGTGTGGAGGTCAGAGGTCAGCTCCGGGGAATAGGTCCTCTTCTGCTTTTACTTGGCTTCTGGATATTGGACAGAGGTCATCAGGTTTGTGCGGCAAGTCTCCTGCTGAGCTATCTCCCTGATCTGTCGGTGTTGAGTCCCATCCTCTGTGGTTTAGCAGGCTTAGGTTTATGATCTTAGCTCAGCCTCCCTAGAACTGCAGTGTCAGGTCAGCCGGAGTCAACGTTTCATGAAAACTTGAAGGTCCTTTTTGAACTGCAGCTCACTTAACTACTGTCTCAGAGTTTCCATTGCCATGAAGAGATACCATGAGCGAGGCAACTGTTATGAAGACAGACATTTAATTGGGACTGCTTTCCAAGTTCAGAGGTTCGGCCCATTGTGCTCATGGAGGGAAGCATGGAGGTGTCAGGCAGACATGGCACGGGGAGCTGAGAGTTCTTTTTTTCAGTCTGAAGGCAAACAGGAGAAGACTGTCTTACGAGCAGTTAGGGGGGTCTCAAAGCCCACCCTCACAGTGACACACTTCCTCTAACAAGGCCACACCTACCCCAATAGTGCCACACCCCATGGGCCAAGCATACTCAAACCACCACAACTACCAGGTCACTCAGATTGTGACAGGTGTGCTTTCAAGTTTGTGCCATGCTCCAGAACTCTGGGCATGGTAAGTTGTGGTCAGGAGAGAGGTACTCCAGTCTCCTCAGCAGGCCCTGGTGTTATGGGTGTGTGACCCCACATGGCTGTGCTCAACTCTGCTGGGTCCAGGGTCATGAGGCTCTGTTGCAGCAGTCGGTGTTCATGCCCCATCCATTCAACATGCCTGGGCATTTAGATCTCCAGTGTGAGGCCTGGTTGATTGATGGCTAAGGGTGGTGTTTATCAAGGTGCAGCAGTGGTCATTTCTAGCCAGGATTGTTTTAGGTTCTTGGCTTCCAAGAAAAAGAAAGTCTTTTTTTTTTTTTAAAGAACCAGGGATTAGATTCCATGTTGAGCTAGCATGTCAGACCTGTGATAGGGTATTAATTATAACTCAGACTTGTGTGTGAACTTGAAAAGACTAAGGCAGCCTTATCTACGAGAATATCTCTGGAAGCAAGTAGGAATGCTAGCAGTTTGCAGTTCGCTCTGACAGGAGATCTTAAGGGACAGGGCAGTCTTAGTAACAGCTTAGTATAGTTAGCAAAGTGAAGCACGCCGCCCTTTAATCTGCTGTTGTCCAACTCCATGTGGGGTCCCTGGGGCATCGCTGTGTGTGCCCTGCATGCAGTGTCTACGATGCTCGCACCTGTGGTGGCCATCCTTTCCCCTGAGGTAAGACGTCCAAAGCCTTACTGCCTGCTTGAACAGTTAGTAGACACGGCCACTTGAAGGCTCTTTTTCTTTAAAATCTGTGTAGTGTTTTTGTTTTCTCTCCATAGAATAGTAGTTTTCAACCTGTGGTTCACGATCCTTTAGCGGGTTGAATGACTCCTTCACAGGGGCACACCGGATATTTACATTATGATTTATAAGGGTAACAAATTGCAGTTATGAAGTAGCACAAAAATAATTTTATATTTGGGGATAAACACAGCATGAGGAACTGTATTGAAGGGTCGCAGCACCAGGAAGGTTGAGAACAACTGCTCTAGGGCCTTTTATGCCAAGGTAATGAGTCTGCCTCCCTTTAAGATGCCTGGAAGTGGATGGCAGGGACCACATCCATTTCTGAATGTCTGTCATTTCCTAGTATCTATTTAGAATGCTGTGGCCTTTGATTATGTATCTGAATGAATAAGAGTTTCCTCCTTGTCTGCCTCCCAGCATAGGCAGTCATAGCAGGTGACCTTAGAGCAGTTGTGCCTTATCTGCCGCCATTTCTAGGCAGTTGCTGAACTTTGAAACAATTGTCCTGGCTGTCCATCCACTTAACTGTTGAAGTTCTACTGCTGTCTGCATAGCTTCCAAGTGAAGTGTGCACAATGCTGGGGTTAAAGGGTGTCACCACTCCCCACTGGGACAGTATTTTCATAATGTTCAGTCTTCTCTTGCCCTGGCCAGTCAGCCTCCCACCAAGCAATAACCACAGGTCTTCTTGGCTTTTTTTTTTGCTGTTAACTCACTCGCCCACACCAGTAAATGTGAATTCCCCAAGCCTTCCCTGCTTGGGAAGTCTCTAACCGCCATAGAGGTACTTGATAGAACTCACTTTGAGAAATCTTGCTTTAAGATGTCCTTGCTTTTTTCTTTTCCTCTTAATGTATGTGTGTGGCTGTCTTGCCTTTTATATGTATATCTGTGTGCCTTGTGTGTGCCTGACGCCCAAGAGGACATGGAATCTCTTGAACTGGAGTTGCATATAGTTGTGAGCCACCGTGTGGTTGTGGGGAATTGAACCTGGGTCCTCTGGAATAGCAGCTAGTGCTCTAACCACCGAGCCATATCTAGGCTGTCTTCTTTTCCCTGAGCTCCCTTCCCAGCAGAGATACTTTCACATGCCCAGGGTGTTTTCTTCCTTATGCATTGCTGAGCTATTCAGAGCCACATCTGTAGGCCTCTCCTTTCTTCACCTGAAGGATGGGTCGAAGTCTGAACTTTTATGCTGTGTGTGTCCTTGTGAGACTAAGAGGAACTGGCCTGAAGTACCATGCTGAGATATCAAGTCACACCTAGAGTATTGTTCTGATAAGATTTAGAATGGATGTGAAAGGCGCTTTCTACTGGAGTAATCAGTCCCGTAAGATTTACAGCACAGCACAGCACAGTAAATCTGAATGTGATTTCACAATAGTATACATGTCTCAAAGGGGAGCCTTACAAGCACATGCCCACTAGCGGGCAGTTCCAAGCATCGTGGGTTGGCTCAACTGGACCTTCGACTCTCTGTAATAGAACCTATTGCTTTTTGGTAATCCATTCCAAAGTGAGGGGACAAAAAGCTCAGTCAGTGGCCTGCTGCTGTGTCACCGCACAGGGGCAGGATTGCCTTTCTTCCCGCCCTGGCTGTAGGCACCCCCACCCCACAGTTAGCATGTCATTGGCTTTCCATGGGCCCGCATTTCCTCCCTTCTCATGAAAAGTCTCACAAGCCCTCCAGGATTAAACATACTTAGAACATAAGTTTGTTTGTTTGTTTGTTTTGTTTTGTTTTGTTTTTTGTTTTTTCGAGACAGGGTTTCTCTGTGTAGCCCTGGCTGTCCTGGAACTCACTTTGTAGACCAGGCTGGCCTTGAACTCAGAAATCCTCCTGCCTCTGCCTCCCAAGTGCTGGGATTAAAGGCATGCGCCACCACTGCCCGGCAGAACATAAGTTTTGGGTTATAATTCTGTCCTTGAAATGTAGGACTTAAAAACTGCTGCCACCTTGTACCACACTTTTAAGGCATGTTTCCCTTTCATTAATTTCAAATGCATGACCATTTCACGAAACAGCAGTGGTCTTCCATGTTGTTGAAGGATACAGTTGATTCTAGTAACCTACTTTCAAAGATGTAGAATAAGATACACTGTCCACCTCGGGGTGTGTGGGAGGTGCAGGGTCACCTTAACTGGAAAGAGCACATATTGGAGCTTGTGATGGGAATTTACAAGTTCAAAGCCCTGAGCAGAGCAGGTACAGTGTTTTATGCTTGTGATCCTAGGCCCTGAAACAGGCTGGGCTACTCATTGGATCCTGCCTCAGATTCCCTCAAAGTTTAGTTCTAACTTTGGTTTTGTAGCCTTGAAAAGTGGCTTTACCACCCCACTAGCTAGTCACTAGCTAGCTGCTGTTAAGTAAGGCAGGGGCCACATCTAGACCTCTCACTTAAGAGTGTTCAGTGGAGGAGTCCAAGAGAGCCAAGGGGTGGCTGGAGAGATCAGTGGTTAAGAGCACTGACTGCTCTTCTAGAGGTCTTGAGTTCAAATCCCAGCAACCCCATGGTGGCTCACAACCATTTGTAATACGATCTGATGCCCTCTTGTGTGTCTGAAGACAGCTACAGTGTACTCACATAATAAATAGATATATGTATATAATAATAATAATAAAATATATAATAAATTATATAATATGTATATAATAAATAATAAATATAATAACAGAGTGAGCGGGCCTGAAAGCAAGCAGAGGTCCTGAGTTCAATTCCCAGCAACCACACGATGGCTCACAACCATCTGTACAGCTACAGTGTGCTCATATACATAAAATAATCTTTTTGAGAGAAAGAGCTCGAGAGAGCAAGCGAGCCAAGGGGCAGACACTACAAGGGTTTACCACGTGACTTTACACACCGACTGCCTAGGGGCTCCTGGTTCTGCAGCTTCCTGGGTGCAGCTGATGTGACAGTGTCTCAAGTTGTGCCACCAGAGTCCACATTTCCTCTGCTCAGGCATAAAGCATGCATAAGAATTGTTTGTCTCACTGTGTAGTCCAGGCTGGGACTTGGACTTTTTATGCCTCAATTTTACATGCCAGGATTACGGGTATGAGCCAGCATCTGTCTCTGTCTCTGTCTCTCCCTCTCTCCCTACTTAAACAAATCAAGATACAAGTGACTCCAGGCAAGCCTGCTGTCTGCTACTGTGCTAGTGTCTGAGGAACATTTCTAAGCCACAAGATGGTTGTGTGTGGGTTTGTACAATGAGGCTGCCAGCAGTCACCATGGAGTGGAGGGTGACCTTGAATTCCTAATTCTACCTCAGCCACTCCAGGACTGGAACAACACGCCCCAGTAATTTTTAATTACAAATTTAATTTAATTTCTACCCTCTGTTTTTAAACTCTCTCTTAGTTACCCAGATATCTAAGGATGGGGATAGGCTTCTGTACACCCAAGTTGGTCTTGTTTTATGGGTGTCATTTTCCACAGTTTAGGCTAAAGCCTGTCATAGCCCCGTTAGAAAATACTACAAAGTGTCACCTCGCAAAGAGGACCAAGGTTTGGATACTGTGTAGCTTACACCTTGTACTCTGGATGGACAGGGATTGACTGATCGTTTCTTCTCAGCAGGACAGGAACATCAGAGGATCGAGTTTGGTGTAGATGAAGTCATCGGACCTAGTGAGGGACGGCCGAGAACCCCTAGCTACAGTATTTCAAGTACCTTGAACCCCCAGGCACCTGAATTTATCCTTGGTTGTACAACTTCCAAAAAGACCCCTGATGCCATAGAAAAAGAGGAGACCTACAGCTCCACTGACCAACACCCAGCCTCGGCCCTGGCTCTGGAAAGCAACTCTAACGCAGAGGCCGAGACCTTGGAGAACGACAGTTGTACCGGCGGTCTAGGTCAAAGGGAGCGGAAAAAGAAGAAGAAGCGGCCCCCTGGGTACTACAGTTATCTGAAAGACGCTAGTGAGGACAGTACTTCCCCAGCTGCCCTGGTCAATGGTCATGCCACTTCAGTGGGCACGAACAGCGAGGGTGTGGAGGATGCTGAGTTTACTGTGGACATGCTTCCTTCGGTCATGCCCAGGACTTGTGACAGCCCTCAAAATCCTGTGGACTTCATCAGTGACCCTGTCCCTGAGAGTCCTTTCCCCAGGACACTAGGTGGTGATGCCAGGACTGCAGGGCTGCATGAGGGCTGCCATGAAACTGACTTTGAGCAGCCCTGTCTCCCTGCAGACAGCCTGCTAAGGACAGCTGGGACGCAGCCCTACGTTGGCACTGATACTACTGAGAACATCGCAGTTACTAATGGAAAAATACTTGAATCCTCGGGGGAGGACACTGCTGCCAATGGGGTAGAACTGCATACTGATGAGGGTGCAGACCTGGACCCTGTGAAGCCTGAGAGCCAGTCACCTCCTGCAGAAAGTGCGCTCTCTGCCTCTGGCGCCATTCCCATTAGCCAGCCTGCAAAGTCTTGGGCTAGCCTCTTTCATGATTCTAAGCCCTCTTCCTCCTCACCCATGGCGTATGTGGAAACTAAGTGTTCCCCCCCTGTCCCGTCCCCCCTGGCCTCTGAAAAACAGATGGAAGTCAAAGAAGGGCTTGTTCCAGTGTCAGAGGATCCCGTAGCCATAAAGATTGCAGGTACAGTTAACCGACAGGCTGAG
Organism: Tokudaia tokunoshimensis; assembly: GCA_036184795.1. NCBI lineage: Eukaryota > Metazoa > Chordata > Mammalia > Rodentia > Muridae > Tokudaia > Tokudaia tokunoshimensis. The sequence goes on from BTHU01000020.1 coordinate 47,050,230, forward strand.
AGGACCTGGGAGCAGTCTGTCCGTCGGTACCCCGGTGGTGGTAGCTGACCTGTGGAAACAGTAGTAAAGGGCTTGTATGTGCTAGCCTCATCCAGTAGTCAAGGATGTGTAGGAAGCATGATGGAGGGAGAGGGTGCCCTGCCATTATGTAAGCAGGGAAAACACGTGTCTATTAGGACTTGTTCTTATGACAAACTCCATGTCCATTTCTTGGTGCCATACTGTTGTCATGTATGACACACATACCCTGTGCTGTAGCTAGGGTGTCTCTCAGGTCTGGTGAGCCTCCTCAGTTCACACTCACTGTGTACACTCTTTTTCTGTATCTATAGAAGAAGGCACTCTAAAAAATAATGCAGCCCCCTTCTCTATCTTCCCTTAGTGACTTTGGGTTCAGTGATGAATTTCACTCAGAATTATAGCACCAAAGTAAGGGTAGAAATCAGGCAGGCACTGGATGCGTGAGGTAGAAGCAGCCTTCAGATGCCAGCCCCCGAGGCAGCTGCAGCGTGCCCCTGGGCTGCTCAGTAGCCCGCAGACATGAAGGCCTATCTCTTGATGGTTGGTATGACAATCACATTGGAAACACAGACCTGTAGTCCTAGCTCTCAGGAGGCTGAGGCAGGAAGAGTGGCGCAAGACCCTGTCTCAGAAGAAACCAAAACAAAGATGGTAACATTTTATTCTGTATGTGATAATATTGTTCTGAGTGTTCGTCTTCTGAAGTCCTTCAAATGGGAGAACTGATGAAATTTTTATTTTTATTGTTTTGGGCTTCATATGTATGTTGTGTTTGTCTTTGGTATAACATCTTGTCCTGTAGCCTAGGCTGGTCTTGTACTTGCTTTTAGCCCAGGCTATCTTCAAAGTGGCTTTTTTTCCTGCTCCTACCTCCTGAGTGCTGAGTGCTGGGGTGCCACTGTACTCTGTGGAGATCGTTTTTAGATTTAACTTTTATGTATATGGGTCTTTTGCCTTCGTGAATGTCTAGACAATACTCGTGTTCTTTCCAGCAGAGCCAGAAGAAAGCATCAAATCCCCTTGAACTAGAGTTGCGGTCTCTGTAAACCCTTATGTGGATGCTGGGAATCTAACCCAGCTCTTCTGGAGTAGTAGCCGGTGCTGCTAACTGCTGAAGATTGTAGATTTGAAGTGAAGTGATTTTCTTCTCTGAACACCACCCCCAGCACCTTTTTTTTTCTTTTAATTAAAAATTGATTTTATTTTATGTGTGTTTTGCCTGCATGTGCGCCATGTGGGTGTTGGGAATGGAACCCACATCTACAAGAGCAACAAGTGCATTTAATTCTGAGCCATCTCTCCAGCCCATTTTTCTTCTCAGTTTCACTTTGTGTCTCATGATTCTCACGGGTTGTAAAATTTTACTGCCAGTCTTCCAACCGCTGGAATTGTACATGCATCGCTCCAGTCTCCTGCGAGACTTCCTTAATAGATATTGGATATATTTCTTCTAGAATATATTTGTTGCAGGACTGGGAGCTGGCTCAGTAAGTGAGAGCACTTGTTATGTAAGCCTGAGCATCTGAGTTTGAATCTCCATCATACATGTAAAAAAGCTATGGCCTGTAACTCTGTCACTGGGGTCAGAGACAAGGAGATGCTGGGAGCTTGCTGGGAAGCAACCTAATCTAGAGGTGGATATCTCTGACTTCTGTGCCAGCTAGGGAAATCGGAATAGCAAAAGGAGTACCAGTTTTAATCAGACAGGTCTGAGGGATGGGAGACACTCTTCTGTTTGCTTCTGTTACTGTAGTGCATATTGGCCCTTTGCGGGTAGTGGGCTCAAGATTAGCATTTCTCTGTGTAGCCCTGGCTGTCCTGGAACTCACTCTGTAGACCAGGCTGGTCTCAAATGCAGAGATCTGCCTTCCTATGCTTCTGCCTCTGGCTTCTGAGTGCTGGGACTGAAGGCATGTGCCACCACTGCCCACTTGTATTGCCCATTTTTAGTAGGAGAAACTGAATCAAGAAAACAGTGGAAGGAGACTTGAGAACCAAGGACCTGTTATACTGCAGGCCGGAGAAGAATGCTCCAGGCTGACTGTGGGGTCTCCTTGTGAGCACAGGTGGCCAGCAGGCCTGGGGCAGCAGTCTGGGGACAAAGGCCATGGAGAGTTAGTTCTCTTGAAGTACTAACATTAGGGTCTTGTTTGAATAGAGGCTCTGAGGTGCTGAGTCATTTCTCCAGCCCCAAGAGAACAATAGAATAATCTTTAGGGAAGGAAAAAAAATCTTATGTCCTAGTCTGTAAAGAGTTACCCCGCACCGGAGGATTCGACCAGACGGCAGCGGTTTGAGTGCTGCCTGCCACAGTGTGACCTGTCTGCTGCACGCATTGTTCCGAATCCCAGGTCTGCTTGCCTGCAGGTGTTGAACAGACCACTGGGTGGCGCTAAAGAGACAGGCTGGCTATCATGGAAGGAAAATGAGAACTGCTTTTTGACTGGCTGCCGGCTCTTCCAGAGAAGGACTGTGTAGAAAATCAGCCTTGAACAAACACGTGGCCTCCCAGTTGGAAAGGAATTGATTATAGCTGACTTCAGATTGGATTGCGTTCTCGGGTCCAATGGGCTCTGCCAACTGTAGGAGCCCCCAGGCTGTTGAGGTCACTCTGATCCACAGAAGCTTGTTCTGGGCTTAGTGCAACCAGCTTACCCAGATCCCCTTTGAAAAGGAATTAGCCATGTCATACGTGGTGCTGGGCTCATTTACATTGATGCAATACACGCAGAAGACTAGTTGTACGGTGCATTTTCTTTCATGTATGTGTGAGTGAGTGCATGCTTACTGGAGGCATCATGCGGTCTCAGAGGTCAGCTTTTAGGGAGCTGGGTCCTACCTTCACCAATTTTGTTTTTAAAGCAGTGTCTTTTGTTTCTGCCACTTCACTGCATGTTACTGTACCTAGGTCAGGTACCCACAGGTTTGGGGAGACTCTCACTTTAGCCTGAGGTCTCTCCATAGGAATGCTGGGATTTGTTTGAGAGGGGGGCGCTCTCTGTAGCCCTAGAACTAACTTGCTGTGTAGTGATCATGAACTCTGATTGATACCCACTGGCCTCCGCCTCCTAAGCGCTGGGATTACGGGCAAGCATCATCACACGCGTCTCCCACTGTTTAAAAATGTGGATTTCCTAGCTCTCTTTTCTAAAGCATGGATTCTGGGGATTTGAACTCAGGCCATTTGGCCTGCCCCTGCTGTTCATAGTTGAGGTCGCTTAGAACAGTGGGTACAAAGAGGGGCGGATGCTTCGTGTGGATCTCTGTGCCTGTCCCGTCCCCTGTCGGTTTTTCCCACTTCCTCCAGTGCCCGTTCCAAAGCAGGTGTGATGTCATGGTACCCCATCCCTCCCACCTTCAACCAATCTAAGAGAGCTTTGCCTTTCACACCACTAGGAAAACAGAATTTTCTCCCCCACCCCATCCCCACGTGGCCCCAACTTCTGGGCCAGTGTACACTGACTTCCTCTCTTATCTAGACCTCTGGCTTGCTTCTTCACATTGATACCATTAGTATGAACTCTGAACTTGAGGGGTGTGCATGATCGTGGGAGTATTGGGACTGCGACACGCCGATGCCTGCGTGTAGGTTCATAGCGTTCATACTTCCTGCTATCCTTCCTGTTCCTCCTGGTAGAGAGACACCTCTCCCCCACTGCCTGTCTTGTGATATCTGTGCTTCCGGTCATCTCTAGCTGCTCTCGGGATGTGTCTGTAGACCTCGACTAGGTGAAGCCCATCTCCCAGAGTCCTTTAACTGAACCTGCAGTGTGTGTGACGCAGGCCCTGGAGGAGCAGGGCTGGTCCCAGCCTTTGTTGTACACAGGACACATTAGCTGTTCGTCCCGAGGTCAGTCATGGCAGCAAGACCAAGGTTCTAGTTAGGTAAAAACTTGCCATTGGTTGCTGCTTTAAAGCCTGTGGCATTGCTTTTGGGGTGTGTTTGATTGAACACGGGTTTGGAGGTTACTGTGATTATTGCTTTACTGGGATCTTTGTTCAGCCCGAGAACAGGCGGGAGAAGGCAGCGGGAGGGGGAAAGGGAGCGCCGCCTTCCAGAATGTTTAAAAGCATTTCTTCCTTAGATTTTTTTATTTGTTCCTTCTGTGCTTGCAAGCACGTTTGTGTGTACGTACAAGTGTGCTTGTGTGGTCAGATTGTGGAAGTTGGTCCTGTTTCTACTACATAGACAGGGCTGTGACTCAGATCATCAGGCCTGGCAGCAAGTGTCTGGAAGCGCTGAGCCGCCTCACTAGTCTGTGAGGTGCAGTGGAGAGATAAGAGCCCACCAGGTCGATCCACAGTTGTATCTGGCTCAGTGCTGCTGGGACTCAGTTTGCTCATCTGTAAGACGAGGTGTCAAGAGTCCCTTTTTGGCAAAGTTATTACTATGAAGTTGAATGTTAACGGACAGCTCCAGGACTGGGTGGGGGCTGTCAGCGCGTGTCTTCTGTCCTAGATCTATAGACCTTTTACTAGGGGGTGGTGAGCCCCACACCATGCTCTCACTGGATGCATTCTGGTCCTTCTCTGGGGTCTGTAATGGTTTGTTTTTCTCAAAAGATGAGCCAAATAAAATCACTTGCTGGGCTTCCTCGGCTTAGAGTTCTCTTAAAACAGGAAAAAGTGGTTTTCAGGGGCGTGTCAGGAGAGACTCCCCGCTTCTGAATGGAGCGAGGAGTTAGCGGTTCAGCACAGACGGAATGGCTGGTTTCACTTCCGATGGGAACCATGACCCCGTCGAGCGCCCACTATGATCTGCCGGGTTCCCCTTTTGAAGCTGGGGTCCAGGGGACTGTGCTGCTGGTGGGGTGTGCTCTCAGTCTCGGTGGGGAAGCCAGTGCCTTCCACATCTGTTCTGCTAGCGATTGTGTCCGTGTTTCTGGCCGTAGGGCTTCCTGGTATAAACCGAGAAGATAATTGTAATTGTTGAGGTTCAGAGGAAACTCCTATTTTGGAAAGACAGCCACCCGTTTAGTAACAAGGCCGGTGCTCCGCTAGGTGCAGGGTTTCGGAGGTTGCGCTCTCCAGATGGAATCTCTCAGCATTTCAGAAACGCCCGTTCGTGCATGAATTAGGGTGCCGCTCACTGCAGTGTTGTTAATGTCTTCATTTGCTTCTTCACTCTTGCAGAGTTATTGGAGACTGTAACCCTAATACATAAGCCAGTGTCATTGCAACCCCGTGGGCTGATCAATAAAGGAAACTGGTGCTACATTAATGCCGTATCCTTCCTGGCTGCCGACCCCGCGCCTGGCCACCACACACACTCTCCTCTCTGGGTGTCCTTGACTTACCGCAGCGTCCCCAGGGCTGCTGACCTGCACTCTGAACACCGAGACTGGGCCATCACTCGGTCGGCTTGCCTCATAGTCAGTGGTAGTCTGGAGCCCCTCCACCCTCTGTCCGAGGATTGATGTGTTTGTTGATTTGTGAAGGATAGAATCGGGCACATTCTGTTCTCATTGGAGTGGTCGTAGATAGTAGGACAGAATGGCCACGTACAACTGGAGAGTTTGCTCTGATTAGTGGGGACATTTTGCTCAGCTAGATTCTAGAATGTCATGTGGCCAAAAGAGGATCCTTACATGGCCGTCACGAGGCAGCTGTCTTCTTATTTGGTTTATTCCTCTTTGTGTTTACATATCCAAGTAGTTGACCGTCCTTGGCTTATCTTGATTTTTATGTGCCTTTAGAAAAGTTTGCCAGTGTCCGTTTCATTTCCTTTACACTTCCTTACTGCGACATTTAGACCCTGCAGGCATTGGTGGCTTGCCCTCCGATGTACCACCTGATGAAGTTCATTCCTCTGTACTCAAAAGTGCAAAGGCCTTGCACATCAACGCCCATGATAGATAGCTTGTAAGTAAAGCTCTCGAACATGCGCCGGGGGTTGGGGGCTGTCCCTGTGGTGATGGGAACTTGAGCAAGTCTGGCCAAGCAGTGCTCCCAGGCCGAGCACTCCAGTGTCTCCCGGCCGAGTGCTCCAATGTCTCCAGGCCCTGCTTTTAAGTTTCTGTGGACGAGTGTTTTGCCTGTGGTAAATGTACACCACATGTGTGCAGTGCCCATGGCGGTCAGAAGACTTCGGATCCCCTGGACCTGGAGTTACAGCTAGTTGTGAGCTTCCGGTGGGTGTTGAGAACTGAACCAACGAGTCTCTGAATTACAAAGCCTCCCCTCCAGCCTCTGGAATCCTCCTTTAAAGGGAGATGCTGTGGGGGTTTTCTATAGAAGTTGACCTGGTTTATAACTGGAGAGTGTGCTTCCCTCCAGACTCAGTAGGAAACCTTGTACTGTTTACCACCTTAAAGTGCCATTTGGATATGGTCCCATAGTATGTGTGGATTTTAATGTAAGAGCCCGTGGGTGCTGCTAGAGCTGCTGGTCAGCGTGCCTCCGTGCTGGGCCTGCTGCTAACGTGTGTTCCGCTTCACTCTGTCTCCATCTAGCGTTCGGCTCATGAATGAGTTTACTAATATGCCAGTACCTCCCAAGCCGCGCCAAGGTGAGTCAGAGCTCCCAGCTGGGATACCTTGTCATTGGGAATGTGGAGTGAGGGACCCAGCGTGTGGTAAATACGGTCCTATTGGAAAGAACGTGTCTGTTTAAATCTAGGCGCTTACCCTGTTGGATGGGAGTTTGGGTGGCTTTGCTTCGTCCTTTATGCCGTCTCTTTAGTTACCAGAATTTTCTGTCTGTTTTCCTTGCAGCTCTCGGGGATAAAATCGTGAGAGATATCCGCCCAGGAGCTGCCTTTGAGCCCACATACATTTACAGACTCCTGACCGTCATCAAGTCAAGCCTGTCTGAAAAGGTCTGGGGTGCTCTGGGGTAGCTGTAGAAAGTGCTCCTGTGAGCTGGGAGAGGGAGCACGCCTGGAGTTTTCAGAGCATAGGGGGCTAAGGCAAGAGGATCTCTGGGAATTCAAGCCAAGCCTGGAGCACTGTCAGTGGCAGTTTGTGTGTGCCACGCGTGTGTGCTACATGCTGTAACTTGGTGTGAGGACTGCGGAAGGTTCAGGGTGGAGTCACTCCATGATAAAGCGCGCGCCAGCTACCCACATTTCACAGCCTCGAGAACCAAGCATGGAGTCTCACTAGCTCTGCTAGCCTGGAATCCACCACTGATGGGCAGAGCCTGGCTTTTGCGTCTGCCCTTTGTTGCTTCGCTGTTCTAGGGTAGAGGGGGGAATTCCTTCTGGTCCTGGAGTGCCCAGCCTCCATTTTAGTCGTGCCCGGGCTACAGCAGCGATTCCATCAACCTGGCTATTGCCACTTGGTTTTTCCTAGAATGCTGCATAGCTTGATAGTTAGTAAGGGCAGGTGAGCAGGCGAGCCAGGAGGCCCGACGATGGCCCTGAGAGCTGAGAGTGACCGAGGCATTGTCTAGAGCAGTGTACTGGCTGGATGTGTGTGTCAACTTGACACAGGCTGGTGCTATCACAGAGAAAGGAGCTTCAGGTGAGGAAATGCCTCCATGAGATCCAGCTGCACCAGAGTGTGTGTGTGCGTGTGCATGTGCGTGTGTAGGACTCTTACTTGGCTGTGCAGGGGATTGTGTCCATGTAGAATAAGCGGAAGCACACAAGTGGTCCCGAGCACTAACTCCTAGCTTGTCTCACTAAGTTGCCTCAGTTGGCTTTGACCTGGGCAGAATTTGGAGAGCATGTAGTAAACCTGAGTGCTCCCTGCAGAGGCTCCACATGGTTGGCTGAGTGCGTCTCGTGTCGCTGGTGACTGCTGTCTCAAGCCCTGCGTAGCTGGTGACTGCTATCTCGACCTCGGTTTTTTGGCAGGTGGAGAGTGTGTCTAGGTCAGCTGATTACTTGGAGCTGTAGCTTTTCATTTCACTTGTGACTTGAGTCCTCTCTAGTGGGTCCTGTCCAGAGTGTAGATGCTGTGGGGGCTGACAGACAGAGCCGAGTATGTGTGGTGACTCAGCTTGTGTTGGGAACAGGGTCTTGTTCGTGGGCTATTGTTTAAAGACCGTTTAAAAGTCATTTGTTTGTTTATTTATTTTGAGACAGTGTTTCACTTTGTAACCCTGACTGGTAGACCAGGCTGACCTGGAACTCACAGAGATCCCCCTGCCTCTGCCTCCTGAATGCTGGGAACAAGTATATGCACCACTGTGCCTGACCATTTTTTTTTTTTAAAGTGTAGAGTAGTATCTGTGCTTAGGAATTTAGGTACAAAAATAAACTACCCAACATTCATGACAAGTCTGGGGATTTGGGCGTGCTGGTCTGGAACATTTGTCTAAGGTGTAGTTTGCTCTAGGTGCTAGGGGTTCTACAGGCCTTACTCCAGCCAGTTGGAACTAATGTGACCGTGTGTGTCCTCAGGGCCGACAGGAGGACGCCGAGGAGTACCTAGGTTTCATCCTCAATGGGCTCCATGAGGAGATGCTGAGCCTCAAGAAACTCCTGTCACCCTCGCACGAAAGTAGGTTCTCTGGGTGAAACTGTGTGCCTGGCAGCGGCCTAAAGGAAGGTTGCACGCACACACCCGTGTTACACGCACATATGCGGGCACGCACACCCGTCAGAAGTCTCCTGTCCACAATGCTTGCATAGGATACATGAAAAACCAGCTATTTTTCTTTCATTACCTAGTATAGCAATAAGAAAGTTGGGCTTGGGTCACTGAGATGTATCAAGCTCACCAACTTTTGCTTCAACTTTTACTGGAGAGAGATTGGGGCCGTAGTTCCTGTTCTGTTGCTGTGGTGAAGCAGTGGACGGAACGGTTTGCTCTGGCTTAGGGTTCCAGAGAGGGAGAGTCCATCGCAGCGGAGGGCATACTGGCAAGCTAGGTGACCACACTTCACCCACACACAGGGAGCAGAGAGTGGACAGAGCCTAGAGCCAGGCTGAAAGCCCGCAGAACCTAGCCCCGGGGATGTACTTCCTCCGGCCAGCCTCTACTGCCTGAAGCTCCCATGTCCTTCCTAAACAGTGCCATCAACTGGGAATAAGTGTTGAGTTCCATGAGCCACATTCAAATGACATCTGAGATACAGAAAAAAGGAACACGTGCCCGGAGGACCCCTGTGCAGATCCATTTAGACAGTTCTCATATAGAGAATGTGTGCGTACGTGCTTGGATATTTTGTTCTTGAAATTAGTGCCCTCAGTCTCAGCCATCCTCTGCTTTTCAGAGCACTCTGTGTCCAATGGGCCCGGAAGCCACTTGACGGAGGATGAGGAGGTGGAAGACGTGGGCGAGGGCAGCGAAGACGAGTGGGAACAAGTGGGTCCCAAGAACAAGTCGTCCGTCACCCGGCAGGCGGAGTTCGTCCAGACGCCCATCACAGGCATTTTCGGTGGACACATCAGGTCTGTGCTTTCCCGCGTTCCCGTGGGGGAGGTGTGGCCGTGTCTGGATCCTTCCTGCCATCTGCCTGCCCGATTTTCACTTGCTCTTCTTCACTGCTCCCAGGGGCTCCGCGCCTCAGTGCTCCTGGGCGCTCCGGCCCATCACCCGACAGTCAGGGTTTCTCCGAGTAGCCCTGGTTGACCTGGAACTAACTATAGACGAGGATGGCCTTGAACTCAGAGATATGCCTGCTCCTACTGAGTGCGGGGTGGGATCAAAGGCACGTGCCACCACTGCCCAGCTTTACTTTCAGTGATGGTTTTCAACTTACGGGAACCCGAGGAGGGGGGCTGGGGCATTAGACCCTGGCGGGAAGGAGCTCAGCTGGGTGCACATCTGTCTCATCAGTCGGGGTCCCCTCCCACTAGCTATGCTTTGCTCATAAACTGGGACACCAGGCAGCACAAATGAGGGACTTCGTGGAGTCTCAGAGTGTTCCCTGGATGAGGTTAAACAAGGGATGAGACGTACTTACAGTTTTTATTCAGAAGAACTTAGAAAAAGAAAGACGAAGAAAAACTCAGAAAGCAAGGTCGAGTGGGCCTTACCCTCAAGGCTGCTCGCCTTCTCCCCAGATTGCTAACCTGGCTCCTATTATCCTTAGTTTGCTCCTCCTCCTCCTCCTGATGCTGTTATAGAAGGAGAGCAGCATTAGAAGTCCTGCTCCTCTGAGGATACCCCCCCAACACACATAGACACACACACACACACACACACACCCGCTTCACTAGGACAGGCTGTGACACTTTGTTCTCCCCCCCCCCCACCCCATACCCCATTCCACTTGCATTCATTAGCTGGTGCATGCTGTGCTCTGGGGTGCAAGCGGAGGAATTGGAGGTTGAAGGATCTGAGCCGAGCTGGGAAAACACGCAGATCAATTGCTAATCACAGAGGCTGGTAGTCAGCGGTGTTATTTTTAAACTCAGGGTGGTTTTGGCTGTTCTGTTGTCTCTGGTCCTGTGACACTGAATAAACTCGTTTGAGTATTTATTCCTTCTCTGTTAGTTAATTTTAAGGGAAAGTGACAGAGAGTGGCCTCTTTACTTTTTGTTTATTTTCAATTGCGATTTTTAGGTCTGTGGTTTACCAGCAGAGTTCCAAGGAGTCCGCCACCCTGCAGCCGTTTTTCACACTGCAGTTGGATATCCAGTCTGACAAGATACGTACCGTCCAGGATGCGTTGGAAAGCCTGGTGGCGAGAGAGTCTGTCCAAGGTTACACCACCAGAACCAAGCAGGAGGTATGGTCACAGCTGGCCGGAACCTTCTGGATGCTTGGACAGAACAGAACTAAGCTGAGGGAAGCTGACGAGTCTGCCTCTCACGCAGTTGCTCTAGTGGGAAGCCCCAGGTTTTCAGGATGGAGTAGTTGAACCACATGGACTCCCCAGCTGCCTCTCTGGCTCTCGTGACCCGAGGGAATGTCTCTCTTCTGCCCTTGACCCTGCTCTGTGTCTCATTTCTTCTAATCCTGGTATCTGCAGCCAGCCTACCTCCAGCAGAGGAGTGAGGATGGGAGGGAGTTCCGGGCACATCTGTGTTGCAAAAGCATAGATCATCAGGGACAGACAGACAGACAGACAGTTAGTTCTGATGCATGCTGCTCTTTGATGTGATGCCAAGGATAGTCCCGGGCTGGGTTTGTCTCTTGTGGAGAGAGGCTGGTGTCCAGCTCTCCGTGGCCTGCCCTTCTGCTCTGCAGTGGCGGCCATCTTCTCTCTCAGGTCTCTGTAGACTGTGGCATTGAGGTCACAAGGCAAGATGAATGCTGGCTAGTTAGGGTGGCACTTTTCTGACGAGTTCTTGGTATTGGAAAGCTGTAAACACTCAATGGCGTCTAGAAGCTACAAGGTTAAATAAGAGATCTCAGCTCAGACCTGTCTTCAGAAATGTCCTTCTTGTGACCCGTGTACTGAGGGGGGAAGAGTGAAGACACCCCAGCCCCAACGACTTCTGAGGCCTCCTGTTCCAGGCGGCCAGCCATGCCACACACTCTGGGGACCTGCAGAAGGAAGGTCTCCACCGTGTTGTCCGATTCCACCCTGGTGGTTGGTTTTGTTCATAAACGTGGGGGAGCCAGGGACGGAAGCCTGGTAGCTGGCCTGACTAAGAGGCCTGACCAAGAGGCCTGACTGCTGGGCTGAGGAGAGGCAGCAGAGGGCAGTGCAGGTGTCCCGGTCTGCCTGCGGGCGACGGTAGCTCGCTCAGCCTGCGTCTGTGGGTTGCTGTCTTTAGCTTATTACTTAAACTCTCTTTCTCCTCAAGTAAATAATGGGGCTTTGAGGAAAGGAGTGAGCAACTGACGATGCATTTGGTGGAGAAAACCAAGAGAAACTCTAACAGCAGGCATGGCGTGGAACAGTGGCGGGCAGGCGGGCGGGCAGAGGCACGGGCTCCTGGCTTACACACTCCATTAAGTTTGATCATTAGTGCTGCTTAAGGGTCTGTAAACTACCCAGGAGCCCGTGAAAGCACTAAAGGGACACATTGACAGGACCAGGAAGTGAGTGACATGTCAGATGGCTTTAGGACGACTTGAATCGTGTGTGTTTGAAGAACGAGCCTAGGCAGGTTTGTGAATGAGATGAAGACAGGCTGGCGCCTGCCCGCTCCGGCAGGGTTCCTAGCCAGTGTGTCGCTATAGAGCCACGGCCTTCGCTTGGAGGGGCTTTGCTGTGGGTGGCTGTAGGTGTGGCTGGGACTGGGGCTGCTGCGCCCACCAGGCCTGTGACGCAGCGGCTCTGTCCCAGGTTGAAGTCAGCCGCAGGGTGACTCTGGAGAAGCTCCCGCCTGTGCTCGTGCTCCACCTGAAGCGCTTTGTCTACGAGAAGACAGGCGGCTGCCAGAAGCTGGTCAAGAGCATCGACTACCCCGTGGACCTGGAGATCAGCAGAGGTAAAGGCGGCAGCCCGTCACCACCCTGTCACCAGTGAGACGTTTAGTTAGGACTCTTTGGTTTAAATGTATTGACATCTGTGGATTTCTGTACTGAAGCGCTCATTTTTTTAAACTTGCTTTAGGGGTGGGGTTTGCATGTCAGCCGACATGTTGGTGCTGGGACTCACACCCAGGTCCTCTGAGAGATTAGCCAGTAGTCTTTAAAAAAAACTACTGAGTCCTCTGTCCGGTTCCCCCTAGTTTGCTTTATATTTTAGTTAAGTGTTTTATTTTCGTTTTAAGGTAGGGTCTCAATATGAAGTGGTGACTGGCCTGGAGGAGCTCAGTACATAAACCAGGCTGGCCATGAACTCTTACTACAGTGATTTGCCTGGTGCAGGTAGAAACAAAACGTAACGTGACTAAATCAGAAAGCAGGGAAGAGCCTGCCCTCTACCCCACAGCCACACAAAAAGGCGCCTGTGCAGAAATGTAGTGCCTACTGCTCTCCACCGGCCTCTGTGGCTCAGCGACGGTCGCACCACACACCTACCTGGTGCCACCCCCACCCCCACCCCCACCTCCACCCCCCCAGCAGCCAGCGCTCTAAGCACTGAGGCCTCTCACTGGCTCTCACAGCATGTATTGAAGAGCCCTAGGAGACAGGTACTTACTATAAATGCAGGTTGAAGGAAGGTTTGTTGGGGGGGGCTGGGGGGTTGTGTATGTAGGCAGGCATGCCAGAGCACGTATGTTGGCTCAGGAGGTGCGAGCTCACCTTTTATGTCCTGGCCTTCATGTGGAAATCAGAAGGCACCTTGTAGGAGTTGGTTCTCTCTGTCCGATGTGGGTGAACATCTTAGATGGTGTCAGAGTGGCCAGGCCGGGCAGTCCACAGGATACAGTCACAGGAAACCAGAAGTCAGCAGCGTCTTGCTCTGATCCTGGAGAGGGATTCTCCCGGGCCTGGTCCTCCCCTGTGCCAGGATTGCATTCCCTGATCCCTGCTGTCTCCTAGCCCAGGAGCCGGGGGGTGCGCTGGCCTCCTCTGTCCTGCGACTGTCAGTCCCTTCTGGTTCAGTTCTGACAGCTCTGGGCCACCCCTGCTCTGACCCTCAAAGTGGGGTGTGTGATTTTCGGGGGACCCTCTCACCAGCCAGTGCTTCTGCTCTGTGAAGACTTTGTTGAAGTGTTGCTATTTTGTTTTTCAGAACTACTCTCTCCAGGCGTCAAAAATAAAAATTTTAAATGCCACAGAACCTATAGGCTGTTTGCAGGTGAGTGTGTTTGCCTCCACCCCTCAAAACACAGTGAACAGAGAGTCTGTAAGGTGCCAGGGAGGGGATGCTATCCTGGGGCACACGCCCATGGAGAGCGAGTGTCCTAGGAGAGCCTGATTGTGTAGAGAGCGTTCAGGACCGTGTCAGCCTTGAATGGTGGCTGACAAGAGAGAGGGGTTTCCGTGTGAGAGTCAGTGGCCTGCGGGCTCTAGTGGAGCCACCTCCCTTTGGAACCGGGGGGGGGGTCCGTGGCAGTGCCGTGAGGGGCTCTTCTCATGGGTTTCCTGCGTGGTGCTGTCTTCCAGTGGTCTACCATCATGGCAACAGCGCTACGGGTGGCCACTACACTACAGACGTCTTCCAGATCGGGCTTAACGGCTGGCTACGAATTGATGACCAAACGGTCAAGGTTATTAACCAGTACCAGGTGGTGAAACCGACTGCTGACCGCACAGCCTACCTCCTGTATTACCGCCGTGTGGACCTGCTGTAACCGTGCCCGTGTGCCCGTGTGTGCCTGACGCTGCTTCCTACAACTCCCGACTCACTCGCTACCCGCCTCTCTAGTGGCTCTGTAGAGAGACTCTCCCTCTGTGCCCGTGGGCTTGGATGAGGATGCCTGGGGTCATGCCGACTCTGACGTCAGAGACTAGACTGTCGCCTGAGCGAGGACACACATGCGTGAGCCGCTGCTTCTGAACCGAGGGTTCCTGAGCGGGGGCGGCGGCTCGCCCTGTGTCCCAGTCTGATCACATAGTGGAATAAGTCCCGCACCAGCAGCTCTTGTAAATTTGTGAAAATGAATTTTATCTTTCCTTAAAAAAATAATATTTTTAATTCATCACACTTTCCTCCTTTGCCCTTTAGTTTTTGATAAATGACAAAAAATGAGCCAGTTATCAGAGATGAGATAGCTCTTACTTCAAAAGGAAATAAATACAAAAAATATGTTGCTGGTTCCTAACAGGAAACGCATTTTAATGATCAAGAGGGGAACTGCTGACGTAGACACCGCCGGTCAGACATGTGGGTAGACGTCAGGCCGCAGAGGTGGGTGATTGTAACTTTATTAGCATGAAAAGATTACAAATCGCATTCATGCTGTGTACACATGAACAATGGGCAAAACGATGGACTGACATTTCCCAGTGTCTGCTGTGTAATCTCCTGCCACGCCTCTCTGATGCCGTGTCCCTCATGTACACAGTGTAGTGATTCCTAGGAGTATAAAGTTGTCACCCGTCAATAAAGATCACAGAGTTGGTTTAAAGCTGTGTCTCTTGGTGTGGTCAGCCTCTGGGCTCAGCTGTTGCTGAGCAGGGAAGGGCCTGTCCTTCAGTTTTGCTCCCTCCGACCCTTGTGGCTTAGGACAAGGTCAAGTCTTACCTGAGTGTTTCTGATGCTGCCTCAGCTCCTGGCAGAGACGTGTTCAGGGCTCCACAGGTCCGGACTTACAGTGGGATGAGACCGTTCTTCCCAAGCTCCTTCCTTTTGGGAAGTGACAGTGTTCTACCCGAGTCCTGTGCCGCCTCCCTTAGGATGTGGAGCTCTGTGGCTCCTGTGCCATCTCTAAACTGGTTGACAGCCCGAGGGACGCCGGTGCTCGTTTCCTGTGTGATGGGGCTGGATCGAACGTGTCAGAACACACCCATTCCACGACTGGGGCTTACTCTGTCTCAGCAACGCAACCAGAGCACCATCGCAGGAGACCCAAGGCTCGCCTTCTAAGTGATGAGCCTCCTGAAGTGTGCATGTGAGACCTGCGCATCCCCACCCCCCACCCCAGTACGGTCGTGGTCTGTGTTGTCCTGAGCGGCAATGGTGGATCCCCCACTGAAGGCCTTTGACAGTGAACAGCGATGCAGTGAGTCCAGGGCAGTGTACCAGTGTTTTGTCAGCGAGCAACATTTGCTGCTCTCTTTGCCACTTTGCTGCCGGCACAGGATTCTGGGATTCTGCTCCTTTTCCTTGGCTCGTGTCGAGAAGAGCGCTGGGCATCGAAGGGCAGAGTGCTTAATTTAACTCTTTTCTGATTGGGCTTTTTTTTTCTTCAAGACAGGGTTTCTCTGTGTAGCCCTGGCTGTCCTGGAACTCACTCTGTAGACCAGGCTGGCCTCAAACTCAGAAATCCTCCTGCCTCTGCCTCCCAAGTGCTGGGATTAAAGACGTTCGCCACCACTGCCCGGCATGTGTAGATCCCTTTTAAGTCAGGGTGAATGCTAAGGTGACATCAGCCATGTATCTCCAAGATGAATATTTGGGATTAGAAGCCTCAAAGTCCATCTAGAGTGTGTTGGTTCACAGTGTTGGACCTGGTGGTGGGGCTCTAGGATGTTCCCTGGAGTCCCAGAGCAGGGTCGCTGTACATCTGACCTTGGGCTCCTAGTCTATAGTTTTAAAAAATACTTATCTTTATGTATGTTTTGCCTGTATGTGGCTGTGCACCACTTACGTGTCTGGTGCCACAGGACCTAGAGAGGGCGTCAGATCCCTGGAGCTAGAGCTACAGGTGGGCTGTGAACTGCTATGTAGGTTTTAGGAATCGGACTTCTACACGAGCAGCCAGTGCTTCTAACAGAGCCGAGGCATCCCTCCAGCGTCCTTCTAGCCAGTACATCAAATAAAGCAGCGTTTCATACCTTACCCTCAGTATTTCGATATTTTTTCTGTGTAAGACAATCTTTGTTGTTTTGTTTTATGAGACAAGGTTTCTCTGTATAGTCCTGACTGTTCTGGAACTCACTCTATAGACCGGGTTGGCCTCGAACTCAGAAATCTGCCTGCCTCTCTCTGCCTCCCAAGTGCTGGGATTAAAGGCATGCACCACCACTGCCCGGCAAGATACATTATTTTAAAGACTGTATGAGAAGTGCTTGAGCGTCTGGATTTTCTCCTGAGGGAACACTTGTGGACTGTGGGAAAGCATTCACTGCTCCTTGAGACTGTTCTGCTGTGAGGCTGCCAAGACTTGCACATCCCAGGTTTATACATTTATTTTCATATGTAGTTTAGAGCAATCTTCTGTGCTCCACAGAGAGAAAAATGGCACCTCCCAGCTCTCCAGTGACTTACTGACTTACTGCAGTTGTAGGCGCGGCCCTGGGAGGTTGGCAAGCTGGGTCAGAGCATGCACGTGGGTGCATCCCCTTACCTGCAGCGTGGTCCTACCCTCCAGTTTTCCTGCCTCCCTCCCTCTGCGTTCCAGATTGAAGAAAACTCCGTGATTGTTCCTCCAAGCGGCTTTGGGCTTGTGAGCTCCGGGCAGACTCGGTGCCGTAAGGCAAGGAGCATCCGCTTGTGTGTGCACACTTAGGGACTTGGCACTAGCCTGCCTGGGAGGGGGCCTGTGCCAGCCATTCCTGCTGTGCTGAAGACAAGAACTCACCCCCTTCCAGACCTCAGCCTGTTGAGAGAACCAGTGACTTCGTGAGTCAAATAGTTTCTGTTCAGAGACCGGTGGCTGGGAAAGAGAAATAGAGCCATGGGCAAGCATCCTCAGAGCTGGAGCGCTCCCACATCCAACAGTGACTGAAGGTGGGAGTCGAGCCTCCTCAGCCAGCAGTCCACCTTCCTCCTCCTGTGAAGAGCATCGTGATACCCGGGCCTCTGGGCCTGTTAGACAGTGTTGCTCGTATGTCAGGGCACAGGCCTATAGGACAGGAAGGAAGCAGCTCGACAAACACAAACTCTAGGTGAGGCTCGAGACCATCTCAGTCCCCGTGGTGCATACCGATCCTTCAGCTGCAGAGACTCAACAGCTGCGTCACAAGATGACCATGCTGTGCCTGTGGGGCCATTCCTGTGCAGGAAGTTTGCAGCGAAACCCGTCAACAGGCCTTTATCCATTCCCAGGCCTGTGTCTTGGGAACCAACACTGGCAATTGGCCCTTTTTTTCTGTCTGTCTGTCTATCTGACTGTCTCTCTGTCTTTATTTTCTTTTAAAAAAAAGATGGTCTCTGTAGCCTGCAGCAATCTTTCTGCTTCAGCCTCTACAGCTGGGTTTCAAAGCCGTGCCGTCTCCTTGCCTCGCTCTCTAACCTGTTGACCCCTCCCCTCCTTAGTTGACATCACCCTGTCATTTGTGGGTGCTTCGGTGAAGCCCTTGTATTCAGGGAGCCACCTCCAAGGCCAGGGAGATATAGACCCTGGCTACTGGGTGCTTTCCAAGGAACCCACGTGCTAGGCAAGTGCTCTACCGTTGACCAACCTCCCTGGCTGCTACTAAGAAACAGTGTGAAGGGTCTGTGTCCTGGACAGTCCCACCAAGGCGGCCAGGGTGATGGCTATGTGGTAGCCCTGGAGGGACTGGACCTCTACCCTTGCAGCCTTTCAATGCCCGGGTATAAGCCAATTGCACAGGCTGCTTGTATTTATTATTGTATTGTTGTTAATTACTTTCCTTCATAGCTATACCATGAGCTTTGAGACCGTGTCCACCCTTGAGACCAGACTCAGCAGCAGCGAGCGCTTCTACTTGCCCATGTTGACAGTCCCGCAGAGGAGGGCTCATTTCTGGATACAGCAGGAATATGCTCTCATTCTTCCCAGAGGCCAGGGTCTTCGTTAGGGTTTTACCGCTGTGAACAGACACCATGACCAAGGCAGCTCTTACCAGGACAACATTTAATTGGGGCTGGCTTACAGGTTCAGAGGTTCAGTCCATCATCATCAAGGTGGGAGCAGGGCAGCATCCAGGCAGGCATGGTGCAGGAGCTGAGAGTTCTACATCTTCTTCTGAAGGCAAACAGAAGACTGGCTTCCAGGCAGCTAGGATGAGGGTCTTAAAGCCCACACCCACAGAGACGCACTTCTAACAGGGCCACACCTCCTAATAGTTTCATACCCTGGGGACAATCATATTCAAACCACTATTTCATACAGTAAATGAGATACATTGACTCAGATGTCCTAACAGGCTGCAGGATCCCGAGGCCTTGCCGGACCTGAGGCCTGGCTGTCCCCTCTTCAGTCTCTCAGTCTTGGTGCTGTTGGCTTTAGGAGCGCTCTTCTGTGTATGCTAGCATCTATGGCCTAGAACATATACACAGCATCTCCCACACCTTTCAGAGTAACTGTTAAAAAATGTCTCCAGGGTTGCCCGATATCCCCAGGGCTTCATTTCCCCAGGATAGCGGCTGATGGGTTTGGACCCGAGTTTCCATCATCTGCAACCACAATCTGTACACTCATTGTTCCTTACACATTCACAGTGTCCCTTTTTTTTTTTTTTGCTGCAGAGGAATATTCCCACGTTTCTCTGTGTCTCTGCATGGATGAATTTGCTACCAGCGAGGTCTGTTCTGGATGGTCATGGGTCCTTTGTGGGCCACCAGCACTTTTGCAGGCACAGGAGTGGACCCGCAAGGTCTGGGACTTGCAGCCTCTGCAGGAGTCACTGCCCGGCGTCTAGCATTCTTAGCTTCCTTTAGTGTACATTTGCAGGAAGGAATTCTGGAGTTGGAGCCTGCTGTAGGGTAGGGTAACCCACACACATTTGTTTAATATGACCATCAGGCCCTCTAGTTGCTGGACACACACAGGTCCCGTTTGCCAATTTCGTGGCAGTATGTCTTGGTTCTGAACTCTGGTGTCCCTTGTTCCTGGCTGCCACTTACTGATAGTCACCTAGCCCTCTGGTGCCAGATTGAACCTGCACAGAAAAACAGCAGGCATCACAGTCAGCAATGGCTGATCTCAGGCACTGTCCCTCGCCCACCTTGGTATGTGGCCGCGACTCCCCCTGATTTGCCTCTGCTGAACTGTCTGCTCCATAAGAGAGACCTCAGGGGCCTTTGCAGAGAAGGTAGCTGTGGGCGGAGGTGCATTGGCCTGGGGGGTGGGGTGCTGACTCCTACTGGACCTCCCTTCTGGCTTGGGCCCCCCAGCCCCTCTCTCTATGTCCTGTAAGTTTGGCCAGGAGGACCTGGGGGGGCGGGGGGCAGGGTGACATGCCACAGAGAGCCACCCTTTCAACCTCATGCCTGGCCCCTCCAGTGCCACCTCTGAGAGTGCAGGGAAGGAAAGTGGGATGGCAGTGTGAGCCAAGCCAGGATGTTTGTCTCACTCTGTGTCTATGCTCAGGTTTTCCACACAGGTGCTTCTTGCTTCTTGTTTTTTGAGTAACCCAGGCTGGCCTTGAACTTGGATAAAACTAAGGATGGATGGCCTTGGCGTCCTCTGCTTTCCAAGTTCAGGGCCTGTGCCACCACACCGAGCCATTTTCCCCTTTTTGATCTGCAAAGCTCATCTCCTTGGTTTCCATGCCCAGAGTAGCCACTATAGCCACTTACTCACTCTCCCTGCGGGTGACCAGTCGCCCTTCTCCCAGGCCCGAGGTTTCACTGTGCCATAAACCCAGGAGACTGAACTAGGGAGCGAGCGCCCTGGCCAAGTCTGTGTTCTCTTCTTGAAAGGCAAGCCCTAACTTCTGGTTTGAAAGTTAGCATGGCAGTCTGGTGCCCGTAAGACACAAAGATCCAATTCCACGTCTACAGCACAGGGCACAGAGACGTCTTGGGCACCGAGCGCCATTCCGTTTGGGTGACCTAAGCACAAACAGATCCCTAACTCTGAGGATTAAGTTCCCCCTTAAATACTTGCGGGTTTCGAACTTCAGGGGAAGCTTGCTTGGGAATGCTGTCTTGGGATTTCATCAAACAGTTGGAAAAGAATCTGAAAACATATTTCTAAATCCTCCATGGTCCCAGCCTGAGTCCTAGTTGGTTTTTATAGTAAGCCTAGCTATTAGGGGTTCATCACGCTATTATTATGACTGACTGACTGACTGAGCAGATGGCTTCCCTGAAAGTCCGAGGTGGTATGAGTGGACCCGTGGACCCCCGTGGTCCATCTGGCAGGCTCCAGCACACACACACTTGACCTTGCAGAAACAGCTGCCCCAAATCTGATGTCAGAATCAGGTGGTGACTCGTCTGCAAATGTGTATGTTTATTCAGTCATCAAACATGGGCTCTGCTTTGCTTACAGTTGCAAGGAAAACTCAGGAGGTGAGATTTTGACTACACTTCTCTTCCTCCTCCTCCTCTTCCTCCTCCTTTTTCTCTTCCTCCTCCTCCTCCTCTTCCTCTTCCTCCTCCCTTTTCTCTTCTTCTCCTTCTCTTCCTCTTCCTTCTATTCCTCCTCCCCCTCTTACCCTCTTCCTCTTCTTCCTCCTCCTCCTCTTTTTCTTCCAGTGCTGAGGATTGAAACCAGAGCCTTGGTGAATGAGCTGAGCATGCCACCACTGAGCAACGCCTCCACACTTCTATTTTTTTTTAAAGAGCTATATTTATTTTATATATGTCCGTACACTGTCGCCTCTCTTCAGACACACCAGAAGAGGGCATCGGATCCCATTACAAATGGTTGTGAGCCACCATGTGGTTGCTGGGATTTGAACTCAGGACCTGGAGAGCAATCAGTGCTCTAACCGCTGAGCCAGCTCTCCAGTCCCCTTTCCCCCCATTTTTTTTTCCCTTTCAGATACAGTCTCATTAAGTTGTCCAGGAATGCCTTAAATTCACCCTGTGATTTTGAACTTGAGATCCTCCTGCCTCAGCCTCCCAAATAACTAGGACCTGTTAGCCAGCCCCAATTAAACAGTTTCCTTTATAAGAGTTGCCATGTGTCTGTTGTCTCTTCAGTAATAAAAACCCTGACTTAAGACATCCTTGGGAGGCAGAGGCAGACCTCTGAGTTCTGAGTTCGAGGCCAGCCTGGTCTACAGAGTGAGTTCCAGGACAGCCAGGGCTACATAGAGAAACCCTGTCTTGAAAAAACAAACAAAAAAGACATCCTGACAAAAGTATCTTAAGGAAGAAAGGGTGGCTTTTGGTTCACAGTTTGGCAGTTCATCATGGTGAGAAAGGCACGGCCGCAGAAGGAGGAAGCAGCCGGTCACGTGGTATCCACAGTTAGAGACAGAGAGAGAGAGAGAGAGAGAGAGAGAGAGAGAGAGAGAGAGGAGAGAGAAAGAGAGAGAGAGAGAGAGGGAGAGAGGAGAGAGAGGGAGAGAGAGAGGGAGAGAGAGGAGAGAGAGAGAGAGGAGAGAGAGAGAGAGGAGAGAGAGAGAGAGAGAGGAGAGGGAGAGAGAGGAGAGGGAAAGAAAGAGAGAAAGAGAGAGAGAGAGAGAGAGAGAGAGAGAGAGAGAGAGAGAGAGAGAGGCTGGTGCTCAGTAATTCACTTTCTCCTTTTCATTTACTCTGGAACGCCAGCCCTTGGGACACTGCCACTCACGTTCAAGGTGAGTCTTCCCTCCTCAGTTAACCGGATCCAGACACTCCTCACAGGCAACCCCAGAGCTGTTTCTGTGGTGATTCTGCAATGCCATCGAGCGGACGGTCAAGGCAAACCAACACAGCCCCTGTTGTGGACAGCTGTTGCCAGTCAAGCCCTCATTTTTACTTCCGTGTATGGACGTGTCTGTGCGCCAAGCGTGTGCCTGGTGCCCCCAGAGGCCAGATCCCGTGGAAGTGGAATCATCGATGGTTGTGAGCTGTCTTGTGCTGGGAATGGAACCGGCATTCTCTGGAAGAGCCGCCATTGCTCTAACCACTGAACCACCTCTCAGTGGATTATGGTCATTGTCATTTGGATTTCGGTCTGTAGAGGATACTGTGTGGCTGACGGCCTGGGATGTTGCCTTCCTTCCTGTCCAATCTGTTGTATGGTTTTTGGTTTTCTTTCATTTTCTTTTTTGAAAGATTCATCTACCATTTTGTGTGTCTTCGACAGGGTTACTATTGCTGTGATAAATACCATGGCCAAAAGCAATTTGGAGAGGAAAGGATTTATTTCAGCTTATACTTCCAAGTAACGTTTCATCACTAAGGGAATTTAGGGCAGGAAATCACACAGGCAGGATCCTGAAGGCAGGAACTGATGCAGAGGCCATGGAGGGGCACTGCTAACTGGGCTTGTTCCCCAACACTTGCTCAGCCTGCGTGGTTATAGAACCCAGGACCACCAGCCTAGGAATAGCCCCTCCCACAATGGGCTGGGCCCTCTTCCATCAATCACTAATTAAGAATAAGCCCTACAGGCTCGCCTACAGCCCAACCTGATGGAGACTTTCTTTTAATTAAGGCTTCTTCCTCTCAGGTGACTGACTCAAGCTGGTGGCAGTTAGGCTAAGGCAAGTTAGACTGAATATTGTGTGCACAGCGCCTGAGGTGGCCAGCAGAGGGCGTCAGATCCCCTTGGACTAAAGTTACAGAGGGCTGTGAGTTGCCCTGTGGTGTTGGAAACTGACACCCAGGCCTCTGCTGGAGCAACCAATGCCCTAACCACTGAGCAGCCCCTCCGGCCTGTCTTCCTTTTCTTCTGTCCTTCCCTGCCTAGGCCTCTTGATAACGAGGGGAGCTGGGAGTTCAAGTGTGAAGGTCACTGTTTCTAGAGATGGTATCTGACTTTTCCCACAGTGTGATCCTCCTGGGAGGTTCCTCTTGTGTCCTTTGCCAGCTTTGAGCAGTGATCGCTTCTTCTGTCTGCTTTTCCAAAGTTTGTGTGTTTTATATTTCTTGTTTTGGGACAGAGTTTCAGTCTGTAGCCCAGGCTGTCCTGGAACTAGCTGCCTCAGCTCCTGACTGCTAGGACTGCAGGTGTGGACCACCACGCCCAGTAACCTTTCCCTTTTTCTTTGAGCCACCATGTGGTTGCTGGGATTTGAACTCAGGACCTTCGGAAGAGCAGTCAGTGCTCTTAACCGCTGAGCCATCACTCTGGGCCCCTTATTTTTTCATAGAAGTAATGCATAAAGGGTCAAGTGGCCCTTTTCTTTTTCTTTATCACTTACTTTGACCTGTAAGTACCTTTTAAATTTGTTAGTAGTTCTCTGAGAATCTTGTATAATAACTTCTGATCATATAGTCACACCTTCTCCAACTCTTTCTTGATCCACACCCCCTTGTTTTCCCATCCAATCTTGTGTCCACCACACTCCCGCCCAGCGAGTCCAGTTTGTATCACCCATCCATTCTTGGGTGTGTGGCCACCCACTATAGTATGTGTTGACTTAACTGGCCTTTCCCAGCATCCTTCACTCACCAAGTGCTCCTCTGCTCAGGGGAGGACTGAGTGGCCTAAGCTTGCACGGGTTTCGTGCGCGCTGTCACGACTGCTGTGACTTCATGTATGCACTTAGGGAAGACAGTTTCCTGATAGCCATCCGCAGCCTGTGACTCTTATCACTCTGCCTCCTCTTCCGCAAAAGGCTTCCCAGGCTGGGGCGGAGGGGCTGTGACACAGATGTCCCAGTTAGGGTTGAGCACTGCACAGTGTCTTTTCTCTGCAACTTGACATCCAGTTGCGGATCGGTGTGTTGATTGCCTATTTCTGCCAATAGAATCGTTTCTATGAGGGCTGCAAGACACACCGGTCTCCAGAACGCCAGGAGTCTGTACTTTAAATGATTGCAAACTGCAGGAGGCTCAAAGCCAGGGGGGATTTATTTACTGTCTTCATTTACAGAGCAGGGGAGGAGGCCAAAAGACTGAGAACACAGCGGGGTGCTCAGTGGGATTCACACCTACCCCTGCTGGCATCAGCAAACCCTGGGCCCAGGGTTGCCCGGGAACCACTGAGCCTCAGGGGCCTTGGTGATGTGGGAAATGCTGGTGAAGAGTACTTTCCCTCCGAATTCACGAGGTTGGCGCCTTCTGTTTTGGTTAAGAGTTCTGGGAAGCCTGAGTTCTTTCTGAGCTGCCATCCCAACTCCCAGAAGGCTGGCTCCCTCCTGCCCGTGGGAACTCGGTGACTGCAGCAGCAAGCAGGCCTGACTCACAGCCCTTTCCCCAGCGCTGGCAGGAGGTGTAAGTTCTAGCTGCTGCATCGGGACACCCTCCCAACCCCCCCACCCCCCAGCTACAATGACTGTCACAACCTTCCTTCCTGGAGAGGCTCGCTCAGTGATTGTCAGCCTGTGCGGTCCCTGCTGACAACTCCCCCGGCAGGTGACATTCCGCCAGCCTCCCTGAGCACATCCCGCATCTCCCACAGTCCTTAGGCTGCCACAGTGTGGACAGTCTGCCCTGGAAAGAGTAAATCTGCCGGCTACCTCCAGCCTCCCCACCCCACCCCACCCCCGAACCCCTTCAGGACTCCTCACTCTCTCATGCCCCCTCCATGCTGCCATCTCCCATAGTCACACGTGTTCACACAGACGTTCCTGTTCTGACACATGGTGGGGGGGCGGCCATCCATCACCTCCTCGTGCTTGCTCTCATCCTTTCCATCGGTCTACCTTTCTTCCGTGTATTCAGCTCTGCACCGAGACTCTGTGCTGCTCTCTTCTGGTTTTGCTTAATCTGTTTAGCTCCTGGAGAGCCATGTTGGTGATGCCCACAGGCCTCCATGTGCACCGTGTAGTCCGTAGTTCTTCACCATGTAGGAAGAGTTGCTGCTCTTGAGTGAGCTCCTGGGGTGAGGCGGGAGCCTAGTAACACCATGCCTGACTGCTGTGAGCACACTCTGTACTCCTTAATATTCCGTAGGAGGTAGACCCCCCCCCACCCCCGCCACGTCCACCTCCAGCCCAGTGTCAGGATGGGCTTTAAACAATGGAGTCACCTCATCTTTGGCTGGGATTTTATGGCTGATTCCATGAGGTCACCATCCCTTTGTTTTCTTGAGAACTTGTTTGGAGGCTCTAGGCGGGGAATGCAGGGACTCATGCAGCCTTGCCCAAAGTCCTCTCTTCTGGAAAGGTCTTCCCCCATGGGGTCTAGGGAGAAGCCAAGAGAACCCATCACTCCAAAGATAGAAGCTGTTACCCTGCTAATTAAGGTTGGAATCTACCATTATCCAGAGAGCCTTCTGACGGGACACAAAATGGCAGACTCTCTGTTAGCAGGGCTTCTCTTTCTTTGACCTTGTCTGGAGAATTCAACACCCCCCCTCCCGCCCCCGACCATGTCATGTAGCCCTGGTTAGATAACAGGTTCAGTTACCTTACTCAGGAACATCCCCCCTCCCCCATCAGCAAGCACTGAGATCCCTGGAACGCCTCTCCATGCTAACGAGGACCTCTGAGTACCTCAGCCTTTAGTCAATGACCTTAACCCACCCTGGGTATTCCTGCCCCCTCTTCCCCTCAAACTATATAACCCTTGTTTCACCCAGAGTAAAGTTGGTCTGTCTCCCCAAAGTGATACCCCGGGGTCTCCTTATTACCACTTATACTTGTGGGCCATCTGAAACCCTGTTGGTCATCTCTGGTCCCTTTGTCTTCCTGGGCAGGTGGCCAGTGACTGGGGAGAAGGGAGACCCAGGAGGAGCTTAAACAAATGCTTTATTTTCTGTAGGCATGGGGAGCTGGCCAGCTCAGGAACTGAACCTCCTCCCTAAGGGAAGTCAGACAGCATTTTAAGAGTGGACCATAAAACAGGGGGGATTGTCTAAAAATTCTTTGACACAAAGGGTTGAGTAAGGGAGTGTCCGTGGGCGTCTGAGTGTTTTCCGGGGGTTTCTGGTTTCACACCCCAGATTCATCTTTCTAAACACTTGCTCAGGAGTTTAGGAGATGCAGAAACAAAGGAATGAACCAGCCGCAGGGAGCTGATCGAGGTATGAAAGGTAATCAGTTATATACGTTTTACAGTTTGTGTATTTGGGCTAGATAAAGGCAATCCCTCAATTTACATACTTTATAATTAAGAAATCCCTGGAGAAGCAGGGTAGGCTTTGGATATTGAACCTGGAGAACATGAACTCAGTCTGACCCCCTGCTAGCAAGAAAAAGAAATGGAGGAGCTGCTTTTGAGATGGTTAGGTTCTGGCAACTGCCTCCTAACACTCCTGTCAAAGCAGACAGGAGACCAGCCTTCCCCCACCTCCCAAATGGTGGGAATAAAGTCACACCAGTCCACCAGCCTTTTATAAGTAGTTTCATGGTTTACAGTAAGATCTACATTTTTTTGGGGGGGGGGGACTTGGTGTGCACATGAGTGTATATGTGTCACACCATTGTAATCTAGCCTGTCAGCTGCTCCAGAGGATTTCCTGTCTCTTCCCTGAGGGCTGGGCTTGCAGGTCTCCAGCACACCTTTCTGCTTTTACGTGGCTTCCAGGGATCCAAACTGCAGTCGTCACACTCGAAGGTGAGAGTTTTATCCACTGAGCCATCTCTCAGCCCCCAAGACTTTGTGTGAGCATGCGTGAGCCCCCAAGCCTTTGTGTGTGCACACGTGTGAGCTTCCGGTGTCATTTCTCAACTACCTCCACCTGTTTTTGAGACAAGGCCTCTGGCCTGGAGCTTCCGGTTAGGTTGAGGGACCATTGAGTCGCCAGAGTCTGCCTGTCTCCACCAGACAAACCTCTTTGCTTCTAGAAATTGACTTGGGCCCTCGGCGTTTGTGTGGAAAGCGCTTTTCAAAGTTGTCTCCCTACCCCCTCTCTCTGTGTTTGCTATCAATAAATCAGACAGACACACATCTGGATTAACCCGTAGGCATCCCAAGGCTGGAATGGAATGGAAGCTGGGCTGATGTCAATGTCTTTTCCTGTTCTGAGTCATCTGTGGAGCGAGGCCACAGGACAGCCTGGGTCACAGGACGCAGCCTTCCCTCTCCCTCTGGAGTTAAGTGTTTACCACTGCAGACTTCTCTGGCTTGCTCTAGCAAGCACTTCCCAGGCCTGCTGCTGAGGGCTGAACCCTGTTCATCACTGAAGGAAGTCAGGGCAGGAATGTGGAGGCAGGAGCTGAAGCAGAAGACACGGAGGGGTGCTGCTTACCGACTTGCCCCCCCTTCTAAAAAACCCAGCCACCAGCCCAAGGAGGACACCACTCCCAATG
This sequence comes from Tokudaia tokunoshimensis, assembly GCA_036184795.1. NCBI lineage: Eukaryota > Metazoa > Chordata > Mammalia > Rodentia > Muridae > Tokudaia > Tokudaia tokunoshimensis. The sequence goes on from BTHU01000020.1 coordinate 47,077,580, forward strand.
GGCTGGGTTCTCCCCTACCAATCACTAATTAAGAAAGATGCCATACAGACTTGCCTGCAGCCTGAGATCTTATGGGGCCATTTTCCTAATTATGGCTCTGTCCTCTCAAATGACTTTAGCTTGTGTCAAGTTGACATAAAATTATCGAGCACAATTGACCCCTTGTCACCCTGACACAAACGCATCACCATTAAACCTGCACCTTCCTTTTTCATCCGTTCTTGGAAGGGCTCTCCAAGACCTCATATTCAAAAATGTAAGTTTTTAGTCTTTAAATGTCTTTAGGGGCTGGAGAGATGGCTCAGAGGTTAAGAGCACCAGCTGTCTTCCGAAGGTCCTGAGTTCAAATCCCAGAAATCACACGGTGGCTCACATCAATCCGTAATGAGATGGATGCCCTCTTCTGGTGTGTCTGAAGACAGCTACAGTGTACTTACATATAATAAATAAATAAGTCTTTTAAAAAAAAGTCTTCAGACTTTTAAAGTCCTACAGTCTTTATAAACTCAAACATATTAAAAATCCAATCTCTTTTTTAAAAATCCAAACTCTCTTTTAAAAGTTCAAAGTTGCCAGGCAGTGGTGGTGCACTTGTAATCCCAGCACTTGGGAGACAGAGGCAGGCGGATTTCTGAGTTCGAGACCAGCCTGGTCTACAGAGTGAGTTCCAGAACAGCCAGGGCTATACAGAGAAACCCTGCCTTGAAAAAAACCAAAAATAAATAAGTAAATAAATAAATTTTAAAAGTTTTTCAGCTGTGGGTTCTTATAAAAAAGCAATTCTTTATTTTTTTTAAAGATTCTTTTTTTTAAAGATTTATTTATGTATTTTATGTAAGTACACTGTAGCTGTCTTCAGACACCCCAGAAGAGGGTATCAGATCTCATTACGGATGGTTGTGAGCCACCATGGGGTTGGTGGGATTTGAACTCAGGACCTTTGGAAGAGCAGTCAGTGAGTGTTCTTAACCGCTGAGCCATCTCTCTAGCCCCTACCTGGGCGATTCTTAAACATTGTCAAGTTCTGCTTCCAGTCAGATGTATATAATCTTGGCTGCCTTTGTTTTTTTTTTTTTTTAAATTTTTTTTATTTATATGACTACATTGTAACTGTCTTCAGACACAGGAGAAGGCATCAGATCCCATTATAGACAGCTGTGAGCCGCCATGTGGTTGCTGGGATTTGAACTCAGGACCTCTGGAAGAGCAGTCAGTGCTCTTAACAGCTGAGCCATCTCTCCAGCCCCTTGGCTGCCTTTGTAACACAGGTTCTGTGTACTCTCGGGAAACACTTCCCAGAAGAGTTCACCTCAATGATGCTTGTCTTTTCACTCTTTTCTCAGCTCCAGCTGAGCGGCAGGAACCTGGAGTCAGGAGCTGATGCAGGGTGTGGTGGGTTGGCTGGTATGACCCCCATGTTTGAAGGTTTTGCCCATAGCGGGTGGCACTATTAGGTGGTGTGGCCTTGTTGAAGGATGTGTCTCACTGTGGGAGCGGGCTTTGAAGTCTACTATGCTCAAGCTATGCCCAGTGTGGCACACAGTCTCCTGCTGCCTGTGAATCAAGATGTAGAACTCTTGGCTCCTTGAGAGTCCACCTACACACTGCCATGTTTCCCACCATGAAAATGGACCAAACCTTTGAAATTGTTAAATGTTTTCTTTATAAGAGTTACTGTGGTCATGGTGTCTCATCACAGCAATAAAACCCGAACTAAAACAAGCAGCCATGGAGGGGTGCTGCTTACTGGCTTGATCCCCATACCCTGCTCAGCTTGCTTTCTTATAGAACCCAGGACCAGCAGTCCAGGGATGGCATCACCTACCATGGGCTGGACCCTCCTTCATCAATCACTAAGAAAATTCCAGTCAGGAGGTAGTGGGCATTGCCTCTTTAATTCCTCTTTTGGAAGGCAAGTGGATCTTTGTGAGTTAGAGGCCAGCCTGGTCTACAGAGTGAGATCCAGGACAGCCTGGGCTACACAGTGAAACCCTGTCTCAAAAACAAACAAACAAACAAAAAAACAAAAAGAAAGAAAGAAAGAAAGAAAGAAAGAAAGAATGAAAGAAAGAAAGAAAGAAAAAAAGAAAGAAAGGAAAGGCCCCAAATCCCACAGGTTTGCCTACAGTCCTATCTTAGGGAGGCATTTTCTCAATTGAGGTTCCCTCCTCTCAGATGACTTCAGCTTGTGTCAAGGTGAGATAAAACTGCTCAGCACAGATGCTGACTGGCTACCATATGCAGAGCAGAGAATAGCATCATGGGGACTCATTGCTGTGGGCTGTGACATCATACCAATGACAGGAGCGGGGGTGGGGTGGCTCGGTGTGCAAAGTGATTGCTACCCAGGTCCTCAGACCTCACTCTCTGACCCCCTAGCATCCTCGTAGAAGCTGGGCGTTGTCCAGGGCATCTGTAACTACAGGGCTAAGGGCGCAGAGACAGGCTGGTCCCATGGGCTCGCTGACCCGCCAGCCTCATGGAAGAACGGACTTCAGCTTTACTAAGGGACCAACCCTGACTTTAAAAAAATCCATCAGGGATAGAGGAAGATGTCCAACAGCAACCTCAGCCTCCATGTGCACAAGCATGGGTACGCCCCCCCCGCCCTCTACACACTTACATACAACACACACACACCTACATACACCATACAAACACGCATACACACAGTACACATACCACACACACGTGCACATACACATACACCACACACCACACACATGACACATTCAACACACATATCCCTATATACACCACACACACACACTTACATATATCACACATACCTACATACAGCACACATATACCTACATACACCACTCATACCATACATGTGCACACATACACCTACATACATACACCACACAAATACACACATACCTGCACACACCACACATACCACACACATGCACATATACATACAACACGCACATTTACACACACACACACACACACACACACACACAGATGCCATGACTGTGGCTCAGTGGTGTGGCACTTGTGTAGTGTGAGTGAGCCCTAATTCCCATCTCTGGCACCAATAAAAGGGCACTTCATAGTCTAATCCCCTCAGACAAGCTGGCAGAGTGTCGATAGTTTTGGAGTTACATGAATGTCCTTCCAGGAGGACAGCAAAGGACTCAAAAGGGACTTTCCTATGGTCCCAAGTGCCTGCTGTCTGTAGCCTCTGCCACCCTTCAGTCCTGTGGGGCTTTTGCATTCACCCACAACCTCTCTGGTCATCCCCAAGTCTCCTATGTGGGCTGCCCATACCTGGCAGTCTGAGTCTGGCCACTGGCCAGTTTGTACATCTGGGATGTGTTAATTGATGGCTTGAAAAATAAGTAGGGTAATCGCATTTCTGGTAAAGAGGCTTGGATGACTGGGGCCACGCCTAGTGGTGTGTGGTCTGGGAGCCTCTGGCTACCTTGCCCTTTCGAGACTCTGCCCAGAAACTGCTGGCGATGCTGTGGGCTGATTTATGGTGGTTTCCTGTGGAGCCTGTGGCCCCAGTCTGCGGCCTCTTTGCCAACCTCTCACAGACGCAGCTAGCCGTGGGTCCGTATGAGTTCCCTGTGGTTGCTATAACAAATGACCACAGTCTGAGTTGCTTTATGCAGTATAAACTCACTGCCTTCATCCCAGAGGTCAGAAGTCTCCGATCTGTCTCAGCGGAGAAGGTCTAGGTGTGTCAGGGCTGGCTCCTAGAGGTACAGGGGTTGCATTATCTTCCTTTTCCAGCTTCTGGGGTGCCATGGGTATCTCATGCTCCTCCTCAGAGTGTTCCCCTCAAGGCCTGCTCCTCCCATCACATGCTTCTCCCCTGACATTCCCTCACTCCCCTCTTAGAGCTGACGTGTCTGTCTGTCCCACTGTTTCCTTCAGGACAGTCTTTATAGCCTTTAGTCACATGTACCAAGCAATGTCTCCAGACACTGGCATCCAGCAGGCAACTTAGCAAAGGCTTAAGCTCTGCACATGTGAGGTGCCTTTGTGTGTGTGAGTGTGTGAGTGTGTGTGTGCACGGCGCATGGGTATGCTCTTATAGCACAGTGCACTTGTGGAGGTCGAAGGACACCTTGGTGGTGAGATGGGGGTGGGAGTGGGGTGGAGATGTCTCTCTGGTGTCTGCTGCCACACTGCCTACTCCAAACTACCTTCTGGCTGGTTCTCCCGTCTCCACCTCCCATCTTTCCATAGGAGTTCTGGGATTATAAATGTGTGGGATTCGGGGTCAAATGTGGGTCACCAGGCTTGCATAGCTACATCTGGAATTCTCCAACCCAGTGAGTCATCTCTCTGGCCCTTATGCATTTAAAAAAAATAATAAATACCTTTATATTATAGATACAAAATAAAATATACTGGCAAAAATTTCACAAAATAATTTTGAGACATGTTTTTTTAAAGATTTATTTATTATTTTTAAAGATTTATTATATATAAGTATACTGTAGCTGTCTTCAGACACCAGAAGAGGGTGTCAGATCTCGTTATGAATGGTCATGAGCCACCATGTGGTTGCTGGGATTTGAACTCAGGACCTTCGGAAGGGCAGTCAGTGCTCTTATGCGCTGAGCCGTCATTTTTAAATTATCTATTTATGTTGTGTCATTGCTGTTTTGCCAGCACGTATGTCTGTGTGAAGGTGTCCTGTTCCATCCCTGGAGCTAGAGTTACAGACATGTGTGAGCCGCCATGTGGGTGCTGAGAATTGAACCTGGGTCCTCTGGGAGAGCAGCCAGTGCTCTAACCACTAAAGCTATCTTTCCAGCTGTTTAAACCAAGTTTTTCTATAGAACAGCAGGGTGCCTCAGCAGGTAGGGCATTTGCTGTGCAAGTCCTGTGATCTGGGTCCAATCCCTAGAACCCACGTAAAGGCAGAAGGTGAAAACTCAATCCACAGAGTGGTCCTCTGACTGTGGCCACAACCCCTTCCCATCATGTGCATGATGATAATCAATAAAATTAGGAATGAAAACAATTCTTTGGTGTATATAGATATATATAATTTTACCATATATACATGCCCATACATATACATATATATCATATACATATATACATATATACATATACATCATATACATATATACATACACATACACATATATTCCAAAAACAAATATATATGTATATATATATATACATACACATATATATACACATACACATATATATATACACACACATATATATAGCTTTACCATTGGAGACTAAGGTAAATTTGCACACTCATGAGATGGATGTGTTTGTTTTGTATAAAGCATTAAGTCTCTGCTGAATCCTTAACACTGTATACAGGCATCTGTAATGTTCTTCAGTCTGACCCACGTTCTGATGTTACCTTTGGGTAATCCATAGGTCACAGTGGCAGAAGGACATTTAGCGCCATTTCAGAAACTTCTGTCTTAAGCTCACGTGCAGAGTTCTTTAACATTAAGTTATTATTATTATTATTATTATTATTATTATTATTATTAATTTTGAGCTGGGTGGTGGTGGCACATGCCTCTAATCCCAGCCCTCAGGAGGCAGAGGCAGGCAGATCTCTGTGAGTTTCAGGTCTCCCTGTGAGTTCCAGGACAGACAGGGTTATAAAGAGAAACCCTGTCTCAACAAAACAAGACAAAACAAAAAATTATTATTTTTTTAAATAAAACTCAAGCTGGCAATTCAGTGATTTTTAAAAATGGAACGTTTTAAAGATGGGAACTTAATATATATGTGTAGTATGAATTTATAGCCCTAATATGCCCATATAAAAGACACACAATCCAGGTATTTTATTTACAAGCCATATACCTAGATCTAGGACTATACTAACTTTTTTTTTAAGATCTATTTATTATATCTAAGTACACTGTAGCTATCTTCAGACAGCACCAGACAAGGGCTTTATGGATGATTGTAAGTCACCATGTGGTCACTAGGATTTGAACTCAGGACCTTTGGAAGAGCAGTCAGTGCTCTTAACCGCTGAGCCATCTCTCCAGCCCAGGGTGTACTAACTTATTCCCCATCTATAAACCCTTGTTACTTGCTAGTTCTGGTCCAGGGCAGCTTCCTCCTCACCCATCCTCCTTTCCTCTCTCTATCTCTAACTGCATCCTGCCCCACTCGAACCTCCAGTTCCACCCTTCTCCCTCCATTGCCCAATCACAGGCCTTTTATTGGCCAGTGAAAGTGGGGAGAAGGTTCATGTGGCATCACTTGAGTACTTGGGGATCTTCTCGTTGGGGCAACCACATCTTGAGGAACCAGTATTCAGCGTTGGAATACAAGCAGCATCAGACCAGCCCACTACATATATGCGCTGAGGAACAATGGTTAAAAAAAAAAGAGAGAGTCTCTGCTCCTGCGAGAGCGGAAAGGTCTCCTCACAGAACCTGCTAGGCAAGGCATAGGGGACAGTGGCTTGAACCTGAGCTGATCTGTGCAGGAAGCTACAGGCCAGTGTTGTGTGAAGGGAGGGGACAAGCGGATCAGGTTGTGAACAGGTGTGTTTAGAGCTATGGCTGCTGTGGTCACATGACTCAACTTTTACTGTCAACAAACCTTTCACTGACCCACACAGTATAAGAAGATATAGACTGTGGTTTCATTTGGAGCCGGGGTCCTTGCAGGTGTACTCAAGGTAAAGCCATACTCACACTGACTGGGGTGTTCGTAAGAGAGAGACGTTGGCACAGACACACAGAAAATACCATGTAATAGTGGTGGGCTTTGGATGTGGTCACAAGCCAAGAAACGCTGAGGACTGTGGCTGCCACTAGAGGCCGAGAGGAGGCGTGGTGGACGGTTCTCACCCGTAAGTGTAAAAGGGCCTGAGTGTGTTCACACCTCCGCCCAAGCTTGTGACCTTCACAGCCAAGAGAAGAGATATCGCTCTTTCCTTAAACCAACAGCTCCAGCAGCCTCTCAGCACCCAACGCATCAGAGGCGGGTGATCACAGGCTCCAGGGGACAGTATATGGCATGTAGCCGCCAGTGTTCAGCAGGGGACCTGCTCAGGTCGGCTGGGGAGGGTCTGCCACCTCAGTCAAGCTGACACAGTTCTGTGGGGACAGTGCTCTCTGGACACCTGGAGAAGGTGGCGGCTTTGTGAACGTGGGCTACATCAGTGGATGTTGTGTGACAAGGTGGCCTGCAGAGGTTTGTTGTTTGGATTCCGGCCTTTCCATTTCCCATCTGTGTGCACCTGAGATGACAGGGCAGGCGCTCAGGGGCCTGGCCGTCACAGGCAGGAAATGAATGATCCACATACAGGAAATGAATGGTCCATATACCTGCTCTTCCAGCTGGGAAGCCCCACAGATAAACATAGGCCTTGCCTCTCGAGTTTGCTGGCCATGAGTAGGTGAGCATCTGGCCCAGTGGTCCTCAACCTTCCTGATGCTGCGACCCTTCAATACAGTTCCTCATGATGTGGTGACCGCCCCTGACTATATAATTATTATCCTTACTGCCTCATAACTGTCATTTTGTTATTGTTATGATTCATAATGTAAATATCTTTGGAGATAGAGATTTGTCAAAGGGCATGAAGCTCACAGGATGAGAACTGCTGATTTATAGTGTGAGGTAGACTTAACCCAACTGCTCCCACTATCGTGGGCCATTGGCTGCCTTGAGAAAGATACAGCTCCTAGACAGAGCCATGGTAGGGACGGTCAGGCCGGGAGCAAGGAGAGCTATGCTGGAGCTGATGGAGGAGGGGAACCAACTCCCTGTCCCCGTCAGGTTAAGCTGGACACCAGCCTTCATTCTAAGGTGCAGTCCCACAGAAGCAGGAAGGCTGCCTTCCCCATAAGCCTGGGCAACGGTCTCTTCTGTGCCTCAGACTGGGCACCTCAGTGACTGAGCCTCCTGCCTTGGCTTGGCTGTCAGATGCTGTAATTAAATACCCCAGAAGGGCTGGAGAGAAGGCTCAGCGGGTAAGAGCACTGACTGTTCTCCCAGAGGTCCTGAGTTCAATTCCCAGCACCCACATGACGCCTTCTTCTGGTGTGTCTGAAGGCAGCTACAGTGTACTCATACGCATAAAATAAATAAATGATTTTTAAAAAAAATGTCCCGAGCAAAGCCACTCAAGGCTGAAAGGGTCGTTGTGACTCGCAGCTCAGGGTACTGTCCGTCACGGGTGGCAAGGCCAGGTGACAGGCAGGAGCCTGAGGCAGCTGGTGTCAAAGACTCACAATCATAGATGAGAGCAATGAGTGCAGACTAAGGTCCTGCTCTTTCTCCGTCGCCCTGGCCTGTGGACGCACCCACAATTGAAGTGGTTCTTCCCGTGTGAACTAATAGACCATCTCCCAGGTGGTTCTAGTCTCTGTTCACTTAGGAGCATTACCACACCTTCTTCTCAGTTCTGGGGAGCAGAAGTCAGCAATGGGGTACAGGCAGGCATCCCCACCTGGGCTTGCTTTCTCTTCAGCCCAGGAGCCCACATATGACCTCCTCTGGCCTCAAGTCCCTCTGGGGAAACAGCCACATCTTGAGCTCCTGGGACAGGACAGGAAACTTGAGGACTCAAAGACAGTGACAACAGAAGTATAGGATGTTTCTCGAGTGAGTGTGTTTGTGTGTGTCTGTGTCGATGTGTGTGTTTGTGTGTCTCTCTCTGTATTCATGTGTGCGTGTCTGTATGTCTCTATGTGTGTCTCTGTATGTATGTATGTGTCCACATGTGTATGTGTGTCTGTGCATGTGTATATGTGGGGGGGGCACATTCATGTGTGTACATGTATGTGTAGAGGCCCATGGTTAACCCCAGGTGTCTTTATCATTTGTCACGTTACTTAGTGAGCTTAGAGGCTGGGCTCTGAGCCTGGTACTCGCCTGGTACTCACCGATGGCCCTAATATGGAATCCCCCTGTCTCTGCCTCTCCAGTGCTGGGACTACAAGCAATTGTATTTACTCACTGAACCATCCTGAGAGGTTTTATTTTAATTATTTATTCATTGTATGTATATGAGTACACTGCAGCTGTCTTCAGACACACCAGAAGACAGGATCAGATCCCATTATAGATGGTAGTGAGCCACCATGTGGTTGCTGGGAATTGAACTCAGGACCTTTGGAAGAGCAGTCAGTGCTCTTAACCGCTGAGCCATCTCTCCAGCCTGACTGCTTACCGCCCCCCCCCCCCCCGAGAGTTTTAAAGTGCAGAACTGGCTGTGTGGCAGGCAGGGACATGTAGCTTCCAGAGCATTCTGTCCTCAGTGTGGTTTGTGGTGGCATGTTATGGTCTCAGTTCCCAGACTGTATGTACTAAGACCTCAACGAGTCCTCATGTTCTGAGGCTGGCAACCTGGCAGTCCCTCTGCTGGTCTCACCAGGGTTCTTTTATGCTGCTGCCAGTCAGCTGACATCTCAGCTGGGGTGGGGGTGGGGTGGAGGTCCACGGTGGTTCCTTGGACACAGCAGTTGGTTCTGACTGTCAGTTCAGGCAGCATGTTGGCTAGATGGTCACGGATGTCCCTTGAGAGCCTGAGCCACGGGCCAAGTGTTCCTGCTTCAAGCTGGGAACTGACGCAGTGTCAGTCCGGTTGCGTTCTGTGGGCCAAAGTCACACGGCCTTTGTGGGCACGGGGTCAGGGGGGGTCACACAGTAAAGGACGGAGGAGATAGAGGCAGAATCTCTCAGGGCTAGCTCTCTGATGGACCATGTGATCGCCACTCTCTGGAAGGGGCCTCAGCAGCCTCGATGCACACAGATACAGCCATGGGTTACGTGCCTGACGGTAGCCATCTGTAGGAGACACACAAGAGGAGGCAGGTGATGTCATCCTATGTCGTCCAGGTCAGATCTGTGGCCGTAGGTCATCTATTCACTCTGCCGTCCCAAAGTCAATCCATCTTGGTTTGTTCTGGTTTAGGTGGAACATGGAACTTGTGTGGAGGTTGGGGGACAGCCTATGGTCCCCTCCTTTTACCATGTGGTTCTAGGGCAAGTGGTTCTCAACCTTCCGAGTGCTGCGACCCTTTGATACAGTTTCTCATGCTGAGGTGGCCTCCAACTATAAAATTATCTTGTTGCTACTTCATAGCTGTAATTTTGCTACTCATAGGAATCTTTTTTTTTTTAAATGCTGGATTCTACTTGAATATCCAGTCTCTTATCCTGTGTGCTTTTTATTTTATTTTATTTTATTTTATTTTTTATTTTTGGTTTTTCGAGACAGGGTTTCTCTGTATAGCCCTGGCTGTCCTGGAACTCACTTTGTAGACCAGGCTGGCCTCGAACTCAGAAATCCGCCTGCCTCTGCCTCCCAAGTGCTGGGATTAAAGGCGTGCGCCACCACCGCCCAGCAGGAATCTTTTTTTAAAAAGATTTATTTATTTTATATATGTAAGTACACTGTAGCTGACTTCAGAAGAGGGCTTCAGATCTTATTACAGATGATTGTGAGCCACCATGTGGTTGCTGGGAATTGAACCCAGGACATCTGGAAGAGCAGTCAGTGCTCTTAATTGCTGAGCCATCTCTCTAGCCCTACTCTTAATGTGACTATCTGATATGGAGGGCGTCTTAGTTAGGGTTTCTATTCCTGCACAAAACATCATGACCAAGAAGCAAGTTGACAAGGAAAGGGTTTATTCAGCTTACACTTCCACATTGCTGTTCATCACCAAAGGAAGTCAGGACAGGAAGTCATACAGGGCAGGAACCTGGAGGCAGGAGCTGATGCAGAGGCCATGGAGGGATGTTACTTACTGACTTGCTTCCCCTGGCTTGTTCAGCTTGCTTTCTTATAGAACCCAAGACTACCAGCCCAGGGATGGGACCACCCACAAGGGGCCCTCCCCTCTTGATCACTAATCGAAAAAAATGCCTTACAGCTGGATCTCATGGAGGCATTACCTCAACTGAAGCTCCTTTCTCTGCGATAACTCGGGCTTGTGTCAAGTTGACACACAAAACCAGCCAGAAGAGAGGGAGGGTATCTGATATGCGACCCTGGTGTAAGGGTCATTTTACCCCTAAAAGGGAATCACAACTCACAGACTGAGAACCGCTGTTCCAGGGGCTTGAACTCAGTTCATCAGGCTTGGCAGCAAGCGCCTGCAGCCCTCTCTGCTGTCTTAGTGGCTCTGCACACACTTCTTACAAAAGAAAAGGAGTGTTTGCCCTTCTGAGCTTGGCTTATTTCATGTAACTTGGCGATTTCTGGTTCCATCCATTTTCCTGGAAACGACAGGATTTTTCTTGAATAAGACTCCATTGTGTACATGGCCACATTCTTTGTCCAGTTGCCTCTTGGTATCATCTCGACAGGCTCCATTTCCCAACTATGGTGCGTGCTGCAGCAACGAGCATACAGGCCGTGAGGGGCGCCTGTGTTGTGCTGACTTGGGTCCTTTGGGTGCGTGCCAGCTTTGGTAGCTGGGTCAGGGGTGGTTCTATTTTGAGTTATGTTTTCTTTTGAAATCTGCACACTTATTTCTGTAGCAGCTTTGCCAACTTACATTCAGGGCTCCTTTTTTTATTTAATTTAAAAGCATTATTTTATACTATGTCTTAAGTTAGGGTTTTACCGCTGTGAACAGACACCATGACCAAGGCAGCTCTTAATAAGGACAACATTGAATTGGGGCTGGTTTACAGGTTCAGAGGTTCAGTCCATCATCATCAAGGTGGGAGCATGGCAGCATCCAGGCAGACACAGTGCAGGAGGAGCTGAGAGTTCTACATCTTCATCTAAAGACAGCTAGGATGAGGGTCTTAAAACCCACTCTCATGGTGACACACCCACTCCAACATGGCCACACCCACTACAACATGGCCACACCCATTCCAACAAGGCCACACCCAAGAGCTGCCAGTGCTCTCAGGCTTGACCCATCTCCCCAGTACCTCTGGTCATTAAAAACAAATTAGAACACTTCAATAGGTGAGCTAACCAAACTGTCAATACTCTCCTCATGGCTGCTTCTGCAGTGGCGGGGAGGTCCCCTCCCCATTGTCCTACCTAGCCTGTGCTCCATACTGTCTTGATGGGGTCAGATCTTCTGCCTCTGTGCCCAAAGGCAGCTGTGGGGTACAGGCATGTTGTCTTCTCTACCCAGGCAACACACTCCTTTGTCCCCCCATTTCAGTTCCTGCCCCACTGTGAAGTTCCAAGTCAGGGGAACATGAAGGCCACCTGCTTCCTAGTCCAGATGGATAGGGTCTGTGATGGCTAGCCATAAGGCCCTATTTGTAATTGTTTCCCCCTGCTAGGCCCTTGGAACAGGTTAGCTTGTGTTGGGTGGTACAGCCTCCCTCTCTCACATAACTACTTCCTGTGGGTACCCTGTTCATAATGTGGTCTTGTTCAGACACCATCTTCACAGGTGGAGGGGGTTGAGGTAAACACATTCATGCCAAGTCAAGTTGGTGTGGCCTGGGGCAGGACAGATGTCCTTGCAAAGTGACAAAGAAACAAGACCCTCACTCTGTAATAACAGATTTAAGCGACTTCAAGTTGTAAAGCTGAGAGTTTTATTTCTGGTTAGGCAGAAGCTGGGATCAGCCTTGTACAACTGGCAAAAATGGCTGGGGGGCCCGTGACACAACCCTAATGGCATGTCCATGCCTCCTTTTAGTTCTAAATCTCTCCTCCCCCAGTTACCCATCCAACTGGTCCAGGATGCAGAGTCTTATCTAACATATATCCTGGGGCTCGAGAGTCCTTCCTTTTCTGACACACGGACCAAGTCACAGGAGTGCTTCTAACTCCTCAACCAATTTTATTTTTTAGACTGGGTCTCTCCATGTAGCTCTGGTTGACCTGGAACTTGCTATGTAGCCCAGACTGGCCTCAAACACACAGAGATATATATGCTTGTCTCTGCCACCCTGCCATCCATCTGGCCTTACCCATAACTTTTCTTTCTTTTTTTCCTTTTTAAAAGATTTATTTATTTATTATATATAAGTACACTGTAGCTATCTTCAGACACTCCAGAAGAGGGTGTCAGATCTCATTAAAGATGGTTGTGAGCCACCATGTGGTTGTTGGGATTTGAACTCAGGACCTTCGGAAGAGCAGTAGGTGTTCTTAACCGCTGAGCCATCTCTCCAGCTCCTACCCATAACTTTTCAGTTTCAGGATGTTCTGAGAGGCCTAGCCAGACAAGCAGGCACCAGCTGCCAGCCGGGGAAGACTGGAGTCTGGCGCCTCCTGCTTCTCTGGGATTCTCTGACTTCGGGCTATGATGATTTCTTTCTTTTTTTTTTCTTTAAAAATTTTAAAAGTTACATTTATTCATTGTGTGTTTTATATGTGTTTGCCTGTAAGCACATATGTGTACCACGTGTGTGCTTGGTGCCCTGGGTTGGGGAGAGGGTGCTGTCATCAGATCCTCTAGAACTAGACTTATGGATGGTTGTGAGTCACCACGTGGGTGATGGGAATCAAACCCAAGTCTCCTGCTGGAGCAGCAAGTGCTCCCAACCACTGAGCCGTGGCTCCTGAACTTGACAATTTTTTGGGGGGCAGGGGGGCGGGGTTCAAGTCACGGTTTCTCTGAATAGCCCTGACTGTCCTGGAACTCACTCTGTAGACCAGGCTGGCCGCAAATTCAGAAATCTGCCTGCTTCTGCCTCTCAAGTGCTTGGATTAAAAGCATGCGCCACCACTGCCTGGCGACAATTTTTTTTTTTATATAGGTGCAAAGACTCAGCAGAGAAACCACTGGGCCACCTGGCCAAGATTGGGGTGATGGCACAAGCCGAGGGGTGTCAGGACTGCTGGCCACCACCGGGACTGAGAGCTATCCAGGCTTTCAGTGTGACTCCAGTAAGACTCCACCCATGACTCGAGGGTAGACCCCTGGTCCCAGAACTGGAAGGAAACACAGAAGTAGTGCTTTTCGGGTCTACCGAGTGTACCCCAGCATGGATGCTAATACAGTCTCCGACCACGGGCTGCACTTTACCTTTCTCTGTAGTGGGATACGTGGGGTGACCCTCAAGAGGTCATGCTTGGTAGTTAGTACTGGAGCTTTGGTGACCTGGAGGTCAGAGAGGAAGGCGACATACCAGGGCTGAAGAATTCTCCGTGGCAATTCACACAGCACACTGGCTTCTGGAGCTGCATCTTTTTTGTTTGTTTGTTTTGTTGTCTCACTCTTTTCTAAAGGCTAGCCTGGAACACACTCTGTAGATCGGGCTAGCCTCAAACTCAGAGCTCTGCCTGTTTCTGCCTCCCAAGCATTGAGATTAGATGTGTGCACCAACATGCCTGGCTTTTGAGAGGCACATACTGACACCGTCCATTAAGGTAAGGCTTAGAAGTGACCAAACTGTCTCCAGGCCTTAAGGGACCTGGGACCTGGCAGCTTTAGGGAGGCACTTCCTCCCACCTTAAGCTTGGATGGGAAGGGCTCCGGCTGGTCAGTCAGAGGGCCCAGGTCAGACGCTAGGGCAGAAGATGGGGCCGAAGTCAGAACTCCAGTGTTACAGGTTTAGGTCGGTAATCTTCTAGAAACACAGGGCCATTCCCTGTCAGCAGAGCCTCCTGCTGGTCCCAGGCAGGGCTGCAACCCGTCACGCTGACTAGCCAGAGAGGCCTGTCCTGGGGTGTCTTCCAGTGGACTCTGCTTGACAGGCGTTGGGGCTCAAGAGCCAGAAATGGGGAGCTTATGGGAAGATGTGAGTCTCGGTTTACCTTCTGTAGGAGTCGAAGCTGTGTCAGGTGAATGGCCGGAGGCAGCATGAGCTAGGAGCCTGGGATTTCCCAAGCCACCACCCTTCTCTGAGGAGATGTGATCAGATTTCTGCTTTGTGATTTTATTCCCCCCCCCCGAGGATGGAAACACAGAAGGAGGCGTCACAGAGGAAACACAGAAACAGAAAAGAAAACCACTGTTCCAACAGAAGGCAGTCTCACAATTAAAAAAAAATAATTTGTAAGTTTTTATGTATGCGTGTGTATATATGTCTGTGGGTAAGCGTATGCCGGGTATGTGGGTGCCACAGAAGTCAGAAAAAAAATGTCAGGACCCTTCAACCTGGGGTTACACGTAGAAGTGAGAAACCATGTCAGTGCCAGGAAGCAAACCCGAGTCTTCTGCAAGAGCAACAAGTGTGCTTAAGTGCCAAGCCGTCCCTCCAGTCCCAGTTGTCACGTGTTTGAAGACAGGGTTTCATTTCGTAGCCCATGCTATCCTTGAACCTCACGATGGAGTCCAAACTGGTTTCAAAGTCATGGAGATCCACCTGCCTCAGTCTCCTGGGTGCTGAGATCACGGGAGTTCGGCAGAACAAACGGTGTGCCGCTGAAGACCAAAGTCAATTTCATGTACAGCAGAAAGACACTTTCCAGTCGGAGCCGGACCTCAGCCTACTCTCACTTTTAGAAGTGTCTCAGGGTTAGCTACACTGAATAAGAAAGACCTCCCCTACCCCTTCCTCTCCACCTGACTAAGGGTAGACACTTTCTCTCCCCTGCTTGACTATGGTCACTTTTCTTTGCATGCCACAAGGGGTGGGGCAGATACAGAGAACAAGAATGTCAGGGGCTTATGACCCCTCTTCATGACTTCCAGTTCTCTAGCACCTCATGGACCAATGAGCTTGCTCATCTGCTGCCCTCACGTATGTATTCCAGGTATTTAAGAAGCAATGAAGGCCATGTCTCACCTCTTCTCCTTTGAGGAAAAATCCCAGTGCTGATGGGATGGCTTAGAGGTTAAGGGGGCTTGTCACCAAACCTGATGACCTGAGTTCAATCCCTGGGAACCCACATGGTGGAAGGAGAGAACCAACTTCCTGCAAGTTGTCCTCTGACCTCCACATGTGCACTATTGCATGTGTGTGTGTGTGCACCCATGCACACATGAAGTGTATTAACATTTAAGCCAGGCGTAAGGTGTACACCTCTAATCCTGGCACACTGCAAGTCTGAGACCACCTAGTGAGTTCCAGGCTAGCCTCACACAGTGAGGCCCTGTCTACACATATAAATAAATAGAATGTGTCCCAGTCCTGAGAGATGGCTCATCTAGAGTTTGGATCCTCAGAACCCAAGAGCTAGGCGGACATGCAGGGTCACACAAAATCCCGGCACTCAGGACACTGAGAGAAAAGACCCCCCCCAAGCAAGCTGGCCAGCTGGAACCCCCCCCCAGATCTTTCAGTTCTGGGTTCAAGTGAGAGACCCACTAAGGAAAGCACCCATTTCTAGGCTCTACCGTACACACATGCACCCTAACTCACTTGAACATACATACACAGATGCATACAATGCACAAACATGCCTACTACACACATGCAAAAAGCAGAACACAAAAACCCAGGATGTACTGTAGAGTCACACACAACTGTTTCTCTGTCCCTCCCTCCCTCCTCCTTCCTTCCCTCTCTTCTCCCTACTTCCCTTCCTCCCTCACCCCCCCCAACCCCCACACCAAAGCTTAGTTTCAGAGATGGGAGCAGCTGGAAGGCCAGCGAGGAGTGACCAGGTATGTGTGTAAGTCAGGAAACAGACAGAAAATCCTGTTTTCTGGGTCAGCTGTCTCAGACTCACCATTCATTCTGGGGTTGAGTCACTTTTTTTGGGGGGGGAGGGGAGGTCATAATTTTTATGTGGCTGTGTACAAGCCTCATTCTTTCTTGTCTTACTGTTGTCCCTTATGAGAGAGCCACACTCTGTGTGTGACCTGCTGACATTTTTCTCCAGGCTCTTGTTTCAGCCTTCTGTCTGTCAGAACATCCCACCTGGGGCAGCACACACTCAGCAGATACCCAGCGGGGACACACATGCGTGCTTGAGCACTCGAGTGTGCTCAGAGCGTTCCTTGACTTATGAGTCCCCCTCCTCAAACTCTGGGTCCTGGTTCTGGTTCCAATAACAGACCCAGGGCTGAAGATTTAGGGTTGCCTGTGAGAGGCACAAGGAATGGGGAGATGAGCCGGAGTTGATGTGAGGTAGTACTTGGCTCTGGAATCTCTGAGAATACAGGAAAACATCTCCACATCCTCCAGTCACAGATGAGAGTCAGGGTGACATATACCGCAGTGTTGCTGGACCACTATTAATTAAGGGTCTAGAGAAAACTAAATCCAAGTGTCTTTTCTACTGTTTGTACTGCTAAAACAAAAACATCAGAGACTTAAAATTTTTCAAGTTTTATTTATTTATTTTAACATTTATTTATTATTATATGTAAGTACACTGTAGCTGTCATCAGACACTCCAGAAAAGAGTGTCAGATCTCATTACAGATGGTTGGTTGTGAGCCATCATGTGGTTGCTGGGATTTGAACTCAGGACCTTCAAAAGAGCAGTCAGTGCTCTTAACCGCTGAGCCATCTCTCCAGCCCAGTTTATTTTTTTTTAATTAAATTCTTTTTTATAGTATTAAACATTGAACCAAGAGCCTCACACAAGCTTGGCACGGGCTCTACCACTGAACCCCACTCCTAGTCCCACAAACAGTACACATATACTTCTTATAGTTCTGAGGTCCAGGAAGGCCCAGGTCAAGGTTGTCTCATGAGGACTGCATGCTGCTTCCAAAGTGACACCTTTTGTATGTCCTCATTCACGGTGGGTGACAAAAAGGTGACCCTCTTCCTCACCCCTTTGGAAGGTCGCTGCTCTCACCCCTGATGACTCTGCCTCCTAACTCTCTCCCCTTGCTGATCTGAAAGAATTTCTGGGACCGCCTCTAGTCCTTCCAGTGTCTTGGTTGGGCTGTTGTTCCCTGCTATCCTGTGTCTTCCATGTAGCCCTTCTGAGAAGCTCACTCAGGGGTTTCTAGCACTTGCAACTTTGATTGCAGAGGATCTTGGCCCCAGTGTCCTCAGAGCCGCTGTCAGAGTGAGGTACGGACCCCCACATGCGGCCTCTTGTCCACGGAGCCATTATCAATCTGGGTGACCAGAGGAATGAGCACAGGGACGCAGAGGCTCACCATCTCGGTGGTTCTTCCAGATCTGAGCCCATCACCAAGTGGTCTTTGACGCACTTGTGGCCTGGTGACGTTCTGCAGCTCGTGGGCGCACAGAAGCCAGCGAGCAGTGGAACTCCCTGGCCTTGGTGCTCTGTCCAGCTCAAAAACTCTGATAAAAATAGCTGGTGAGTAAGAACCCGGGTGGGAAGTGAGCCAGCAGTCAGACACGAACACAGCAGGAGAGCCCGCCACCCCGCATGGCTCTGCATGGAAGGATCGGATCACCAGACCACTGACACCTCCATCTTGCAGCCCGATGTGGCCCCTCATCAGCTTGCTTGGTCCCTGGCATGGGGGAGGAGGCTCAGGGTGCATTGCATGTGCCCCTTCAGCCCAGAGCAGACCTTTTCAGATCTGGCTCCCTTAGGCCTAGAAGGACTTTCCCTTTGTCTCAACTTCCCCAAGACACAAGGGCATTCTTGATAGTATTTCCCAGGAAATCTGTGGCTAGTCCCTCTCCTGGGGACAATTACGTGGATCTTGGTTCTTTCTCTTCTGGAACCTCCCTGGCATTCACAACGCCCACGTTGCCATTATTCAACTACAAAAGGCTGTAAGTTTTCTCTTTTCCTTTTTAAAGAAATTACATCCGGAGATTACAAAAGTCTGGGAAATTTGATTGGAGCAGAACTCCCGAGGAGCCCTGTGGCCCTGGCAGCGGCTATGTTTACTTGCTGATGTGACATGCTCCAGTGATTTCCACATTAACCGTTTAATGATTTAAGAAATGGGGGTGAGGATGGGGGGTTGGCCGTGATGGTTGCCATTGGAGGGGCCCCGAGCGTCACAAAGGTTAGCAACTTTCTCAAGGCGACAGATGGGAGGTGCTGGAGTTTTGAGACACTCTGGCTGGCTCAGGATGACACCAATCAGCAAGTTAAAGAGACCTATGGGTGCTTCTCAGAAAGGTGACTTGAGCTAAGCACACGACTGAGACAGGTGCATGAGGACTGAGGCTCCAGTCTGTCATGACTCATAGATGGTGCTCATCACTAGGTTAGGTGCTCATCGCTAGGTTAGGTGCTCACCACTAGGTTAGATGCTCATCGCTAGGTTAGGTGCTCTCACTAGGTTAGGTGTTCATTACTAGGTTAGGTGCTCATTGCTAGGTTAGGTGCTCATCACTAGGTTAGGTGTTCATTACTAGGTTAGGTGCTCATTGCTAGGTTAGGTGCTCTCACTAGGTTAGGTGTTCATTACTAGGTTAGGTGCTCACCACTAGGTTAGGTGTTCATTACTAGGTTAAGTACTCAGCCCCTAGGAATGACACCTTTTTTTAATGGAGTGGCTTCATGGTGTTTGGTCCTTTGTGGATTTTTTTTTTATTTTTTTAAGAGTTCTGCAATTTCCTTCATTCTCACTCACATAGGGCTGTGCTCTCTGCCCATTTCCTTGAAGCGACTAGCTTCTGTGGTTTTAGCAACAGAATGAGGCATGTCTCCAACACCAGTGCAGCAAAGGCCCTCCCAAGGCACCTGGCTCTCGAGGATGCTTGCTTTAGGGACAGCTTGGTGCCACGTGTCTGACCATCTGACACTGTCCACTGGAAAGGTTGGAGCCACCAGAGCCAGCAACCCAGCTGGGATCCCTCCCACCCTACAGCCAATATCAAACAGTACCCTCTAGCCCCAGTCAATAGCTGACTGCAGCCTACAAGGGGCCCTAAGGAAGAAACTAACCACACCTTTCCAGATTCCCCCATCTAGTACATTATAGGCCTAAAAAAATGGGGTTGTTAAAGATGTCTCCTCTGTGTGTGTGTGTGTGTGTATGTATGTGTGTGTATGTGTGTGTGTGATAATCATAATACTGGGTATCAAAACAGGTGTATATGAACACACACACATATATCATTAGCACTAAATAACCATTATGCAACTGAAACATCTCCCTCCAAGCCACTATAATATAGGACAATTTGTTACACAGCAGTACTAACCGCAACATTCTACTTTAGAGATTCGTTTAGCTTCCTTGATATATCAACAAGAAATGAAATAGTTCCAAAGTATCCGATGTGTTCATCTTGTGTAAATACAAACTCTCTAATCTGCTTGTCACATGACTTAGAGGCCAAGGTGATAGGCTGTCCTGGTCCATTTGGACTGCTGGGTCAAGACAACACTGGGTGAGGGTTATACACAGTGGAGTTTGGTCAGTGAGGCTGTCAAAGGCAGCTTCTCAGCTCACAGATGGACTTCCCCCGTGCTCTTGGGGCGGGGTGGGGGAAGGGGCTCTCCGGTCCTCTTTACAATCCTGGGGATCTCACAACATCCCAACTTGCTCTCCCCACCCCCACCATATCTTCCCTGGGTAATTAGGTCTCAATGTATGTAGCAATCTTGGCGAGATACATTTAGATAGAGTAGGGGCTCCTGCACAGTCTGCCTGGGTTGAGATCCCGGTCTCACCGATGGACATCCAGGTGACCCTGAACAAGTCCTTTACCTGCCTGTACCCAGTGTCCCCATCTGTAAGCAGAGCCCCCTTTCCATCGGGCTGTGAGAAGGTGACCAGAAGTTGCCCTTGAAGTTCCCATGCCTAGCTCCTGACACAGTGAAATGATTTTTTTTGGTGAAGAAGAAATGGGGCAGGTTAGAAGAGAAGGCCGCAGAGGGGGGCAAAAGGGGAAACTGAGGAAGAGCAGGAAGGAGAGATGGAGGTTCTGGAGCTGGGGCAGGGACAGACAGGCTGAGGGAGACTTGGCATGGCGATGTGGCCTGAGGATGACAGGCAGGCAGAATGCTTCCGTGCAGAGGGGTGTCTAAGAGTCATACTGAGCCACAAGGAGCTTCGCAAGGTTGTCATGTAGGGTGGTGTGGTGGGGCCACCCAGGGCCTGGGACTTCTTATTACTGACAAGCCACTCCTGCCCAAATGCTGGGTCCCAGAAAAACCCTGTTCCTCATCGCTTCCCGTTCCTGGGTGAGTATGGAATTAAGACCCAGTTTATCCTGTTTCCGCATTCAAGGCTTAATGATCACGGGCATTGGCAACAGAGTGGGCACGTGCACTTTGGAGACCTGTGACTCAGAGATGCGTGCAGGAATCTGTGTTGGTCAGTCCCTTCACTAAGGAGGATGGCGATACTGGCGACCGCAGCAATGGCGTCTGAGGGTGGTCAGGCCAGATGGTCAGCACCGGAGAACAGCATACGGAGCACAGTGCCACCCTTACTGGCCTTGTCCTGGGTCACCCTGAGGGCTGCTCTGAGCCCTCTGTTAATTAGCACTGACTCCTCTGGTACTTGGAAGACAGCTCTGTGGGTAGCAAGTGAGTGCAGGTCGGTTGGCGGTGCTTCTGAGGCTGAGGGCAGAAAGGAAGGGAGTTAAAACGAAAGATATTAACATATCTGACTATCTGCACCATGCTGCCGCAAGGACTTGGGTAAAGATCTCTGGTTGGAATCCAGGTTCCCCAACATGTCTAGGCCCCTGAGGACCCCAGCAGCCCCTCTACACCTGCTCCTGGTAGTATTTGTGGAGGTGTTAGTGGGAGGCTTTACCTGCCTTGGTGGATGGGTGGTCTTCTCCAGCCCTATTTTATGTGACTGAGAGTGTTCTGGGGAGTCTCTTCTGGCCCATTCCCTCACTTGCCCTTAAGGGTTTGGGTGTCAACCTTACCTAAAGTAATTTCCCGGATTCTAACCTCGGGATATTTGCTCCAGGTAGGCGCCAAATGCCCTGGGGGCACATGGTATTAAGTTTACTGGAACCTCGCCCTGGGGTTGTTGCGGAGGTGGGATAACCTCTCCACAGAAGTGGGACGTTGCCTCCTTCCTGGATTGCTGGGAACCCCCGAGATCCTCCTAGTCTGAGAACAGGTCGTGGCGGATAGATACACACACCCGGGTTCAGCACGTGCTTCCCGGTGGTGGTTGGTTGCCCGGTCGTTCACTTGAGTAGTAGAACGGGGTGGGTCTGCGGGCTACGGCCTGTCCGAGAGTGCCCAGCCTGCCACGCACAGAATGCGCTCAATGAAAACTACTTTTATGGTCACGGCTAGGGGCCGCGCGCTCCTTGCGCATCGTGGTCCTCAGTGCCTCCTCCCGCCCGAAAGCAGCGGGGCGGGGATAGGCGGGGCCGGCGCCTCGCAGTCCAATCAGCGCTGCCTGTGGACTAGGGGGCGTGGCTCAGGATGCTCCAAGAAGCTACTAGGGGCCGCGCTCAAGTCCCGGACCCACTCGCAACGCCCAGCATCCGCAGGGTCCCAGAGCCGCAATTTGCTTGCCCAACGCTCCCCAGGTTGAAGCCAGAGTTCCGCGCAGGTGAGAGGGACTCGGTCCCGCTGCTCTTTTGTCTGTAGGAGAACAGGTCTCGTCGCGTAGCCTAGGCTGTTCTCGAACTTTTAGCCACCCCACTGCTTCGGCTGCGACGTCTCCTCTTTCTGTCCTTTTTCAACTCTCTTGCCCTGACTAAGGCAGACGCGGTGCTTCAGGGCTGTGTGCCGCCGTTCTGTCGAGCCCTGCAAAGTCCTTTTCAGATGAAGAAATTGAGGTTCAGCTACGAAGTTTTTTTTTTTTTTTGCCCGGGACTGACTCACGGTTAGGAAGTTGAGTAGGAGCTGGGATCACTAGCCTGGCTGCAAGCAGCTTCGCGCGCTTCGCTGAGGCGCGCTCTCTTTTGCCCACCCAGTGCCATCTGCCACCATTTGGGGCGGTAGTGTGTTGTCAGTGGGCGTCGATAACTGACTCGCTGATGGCTTGGTTGCAGTAGAAGGGTGTTTCACTCTGTGAGGGTAAGGTCCAGGGTGATCACAGGGGCAGGTAAGTGCCTTTGGTCCCAAATGACAGGGTCACGCCCCTTTAAGTTTCATAGGCAACAGGCTTGTGGTGAGGAGGTCTCTTAACACTATTTCAGATAAAAGTACGGAGGGTCAGAGAGGTAAAGTGAGCTGTACCAGAGGAGACAGGTCTGGAACCCACCTCTGACTTCCTCCAAAGCTTCACATGGATGTGTCCAGGTGTAGCACAGTCTGGACTCTAACCCACAGGCATCCTTTCGTCCCAGTTTCCTGAGTGTGGGGATTACAGGCAATTCTTCTAGAGAATGTTTTAGGGAACACATTCCAGGGTCTTTTCCTAAAGTGGGCATCTTGAATAAGTCCTCCTGTCAGGAGTATTGGCCCCAGATGAGGAAAGCCAAGGCCAGCTCCTTTGGGGTACAGACTCGGCGCCAGATGCCTGTCACTGCAGTGCAATTTGAACTGGCCATCTTTCCAGGGAAAGGTGAGTTGCTAGGGTGACTAAGCCCGTGTGAGAGGCTGTCTGGATGCCTGGCTTTCCTGGAGCCAAGCGTGGGTTGGAAATGTCCACTCTTAGCCCTGGGCTCCTTGCCCTGGTGGAGTAGGGTAGGTCTGCCGTCTCCAGATGATCCCACACTCCACACATCAGGTCTGGGGCCTGACAGCCCTGCAGAACAAGGCTGGACCCTGCTGCCTGCCCCAAATAAATGGAGATGTACAGCATGCATCTGACACCCTGCATCTGCCATGGTCCCCATCTCACCTCAGGAGGAACTGGCAGGTGTGGGGCTATATGGCCTGCCCTGGGGGCTGTGCCTGGGGACCTGGGTCAGTAGCTCAGAGTTCTGAATCTGGATTGGATGTAGAGTGGCTTGTGAGCTTACCACTGTAGGTGGACCTGGCGCTGGACTCTAACTCCCACGACTTGTAGGTCCTGCCATTTTTTTTAAAAATTTACTTATTTATTATATGTGAGTACACTGTAGCTGTCTTCAGAAACTCCAGAAGAGGGCATCAGATCTCATTATGGATGGTTGTGAACCACCATGTGGTTGCTAGGATTGGAATTCAGGACCTTTGGAGGAGCAGTCAGTGCTCTTAACTGCTGAGCCATCTCGCCAGTCCCCAGGTCCCGCCTTTTTAAAGACAGCTATCTGTCCACTGCTGCCTCTGCCTTCAACCTGACCTTCACAGGGGGACTTTATCTAAGGGGTCTAGGACAAACATCTGGACAAGGCTCCCAGAGAGGAGAAATGAAGAGGGAGGCATTGACTCTTACACAGAATGGCAGTGATAGTTACAGCAAGGCTGGCACCTGATGCTTCTCTAGAACATCTTATAGCCAGCTATGTCTGGAGCTGGCCCTAGCAATCTCTCCACTGCCCTGTGAGCTGGCATGCTCCACCCACTGATGCTCAAAGTGCGCACATGTGCAGAACATGAAATAGCTGGATTCCTGGCTGGGCCCCATGGTAGGTTCAGAGAAAGGTGCTGTACCAGATGACAAATGTGACCATCACAGCCGAGTGTGCCACAAGGCTTGTCTCATGACGTAAGGGTGCTCTTAGCATCTCCAGGAGCCCGGCCCCAGATGGAGTTGGGGGGAGGGTTAGGGCAAGAAGGGGTTGTGCTGACAGGGCTCCTCGCCAGGACTTGGTTCGTTGGTACCAGGGAAAGGCTTTCCCTGGTAACCTGGGTCAGTGAGGCTCTTAGAGCCTGACTGCTGTGCTGCAGAGGGGCGGGTGTGCTGCAGAGGGGCGGGGTTGGTCTGCAGGGGGAGGACCTGGGTGGAGGAGGAGGATCCTGAGGCCCTTCCCCCACCCCATCCCTGCCCCCCCCCGCCGCCCCACCTCCTTCCCCCCCATGACATCCATCTTGCATGAACTCCACCGGAGTGTCTGCAGGCAGGACCCTGGTGCTGACCTTGGCCTTGTGGGAGCTGGCTCGAGGCTCTTCTCCGTCACCAGTGTAATTTGTAAGTAGGGGAGTTGCCTCCGCGTCTGCTACTCTGGGAACTAGAAGCTTAAAAAAAAATTAAAAAAAAACCTCACTGTATTTGATGAGTCCCAGATGTGCAGAGCCCACGTCAGTCAAGAGGTTGATAACTGGATGGCTCTTCAGGATGGGAAACCACGGTGTGGCCAGAATGCCATCATTTCATTTCATGAAGAGGTCCTTCAGCTAGGGGACATAGGGCACCTTATGATGTCCCCAACCGAGCACCCTGCAAGCAACAGAACAGACAAGGGCAGTCACATGACGGGGTCCTGAGTCTGGGTTTTTCAGTCAGTGTTGTTTCTGTCTTGTCTTTTCTTGAAAAAGTAGAAAATACACACACACACACACACACACACACACACACACACACACACAGACACACACACACAGAAAATATATCATTTTTACTTTTAAATTTAAAACCACTGTTTACTGAATGTGTGTGTGTGTGTGTGTGTGTGTGCGCGCGCACGTGCCTGCATCCGTGTATGTGGGTATTCGCATGCACATGTGTGGGCATGCCAGGGTGCATGTGTCGAAGTCAGAGGACAACTCATGGACTCCGTCTTTCCGTCTATGGTTGTGGATCTAAGGATGTGACTGACTCCAGGTTCGCAGGCTTGGCGGCAAATGCCCCCAAATGTACTACTTTAAACAATACTTATCTATTTATTTATCTTTTAAAACACTTTAAAAAAAAGATTTATTTATTATTATATATGTAAGTGCACTGTAACTGTCTTCAGACACCGGAAGAGGGTGTTAGATTTCATTATGGATGGTTGTGAGCCACCATGTGGTTTCTGGGATTTGAACTCAGGACCTCTGGAAGAGCAGCCATCTCTCCAGCCTCCCCTCCACCCCCCATTTAGTTATTTTATGTGTCTGTGTGCGTCTGTATGTGGGTCTGTCCTTGGGGTTGTACTGCCCAAGGAGGACTGAGAGGTGTCAGTTCCCGCCCCGGCACTGGAGTTACAGGTGGCTTTGAATCATTCCCTGAAGGTGCTGAGAACCAAACTTAGGTCCTCTGTAAGAACAGCAAGTACTCTTTCTTAACTGCTTGCTGAGACATCTCCTCAGCCCTCCTAACATTCAACATTATAAAGTACACAACTGAGGGGCATTGAGTATATTGGCAGTGTTGTATGGCCAACGCAACCGTCTGGTTCCAGAACACTGTCATCCTGTGTGCATGAGCAGTTATGCCCCAGGCTTCAACTCCAGCACTTGCTGCCACTCATCTTGGGTGACTCTGGACATTTCTCACAGATGGAGTCCTGCAGCATGCAGTCTCTGTGCCTGGTCTCTGTGCAAGATCCACGCACTTAGTAGCCCATATCTGAATACTTTTGCTGCATTTTTTTTCTCTTTCTTTCTTGAGACAAGGTCTCACAATGTAGCCTTGGCTGGCCTGGAACTTGCTCTGTAGACCAGCCTGGTCTCGAACTCAGATTGCCTGCCTCTGCTTCCCAGAGTTCTGAGATTAAAGCCATGCACCAACACACCTGGCTTTAGTGTTTTGTTTTTGTTTGTTTGTTTTTGTTCTAGTATGCAATGTGGTGGTTTCATTACGGCATTCTCTTTCTTGGCTTGAGACAGGGTCTCACAGTGTAGCCCTGACTGGCCTGGAACTCACAATGTAGTCCATGCTGGCTTCTGTCTTCTTATTTCTTGGATTATAGTTGTACTATCACCACCACCATATCTGCCTCATTTTTGTGCTGGGAATGAAACAAGGCATTGTGTGTGCAAGGCCAGTATAGCCACCACTACCGAGCTACACCCCAGCTCGTCACTGGGGATTCTAGGCAGGTGCCTCTGAGTTGCAAGCCCCCACTCTCTGTAGAGCATATTTTCCTTTGCATCCTTCTACAAACATCTTGTCCTCCCCTCATGCTCCCCTACCAACCTGGGGCCAGGCACCTGGAGATGCTAAGAGCACCCTTATGTCACGACAAGCCTTGTGGCACACTCTGCTCTAATGGTCACAGTTGTCTTCTGGTACAGCACCTTCCTCTGAACCTACAGTGAGGCCAAGCCAGGGCCCAGCTGTACTGTCTAGTGCTTTAGAGTAGGCTACACCCGCCTAATCCTAGTGTTAGAGACGGAGGCAGGAGGATCAGGAATTCAAGGTCATCCTCAACTATGTGCTGAGGTCAAGACTCGCTTGGGCTGTGAGATCCTGTCCCAATTGTGTGTGTGGTTCTGTGGATGTGTGTGCAGAGGAGACAGCAGGTCACATGGTCATTGGATGTGTAACGGTAAGAAAAAGCTGACTCCTCCATCCTCTGTGAGGTGGCATCAGCCGGGCTCTCACCGTGGTGGGTACAGACAGACACTATTGCCTAGAGTTTTGTGGCAGGGCTGACGTCTTGTCCTGAGTCACAGAAACCCACTGAGAATCTTGTCTGAGACATCGCCTTGGGGGAACCCTGCTCCGTCTCCAACCTCCAGCTTGCAACTGTGGTACTTTCGGGCAGCCTCCCCCTTTTCCAGGCCATGAGGACACGATGATCCAGCCAGAAGGAGGTTTGCTTGGCCTCCGGTGCTGAGTCAGCTTAGGAAAAAGCCACAAAATCAGGGGTGGGGGGCGGGGGGGCGAGGTGGCTAATGAGGGATTTTGCAACTTCTGGCCCATCATTAAAAACAAACAAAAAAATTCTTACAAACTATGAAAGGCCACATTTTCAATCCAGGTTCTGGAACATATCATGCTTTGATGCTGAATGGTAATATCCCAGAACAAAGGGCAACCGTGCTTCCATTTTGCTTGTAGGTCAGAGACCCCAGAGCTAGCCCTGTCCCCACACCCTTCAGGTAGAAAGAGTCCCACTTGCTCTCAAGGACTGGGAGCTGGTGACAAAATGGTGACTTCTGACCCTTCATGGAGTGGGCCCAGGACATTAGACCAAAGAGACCACGTTTCAGGAAAAGGAAACGTGGCTGAGGGAGCTGATGACTGCACCAGGCAGAGCTCTACATGGCTCCACAGGCCTGGAGTAGAAATGGTCAGGGTGAAGGTCAGCCCAGGGTGGCTGGGTTTATCTTGCGGTCATGGGTTGCGCCACTAAGCAACTACTATCTAGAAGCAAGTCCTGATTGACGATTTATTTATTTATTATATATAAGTACACTGTAGCTGTCTTCAGACACACCAGAAGGGGGCATCCGATCCCATTACAGATGGTTGTGAGCCACCATGTGGTTGCTGGGATTTGAACTCATGACCTCTGGAAGAGCAGTCAGTGCTCTTAACTGCTGAGCCAATCTCGCCAGCCCTTTTGCTTCTTCTAGATTAAGTTGTGTTGCCAGAGTGAGGGGACTCCAGGGACCTTGGGGATCTGAACGCTACTTATGGAGTTTTCTGCAGCCCTGTGCTTATAGGGTAATGAAAGCATCCGGTAGGGTCATTGAGGCCTTACACCATGCCATGTCCTGATCTCCTTTGTCAACAAAGAGCAAGCCTTCTGTACCTGACCTCTGACCTGTGGCCACGTACGTTTGCTCTGATTTTATTCCCAATGGCTCTTCATAGCAAGTTATCAGCATCTTCATGAGGGCCAGGAATAAAATGACTTGAAAAATATAAATTTCTTGAAGTACTCAAATTTCTCTTGAGCAATTCCTTCTGTATAAAATATGAAGTACATGCCAGTAGAGGCAGGGGGTAAGGACTAAGCTCTAGATGTGTTGGAGTCTGAGAAAAGCTGAGTCAAAGCAGGGGGAGGTGACTCAGCTGAAAGAACACTTGCGTAGCATCTACAGAGCCCTGGGTTCCATTCCCAGCACCCCGTAAACAGGGCATGGTGGTGCACACCCCTAATCCTAGTGCTAGAGACAGAGGCAGGAGGATCAGGAATTCAGGGTCATCCTCAACCACATGATGAGGTCAAGGTTCACTTGGGCTCTGTGAGATCCTGCCCCAAGTAAACAAGTACAACACCAAAACCTAAGGTGTGGAACTAGGAGATGCTAGGTAGGCTCTTTAAAGCAGGGATTCCCTAAGTGTGGTACCCAGACTAGCAGCAACCCTGTGGCTTCAACAGAAATACAAGTGACCAGACGCCATCTGAACCAGGAAGTGCAACTGGTATCCTGTTCTCTTCTAAATAGGTATTGCTATGTACCAAGGTTGGCCTCGGATCTGCCAATCCTCCTGTCTCTGGAGGAGCTCAGTGGCTGAAATATCCCTGTAAGCCAGAGTCAAGGAGCAGGGTGTTTGGGGCCACGGTTTCCCTTAGCTGTACAGCATGTGGGAGCCCTGGCTTAGCAGCAAGTCAAAACCAACATTTTTCTTGGGAAGCACATGGCACCTGGTGACACTCTGCATAGGACTGATTCCAGATACTCTGGGACCCTAGTGAGTGTCACAAAGATCTTGGGATCCTTCGGAGCGTGTGTAGTGCCTCTAGGTGCCAGGGACCTTGCTGGGTGCATCTACTGACCTGCTCTGAGCCCAGCCCTGCACCAAGTTGTGGGACTGTGGAGACAGCTCAGGTGACAAAGTGCTTGTTGTACAAGTTCAGTGACCCAAGACCAATCCCTAGAGCCCACATAAAGATGCCGGGTGTGGTGGCATGCGCCTGTGCGTCCAGCACTGTGGCTTGCTGTTCAGCAAGCCGAGCTGAATCTGCAAGTCACAGGCCAGGGAGGAACCATTTTAAAAATGTAAATACATAAATAAGGGATATGACTTCTGAAGTGCATACACATACATGCACACACACACACACAGACACACACACAGATATACACACACAGACTCACGCACACACATATACTCACACACACAGATACACACACAGATACACACACACAGATATACACACACAGACGCACACATATACACTCACACACACAGATACACACACACACAGATACACACACAAATACACACACACAGATACACACACAGATATACACATAGACACACAGAGACATACACAGAGACACACACAAAGAGACTCAGGCATACACAGAGACGCACATACACATAGACACACACAGACACACACAAAGAGACTCAGGCACACCCAGAGACTTTACACACACCACATACACACTGACACACAGACACATACACATATACCACATACACAGTGACACACACAGACATACACACACATAGACACATACACACTGACACACAGACACACACTCACATAGACACAGACACACACTCATAGACACATACACACTGACACACAGACACACACTCATACAGACACAGACACAAACACATACACACAGACACACAGACACACACACACACACACACACACACACACAACTCCCTACACATCCTAGCTGTCCTCCTCCATGGCTGAACACACTATTTATTTCCAGGACCTTGGCAGCCAGGCTAGCACCAAGAGATATTTTCATCAGGGCCTTGGCAGTGTGGGACGAAGTGCCCTGCCAGCTTTGGGATGAACCCGGCCCTGTCTGGGTTCCACGCTCCCCGGCTGGCCCTTATCTGGACTCTTTCCTCTTGGTTTACTTTGCAGGGGCGTTGCTGCCAGTCTAAGCCTAGAGACTCTTGAGGGGCTAGCCTTGGATGGGTGTGACTCTCTCCTGTGTGCCGGTGAGGTTCTTGAGTGACCATTCATGCCTCTTGTCATTCATCTTTCCAACATTCTGAGAGATTTCCAACTTAAAATAAACCTAGTTTTCACTGCAGCTCAGCATCTAAGAGAGGAGAGAGTATCACTCAGCCACTGTCAGGTAAACTCCTCCCAGATGAGGCTACCGAGCCCAGAGGCCTACAGAGGTCCCTCAGGCCCTCCCGCCGCCCCACCCTCAGCGTAACCGTTTCCAGACTTCTAAAGGTGCGGGCCAGGCTTAAACTTCACATGAAGGAACTGTGTGTGTTTAATCCTCGGAGTCTGGCTGGCTTTGGGCCACACGCAAAGGTGAGGTTCTGCCCGCCTGCTGCCCGTGGACAGGCTTCTAAAGTTAAACCAGACCTCACCCAGCACTTACTTCCTACAGAGGATCCTCTCAGCACTGGGCAGAAAGTGGGGCTCCTTATAGCTGCCTTCAAAACCCCTGCTGGCTACCTGGCCCTGGCTGCCCATGACCTGGCCCCTTTTCTGTGCGTGACTTCAGTATGTGCAGATGGGATCCCCTCCACGCCTTCATTCTTCATCCACCCCAACCACAGGGATCATGGCCTCACCTCTGCAGGGGCCTTTTCCAACCTAGCTCCCAGCACCAATGTTGACTGGGCAAAACCTCCCTTCATGGGCAGGATCTCGGGACTTGCTTCTCTTGGAGCCCGACAGAGGAGACCCCACATCCGGTCCCCGGCTCTGCCACGCTGAAGCTGTTCTGCCTTCCTAGGGACGTGACAATGGGGCTGAGCAGCTAGTCCTGGTTGTCCCCGTTTCTCAAGCAAAGGTCTTCTGGGATTCCAAATTCACTCAGAAGGGAAAGAGGTACTGTGGGCCCTGGCCAGATAGGCAGCGAATCCTGTGGTCTTTACACCTGTTCCGGCCCCGCCCTGCCATGTCCCTAAGGAGCGAGACCTGTGGAGAGGCAATGACCCTGTGGGTAGCCGGTAGCTTTCCTTACAGGATGGGATTTGAACCCAGGCCCGACTCAGACATGTTCCTACACTGCTTATGACTGTGGCACCAGTCATATTCTTATCCAGAGTTTGATGTGAATCGTTGCCATGGAAACCTCCTCACATCAACAGATGGAAGTCAGGTCTAGGAGTTACACATGGGTTATTTCTAAGAAAACATTAATTTGTCATCCAGTCACTTAATTTGGCCTCTTTTTTTTTTAAACATATTATCTTGACTTGCACAGGGCATGTTTGGTTTTAGCACAAAGTAGTTTAAATGTTTGTTGACTGAGTATTGTTTTAGTCCAGAACTAGTCTAGCTTAGTATTTTAAGCCTTTGATCCCATCTCCTGGAAGGACTGGGGCGGGAAGATCACGAGTTCAAGGACAACCTAGGCATCTTAGCGAGACGCTGGTTCAAAATAAAAAGTGAAAAGATGATATTGCTTAATGGTAAAGCACGCGGCTAACATGAATGTGTTCTTGTGTCAGTTAAGCATCTGAATTTATTCCATGAGTCCCCGAAGGACCGGTGTCTCTTGCTGGAGGCACAGAGGTCACATGATCCTGTAAGGCAGAGAGCACAGTGGGCCAGCACCTAGGTGTGGGGACCTAGAGTGACGGGTAGGGTGGTCAGCAGGGACAGAGCAAGCCTCTCACCTCTCTTGGGTCTGTCCTTGATCCTGTCAAAAAGCAGACGGGATCCAGCTAGGAAGGGAGACGCCACCTCCTGCTGTCTGCTACTCACCCAGGCGTCTGTCTGTAACGGGACGTTCCCTGCTCAGCCTGGATCACTGAGATCCGCTTGGGGGCAGGGATGGGGGTGGGGGTGTCCCTCCTCCCAGCCACACTTCATTCCCGGGATTTCTGGGTGGTTTGTGGGTATGACTCTGATCTGGCCTTGGCTTCTTGCTCAGACTTCAGCTCTCCCTTGTAAGATTTGAGGAGGAGAGAACTGGGAAAAGCCCTCGGCTTTGTGGGGGTCCGTGGCTGTCCAGTGAGTTGGCCTCTGGGCTGTGGCATCTCATGGATGTGGGGCAGTGGAGCAGAGGTGCTGCCTGGGTAGGGTGGACAGATGGGAGACGAGAGTATAAGGAGTAAATTGTCCCTGCCCCTCAGGCCTTCTCTGATCACGACCAGGCTGTTTATTATCTTTGTTTACTGTCCTCTATTTCCTCATCTGTGAAATGGGGCTAATAAAATCAGTGAGCCCATCTGTTGTGCAGACGATGACACATGAGATTCCAGGAATGAAGGGGCCGGTACACTGCTGGGCCATCCCCACTTGTCACGCCTTGGTCAAGTCATCTCGGTGGATATGGACACATTAGCTTTTGGTATGCCGGGGCTGATAGCTCAATTTTCTGATAGTTCACAAGCCAGAAAGCAGAACCTCTGTGGAGGCTAACTCACACAGACTTGAAGAGAGGAAGTCACATTTAAATGAGAGGCAGCCTGAGTCCGAAGGCTGCGATCTTTCAAACTGCTTCTCACTCGTCTGTGCCTTGGCGGCGTGGCTGATGGCCAGCAGGGAATTGCAGTGGTTTTTCCTACAGACACTGTCTTTAGTGGCTTCACTTGGGTCGGTGGTTTGGAATTGGCCACAGTGGGACGTGGACGCCGAGGGGAAGAGTGAACAACAGAGAACAGGCTGTATGCTCGGGTGTCCACCATCCAGGTCCCAGCACATAAGGAAACCCATTGTGAGCAACTAGCGGCAAGGTGTGTAGAGACCAGACCCAGTGCTGGGAGGCCAGCTCCCGGACAGACCGGCCTGTGACACAGAGAAAAGGGGGTCCCGAAGGAAGATGACCTCCATCTCCATGCACAGTTGTCTGGGTGGTTCCCAGTCAGAGGATTAACAATGACCCTCCAGCCTGATGTCCTGGCACCTTCTTCCCTAGAAAGCCAAGAGACCCAAGCTAAAAGGCCACTGAGTCAAGTGTCCTGGGGGCTCCTTTCTCCTAAGTTCCAGATGCTTAACAGGATTTTTAAGTTCTGTCTTGCTCAGGCAGAGCTGAGACTTTGAATTAAGAGCTGTAGGGAGGACTGTCCTATCAGCTCCATGCCCTTGGTCCCAGCCTCCCGTCTTTTGCTTGTTTGTTTGAGATTGGATCTCAGGCAGCTCAGGCTAGCCTCAAGCTCACTCTGTAGCAGAGGATGGCCCTGAACTTCTGATCCTCCTGCCTCCTCCACCTCCCAAGTGCATCTTCAGCACTGGGGAGGGCTTCGTGTATGCTAGACATTCTACTGACCGAGCTGAGTTCCAACCCCCCAGTTCCAGCCTTTGAAACCATGCTGCAGTGTGGTTTCCACTCAGACCAATTCATCATCTCCATCACTCAGAACTGTGAGGCTTAGAGCGCCATCCCCCCATAAACAGAGAAGCCGAATGCTTTTGTCTGAGGCCCCTCAGCTGTCAAGGGGCAATGTCAAGGGTCAGACCTAGGTTCTGTTTCCCTGAAAGTCCAGGATGCAGCCATCAGAGAGGTCCCCATGGGCCACAGCCCTTATATGGCTCTTCTGATCCAGAATGGAGGAGACCTGCCCCTCCTCGCTCATTCCATAAATATTTATCGAACAGAGATGTGTCAGACAGACTCTGGGACTCAGGGGTGAGTGGGCTGACAGGTCTGCGGAGTGATTAATTCCCACAAGGCTTTCCAGGAAGGGGAGTTCATGGTGAGCAGAGGTTCACCGGCAGGCTTGGCAGCGGGCACTCTGGGGTCAGGGGCCGGGCCGCAGGAACAGCATGTGCAGAGACCGGGCCAGCAGCTGGTGTCTTAGCCCTGACATCTTTTTGGCAGGGTTCCCCAACACAGAGCATCTGGGCTACATGATGCAACAGTCTTCCCTGTTGGCTGCTTATATCTGGACCAAGAGCTTCACTAGCTTTTCAACAAGTCTGCTTCTCAACCTCTAAATGGCATCGAGTACCATCCGGCGTTGGGAGGGTCACTGGAAGGCTAAAGCAATGGAAACTGTGTTGAGTCCTCAAGTTTAAAAAAACAAAACAAACAAACAAACAAAAACTCACCCTCCAATCAGCTGCCCATACTCCCAAGCTGGTTAATGTATGCAGGACTC
Organism: Tokudaia tokunoshimensis; assembly: GCA_036184795.1. NCBI lineage: Eukaryota > Metazoa > Chordata > Mammalia > Rodentia > Muridae > Tokudaia > Tokudaia tokunoshimensis. Next base: position 47,111,929 of record BTHU01000020.1, read on the forward strand.
AGTATTGTGTGCCGTGAAATGGGGCTACAGAATCTTCCGTCCACAGTCACGTCCCAGTGCATGCCAGTCCTAGCAATGTATAGGTCAGTCCAGTAGGGTTGATTTCAAAATCCGAGTCTCACCATTGACCCCGGGGTTCAAGAGCATTGTCTAAGCTTTCTGTACCCCTCTGGGTTTGTCCTTGTGGGAGCTGCATGCTTTAGCTGACTGGGGTCTCCTGGGAGCCGGTGACCTTCTCAGCATCTAGAGGGTTTCCAGGTCTGGGAGGCAGTGATGGTAATATTTACCTTTCCTATACTCTTTGTTATTCTAAGGCTAAATGCCTCTGGTTTCTGATAATTAACTCTTGCTGTATAGCAGCAGGGGATTAGGTAAAGGATTTATTGCTAGCTTTCCCTTCTCTGGCGAGCCAGCCAGGAGCCCCTCGTTGGCCAGGCTTGTTAACTCTTTCTGAACCAGAGAGAAAAGAAAAGGAAAATATGAAATTCATTCACATAGGTACATACACATTCAATATACAGTCACACACACACACACACACACACACAGATAGATTTTGGCCAGTCTTCTCACCTACATATAGTCAAACAGACATATGCATTTGGTGGATGGATGGATGGATAGATGAGTGGATGGATGGAAGGGTGGGTGGGTGGATGGATAGATGATTGGATGGATAGATAGATGAATGGATGGGTGGGTGGATGGATGGATGGATGGATGAGGGAAAGTCCCCAAACCAACAACATTATTTCTTTTCTCTGGTCTTTTTATACCTTTTTAGACAAAAATTCTTTAGAAAATTACCTCAGAGATAAAATGTTACAAAAGGGGAGTTACAGAAGGATGTTGATATTAACTTCAAAGCAGTGTTTCATTCTACAAGCTCGTTATAAGTTCAAAGCAACAGTTTCTTTTTTTTAAAGATTTATTTATTTATTATATATAAGTACACTGTTGCTGTCTTCAGACACACCAGAAGAAGGCACCCATTACAGATGGTTGTGAGCCACCATGTGATTGCTGGGATTTGAACTCAGGACCTCTGGGAGAGCAGACAGTGCTCTTAACCACTGAACCAGCTCTCCAGTCCAAAGTAACAGTTTCTTATGGCCTTGTCTTAGTGCGCACCTGTGGCTTCATCCTTGGATCTGAATGTTTTTCCTTGAACACAAACTTATCCCAAGTCTATTTCTCTTTTTAGTGTGATTAGGAAAGCTCATTGTATTATTATGTAGCCTTTGCTTACTATATGAGGAGTGGGCACATTCTGTTCTTGATTCTAACTTTATTACATTTTTCTAGCAAAACAGCTAAAACCACTTCTTAAAGTTTTTTTCTTCCTAAGATTATTCGAATCAAATCAGGAATTCTATAAAATCATTAATTCATCCAAACAGCATTAATTCATGAAAGTTCATCTTTATGTTGATCTGCAGGAGGTCTGCTCCACAGGGTGGGCTGATGCCCAGGAATCCTTAGGCTACGTAATAGTGACAGGAAAGTCATATCAGCCTCAAGGAGCAATCCTGGGGTGAAGTTTCTTGGAGCCTTGCCTCTTAGAGCTTACCTACCTTAGGCCATGCAAAAAGGAGGGCTATCTCCAGGAAGGCCACTTGCTAGCCTTAGCCCTTCCTTGATGGCTCCTGACACTTGGAGTCTGTTCTGTCACTGTAGCAAAAGAGAAGGAAACCTTGCAGAGTCCCTCTTAACTGTGTGGTACTGCAGCCCCCCATGGGGATAGTCCAAGTTGGTGAGTGATGGAGTGTCAGAAGGTTGGTAGGAGGAGGCTCCTCTAGAAATGGTGTTGAGGGTCAGAGGGATGGCTCAGGGTGTAAACAGATTCCTGCATAAGTGTTGGGGTCAGGGTTCAGATCGTTAGAAACCTTGTAAAACCTGGGTGCGTGGCTGGCCATCTGTAATTCTGGCGCACTGGAGACAGAGGCGGGATCCCTGGAGCAAGCTGGCTACCTAGGCTAGATGAAACGGCGAGAGACTGTTCTTCAGTACGTAAGGTGCAGAGTGATTGAGGAAGACATCTGGCTTCCACATACATGTGCACACTGTGGGCATACGGGCAAACATACGGCAACATGCATATTTGCACATGCATACCATACACAGAAAGGAAAAAGGGTGTGGAATTTGGCAAGGCCAAGAAGAATCAGGTGGAAGAGAAGAGTCCAGGAGTGCGAGCCTTATTCCAGAGATTGGGCGAGCGGGGGGGGACACAGGCACGCGCTGTGAGCATCTGAAAGCCAGAGGAAAATGAAGACCGGGGGTGGGGGTGGGGGGTGGGGTGGGGGTGGGGCTGTAGCTGGAGAGGGCAGCCCTTGCAGTGTCAGAGACACAGCACAGAGGGTACTGTGCATGCGTTTGCCGAGGAGGAGGGGGGGGGGGCGTGTCCTGGCTAAGTATCCCAGAGGCTCCATTTGTCTTCCTGGAGGGACACTTTAGGGGTCCTCCTCTGCAGAGTCACTGCTTGACCAGCTTCCTAGCATCCTTCCCAAGAGGCAGGATAGGATACCAGAACCTCAGAGCCAAGACCTGGTTGCTTGGCTGTCCCTGAGTCGGGTGCGTTGGAAGGAGTCAACATGGAAGCCTTCCAGAGAGAGTCGCTAAGAACACCTCCCTAGCCCCAGCTTCTGTCTCTGGCTGTCCAATGTCGGGCAGCTACCTTAACTCTAGCTGTCCCATTTATAGAACGGGAGCCGTAGGATGGTACTTCTGAGTAATGGGGAGCCGTGGCAGCAGGTGCTCGCCTGGAGACTAGAAAAGGGTAGGACTCCCTCTAAAAGCCGCCAAGACAGTCTGTCAGGATCGGCTCAGTCATTGCTAAAATCTAGGCAACTGGGAAAGTGTGGACTGCTCCTTCACAAAAGGTCTTGGGGCCAGTGAGATGACTTAGGAAGTGGGTGAAGGGACTTGCCACCAAGCCAGATGACCTACATCTGATCTCCGGGACCCACACTGACTCCAGCAAGTTGTCCTCTGAACTCCGCGTGCACTCCACAGGCAAGCACGTTATTACACAACATTTAAAGAAAAGGCAGACACGCGAACACAGTGCTGAGGAACGAGCTCGGTTCCATGCATTCCCGCCTCGGGATGTTCATTAAAAATTTCAAAATCTGATTTGTTTATGTACGTGAGTGTTTTTTGCCTTTGTGTATGTCTGTGTACCACGTTTGTGCCTGGTGTCCATGAGGTCAGAAGAGGGTATCAGAGCACCTGGAGTTGGAGTTATAGATATAAGTGTAAGTCACCATATAGACGCTGGATTCTAACCCGGGTCCTCCGCAAGAGCAGCAAGTGCTCTTAACTGCTGAGCCGTCTTTCTAGTTGCTTAATTCTTCTTTGATTTTGACACAAGATCTTGTTAAGTGGTGTAGGCTGATCTCCAACTTACCATATAGTCCAGGCTGACCTAGACCTTGTGATCTTCTGGCCTCAGCCTGGGAATGCAGGGAAGGGTTAGCACATCTGGCCCTGGCTCTAGTTTTGCTACAGCTGTTTAGGTAGTGGGTGGTGAATGGTCCCCACGAGCCGGCATTCTGGACATGTCCCTGTGAGTCACGCCCCAGCTTGTGGCTTACTGCTTTGACACCAAGCACCAGCTAAGTCTTTCTCCCTCCCTCCTGTTCCTTAACATGCTACAGCCCAGGAACACCCGCGACCCCCTCTTCTTGCTCCTGTATTGCCTGGTGCAGAGCTGCTCTGCTGTGGTTTGGCCCCACAGTTCACGCGGCTACTGCAGCGCCAGAGACCAGGAGCCAGAGACGGAGCTGTGGGTGGGGCTGACTCCTCCCGGGGTCTCCCCTGTCTTACAGGTGGCATCATCTCCCTGTGTCCTTCCTCTCATACAAGTCTCTCTGGTTGTGTCTGTGTCATGATACCTTGAAGTTTCATTATTTATAGTAGGATGTGTCTATCTATGTGTGTGGATCTACACATAGGTGCATTCAAGAGTGGGGGTGTTTACTTGTATGTGTTTGTGTGCGTATGTGTATATGTGTGTCTCAGTGTGTATGTATACAAATGTATGTATGTGGATATCTGTGTGTGTGTGTCTCTGTGTATGTATGTGTACTTGTGTGTGTGTGTATATATATATATATATATATATATATATATGACTGTATGTATGTGTGTATGTGTGTATGTGTGTATATGTGTGTATATATATGACTCTGTATATGTGTGTGTATATATATATACATATATATGACTGTGTGTGTATATATATATATATGACTCTGTGTGTATGTGTATATATGACTGTGTGTGTATGTGTGTGTGCATATATATATATATGACTGTGTATATGTGTATATATGACTGTGTGTGTATGTGTGTGTGTATATATATATATATGACTCTGTGTATATGTGTATATATGACTGTGTGTGTATGTGTGTGTGCATATATATATATATATGACTCTGTGTATATGTGTATATATGACTGTGTGTGTATGTGTGTGTGTATATATATATATATATGACTCTGTGTATATGTGTATATATGACTGTGTGTGTATGTGTGTGTGCATATATATATATGACTCTGTGTATATGTGTATATATGACTGTGTGTGTATGTGTGTGTGCATATATATATAAATATATATATATGACTCTCTGTGTATATATGTGTACTTGTGTAGGTGCGTGTATATATATGTGTGTGTATATATATACATATGTTTATATATACATATGTATACACACACACACACACACACACATATATGACTCTGTGTGTTGTCTCTTTCTGTCTATCCTTTTCCAGCTCTGGGAATGGAAGGCGGTCAGGTGGCCCACTGCTGAGCTGTAGCCCTAGCCCTATGTATCAGACATACACGCAATATCATCTGGAAGTTGATATAGCATATTACCACTATGCTATATTTATTGGCTCCTTTTACCCCCGTATAGTTCTCTATCCCATTTCCCACCACCAATCGATCCACCGTTTCTCCTACTGACTGGACTCTGATTCTATCTGCTTCTGGGTTTTATCTGACTGGTCACAGTAAGGTCACATGACAGTTAATGCTTTGGGTTCTTCCCTTCACGCTAGTCAAGCACAGAGAAACGCAGGTGGGGCATTGCCATGATCCCAGGGTGGAGAGGCAGTGACATGTTTTGGCGTGTCACTTTGACCTGACTCTGCAGCTTGGGATGCGCATTTATGGTGGTGTGACCAACCCAAGATAGCTTGGGCACTCTGAATGTTCTGCATTCTTGGTGTGCTTTCTGGCTGGGGCCATTGCACACAGTGGGCATTCCGTGGTCTCGTGGGCTCTGCCCTTGAGGCCTCCTTCCTTGGAGCAGGGCAGGGTTTGACTCTGGCATACGAGAGAGCAGCTGAGCCTCACCTCTCTGTGTTGTGTCTTTGGTCTTACACAGGCTTGCTTGGGACCCTGGAGGGTTTCCAAGGGTGTGCCCTGGCTAAGCATCTCAGAGGCTTCATTATCGAGTCCTTATCTACAGAGTCACCTCTTGACCTGTCTCCGAGCATCCCTCCCAGAAGGCAGGACAGTATGCAAGATCCTCAAAGCCAGACCTGATTGTCTGGCTTTTGGGTGTCCCCGTCCCTGAATTGGGTGTGTTGGTATTCTCAGGTCATGTGGAAGCCCTTCATGAAACAGACAGTGAACACCCCACTAGCCCTAAGAACACCGCTCTAGTCCTAGCTCCTGTGGGCAGCTACCTTAATCCAAGCTGTCCCGTTTGTAGAATGGGTGCTATAAGATCATACTTCAGGGTAATAGAGCAGTCTGGCTCTGCCTGCCTCCTGGGACAGCAAGTAACTCTCTAGAACTCCATCTCATCTTCCATTCCCTCCCTACCAATGTCCCTTGGAACTCCCAAGCCCACATGACAGTTACATACCTGTTCTGTGTGAACAAAGACCAGGGGCAACTTTGGCTAATGGGACAGAGCCTTCCCTGTTCTGATGAGGTGGCACTGGGCATGGCTGACCTGGTTCTAATTTGCTGTCTCCTACTTCCTCTTTTCCTTCCAGAACCTTCCGGTGCCCAGCCCTACTTCAGGAGCCCAGGCTGCCCCATCCCCTCAGTTGTGGCTGCAAGTGTGGAGCCATGAGCTGTCTCCTGAACAAGATGGTGCCCGTGGTGCTGGCTCTGCTGGTCTGCGGAGTGCAAGCCTTTCTCCTTCCCAACACCACGAGCTTGGAGAAGTTGCTGAGCAAGTACCAGCACACAGAGCCACACTCTCGAGTGCGCAGGGCCATCCCCATGTCAGACCGCCAGGAAATCCTCATGCTGCACAACAAACTGCGAGGCCAGGTGTATCCCCCTGCCTCCAACATGGAGTACATGGTGAGTGCCCCACCCGGGTGATGGCGGGCCCAGGGCAGGTGTGGTGTCTTAAGATTTTTTTTTGAGAGATCTCCTATGGTCCTGGCTATCCTTGATCCCACTATGTAGCTGGGGTTGACTTAACTTCTGACCCATCTGCATCCAGCCTTATAAGTGTGGGGGTTACTAGCGTGCCTGACTCCCTTTCTGACAGTTTAGGCTGGCTTCTAACTCGATGTGTAGACAAGGATGGCCTTGAACTTCTGACCTTCTGCTCCATCTCCCAAGTGCTAGGACTGCAGATGTCCACCACCATCCTATGCAGTCTACACAGCACTGGAGATGGAGCCCAGGGTCGTGTGCATTCGAGGCAAGCATTCTGCCAACTGGGCTGTACTCTCCAGACTCAGTTACAGACTCTCTTCCTAAGATGCAAGCACTCTGCCCCCACCTCACCCCTCCTTCCTCCTCCTCCTCTTTTTCTTCTTCTCCTTCTCCTTCTCCTCCTTCTCCCCCTCCTCCTCCTCCTTCTTCTTTTTAAGACTTATTTATTTATTTTATGTATATGAGCACACTGTAGCTGTACAGATGGTTGTGAGCCATCATGTGGTTTCTGGGAATTGAACTCTGGACCTCTGCTCACTCCAGCCCTGCTCACTCCCGCCCAAAAATTTATTTATTATTATATGTAAGTACACTGTAGCTTGTCTTCAGACACACCAGAAGAGGGCATCAGATCTCATTATGGATGGTTGTGAGCCACCATGTGGTTGCTGGGATTTGAACTCAGGACCTTTGGAAGAGCAGTCAGTGCTCTTAACCGTGGAGCCATCTCTCTAACCCCTAACCCCCCACCCTTCTTTCTCTTTTAATCCCTCCTTTCTCTCTCCCTCAGTGGAACCAAGGCCAGGCTTTTCTCCCTGTTCAGTCCTGTTTCTGTCCATGTCCCCCAGGTCACAGGCCTCCTCCCCCAAGCAGCCATTGACTTTTGTCTTAGTCAGGGTTTCTATTCCTGCACAAACATCATGACCAAGAAGCAAGTTGGGGAGGAAAGGGTTTCTTCAGCTTACATTTCCACATTGCTGTTCATCACTAAAGGAAGTCAGGACTGGAACTCAAGCAGGTCAGGAAGCAGGAGCTGATGCAGAGGCCATGGAGGGATGTTTCTTACTGGCTTGCTTCCCCTGGCTTGCTCAGCCTGCTTTCTTATAGAACCCAAGACCACCAGCCCAGGGATGGCACCACCCACAATGAGCTGGGCCTTCCCGGCTTGATCACTAATTGAGAAAATGCCCCACAGCTGGATCTCATGGAGGCATTTCCTTAAGGGAGGCTCCTTTCTCTGTGATAACTCCAGCTTGTGTCCAGTTGACACACAAAACCAGCCAGTACAACTTTCTTCCAGAGACCACCCTGGACTAATGGGTACTTCATGGTCTCAAGGGTCTAGAATGAGTGGCCAGCTATGTGGGCCCCCTGAGCAAGGCTGCTTTGGGGGAGCACGGTATAAACCTGAATCTTTTCCCTCTGGAAACCTGTGCACCCTTCCAAGATGTCAGCCCATGGAGTGGGCAAGGAATGGGGAACCCTCACTGCTTTCCACATATCATTCCCTATAAAGGAAAAAAGTTGGGGGTCTCTGGGGAGCTGCATGATGCTTGGATTTCTGATTTTTTTTCTGGCAACATATCATGCTGCACTGGAGAGATGGGTATCCCCAGACGGTCCTACAGGCCCAGGGCCACAGCCTGGCTCTAGACTATCTGTGTATGAGACTGTGGGCCTCTGGACTGGCTTCTCAGAGCATCAGCTCTCTATTCTGTAAGACGAACTAAGACAGACAGACACTCTCCAGGAACGAGGCAGGAAGGTGGAGAGAGACTTGGGTACATCCAGGGCTAGCACTGGGGCTGTGGGTGAGCTCTTGTCCCCTAAGAATGGCCTGTGAATGACCAGGATCTCACCTGGCCTCTCTGTGTGTCTGACTGCTGTCATTTGGCACCCAGCCCCCAACCCCCTAGTCATGCACTCGCCGGGGCTTCTCACAGGTTAGAGGCACAGCCCATGCTCTGACAGTCCCGCAGTTGCGCATGCGGTTTCTGCTTCATCCTCCTGACGGTCTGCGGCCATCTCTCTACCCTACAGACTTGGGATGAGGAGCTGGAGAGGTCCGCGGCAGCGTGGGCACAGAAGTGCCTGTGGGAACATGGGCCTGCCAGCCTTCTGGTGTCCATCGGGCAGAACCTGGCTGTGCACTGGGGCAGGTAAGAGCGGCGGGCACCCCGAGCTGCAGCGGGCACCCCGAGCTGCAGCAACCCAAGCTGCAGCGTCCCCTACTTGAGTGTGAGCTGGCTGCTGCCACAGAGGGATTGGCATTCCTGCAGGTCATCAAGGTGCCGGGTAGACTGCATGCCTGATAGATGCAAGACTCTGGGTTCTAGTCCCAGCACAACAAACAAAACAAACAAACCACCGAATGGGGCAACCTGCAGCTCTGACCGGCTCGGCTCTTCGGTTATAGCCTATTGCTTGGCCAGGCACCAATGCATTTTTACAAAATTTCAACTGCAACCCAGACTGCCCCCTCACCCCCCGGGCTGACTTCCCTTTTCCTTCTATGGGCTCCCTTCCTTCTAGCATAATAGTGTAGCAAGCATAGCATTCCTTGTGCAAAGATGGCTTGTTCATTTAACAGACCCACATGCAGCCTTTCTGTCCGCCTGGCTTTGGTTTGGTGCTTGGTTCTATTCTGAGGACCTCCGGTCATCCTCCAGGGATGGTGGGACAGGGATAGGGTCAGAGGCTCAGACTGTCCCCCCCTTGATAGGTGGGATCCTTCCCTAAGGCATACTGGTGTGGGTACAGTATCCCTAGGAGTGACAGGCAGGCCCCCTCTGCCCTAGCTCCTTGTGGCACGTGCCTCTGAAGGGCTGACTGGGGTGGGAGGCCGTGTCCCGGGACTTGCTGACCACAGCTGCTGGTGCTGGTCCCGGCTGGTAATTGTTACAAGACCTCAAACTGCCCCGCTGACCGCAATGCTGTCACAAAGGGTCACTTCGCCTGAGACATCATTCACTATGGGCCACTCTGTTTACACTTGCTGTGAGTTCACAGACAAGTTCTTATTTTAATTCCCAACTGAAACAAAACAGAGCAGTGAGGGCACAGCGGCTCACACCTGGAACTCAGGCCAGGGAGGCCGGGGAATCGTGAGTTCAAGGCCGTCCTGGGGCAATGGCGGCAGATCCATGGTCCCACCACAGTGTCAGAGCTGAATGTCACTCCTCAGCCACTTAATGTCTACCCTTCATCCCTCTGTCTCCTTGCGAGTCCTTCTGCTTGGCCCTGATCGATTCATTCTCTCTCTCTCTCTCTCTCTCTCTCTCTCTCTCTCTCTCTCTCTGACCTGATTGGTTCTCTCTCTGTGTCTCTCTCTCTGTCTCTCTCTGCCCTGATTGATTCTCTCTCTCTGTCTGTCTCTGTCTCTCTCTCTCTCAGTCCTGGTTGGTTCTCTCTCTCTGTCTTTCTCTGTCTCTGTCTTTCTCTCTCTGCCCTGATTGATTCTCTGTCTCTGTCTCTCTGTCTCTCTGTCTCTGCCCTGATTGATTCTCTCTGTCTCTCTGTCTCTCTCTGTCCTGATTGATTCTGTCTCTGTCTGTCTCTGTCCCTCTGTCTGTCTCTGTCTCTCTCTGCCCTGCTTGATTCTCTCTGTTTCTCTGTCTCTGTCTCTGTCTCTCTCTCTCTCTCTCTGCCCTGATTGATTCTGTCTCTGTCTCTGTCTCTCCGTCTCTCTCTGTTTCTGTCTCTCTCTCTCGTCCCTGATTGGTTCCCTCTCCTTCCCTCCTCTTGGTGTATGGGGGAGCCTCTCACTTGTAAATACCACTGGGAAGCCTCACCCCACCCCTCTCTTCACTTTTTGTCTTGAGACAAGTTCTCACTGAGGTGTCCGGTCAATTCACTCTGCAGCCCAGGCTGGCTTTGAACTTGACATTCCCCTAGCTAACCTTGCGGACTAGCTGAGGTAACATGCCTGCCACCCCTCCCCTCTCCCTCGAGCATTCACATCGTGAACCCAGGCAGTCTTTTGCAGTGTCTGAAACCTTGGCTTCTTGAGTTGCTTGTATTTCTCCTGTTGTATGTGAAAGTGGATACACAGTTAAGGCGTCAGAAGTAAATGTCCTCTGCGCACGCAGGTAGCTTGGCAGCCACCCAGGATGGGGTGGTTTCAGGCAGGTGCTGGCACGGGCTTGGGAGCCTGGCCTGATCTGCGGGCCGCCCGCCACTTCTGTGCCCATAGGTACCGCTCTCCTGCGTTCCACGTGCAGTCATGGTACGACGAGGTGAAGGACTACACCTACCCGTACCCCCACGAGTGCAATCCGTGGTGCCCTGAGCGGTGTTCCGGAGCCATGTGCACCCACTACACACAGGTAACATGGCGGCTCAACCCCACTCAGCCTGTGGCCCAGCCCTGGGGGCCGTGTTTGGAGATGGGAGTGCATGAGGCCTTTGCTTTAATTTGGTTTGTCTCAGAGCACTCTGACTGGGTCCCACTGTCCTCTGTAGACGGCTTCATGGAGGAGAAGGCTCTGGAAATGTCTATGACAGTTTTACGTTGCTGAGGCTTTTCAGAGTTGTGTGCATATAGCTCGATTTTTAAAAGACATGCACACTCCCCGGTGGGTTGCCCTTCTCCCGTCTGTGCCTTATAGAGTCGCCCTGAGGGTACCCTGCCCCTGAGCTACAATACAGTGCTGTCATTTCAGATGGTCTGGGCTACCACCAACAAGATTGGTTGTGCCGTGCACACTTGTCGGAACATGAACGTCTGGGGGGATACCTGGGAGAATGCCGTGTATCTCGTCTGCAACTATTCTCCGAAGTAAGACTACGTCATCTCGGTCACACAAGTCAGGTTGGGATGTGCTTGTCAGCCACGGGGCGGGAACAAACTAAAACTGGTCTCAAGAGTGAAGTCTTTAGTTACCTCACTAACCAAGAGTCTAGAGGTGGCTGCTTCTTGGCGAGCAAACGGCCTGGAGAGTCTGTCAGCAAGGACTTGGGCCTTCTTAAGGTCCTCATGGCCCCAAGGTGGCAGCTGAGATCCGGCGCTTTGTCTTCACGTACAATTCCACCTTAACGTAGTAGAATTGTAGGAATGAGTTGTCTCGGTTGGCATTGCCCCACAAAATGCCTTTGGCCAGAACTGGATCACTCATAGACCGGGGTTGGGGAGGGGGGAACCACAATTACTCTAACTGGTTTTCTGAGTCATCTCCTAAGACCGCTTGTACAAGCAAGGGTAGCAGTTGTCTGCCGGGAGGGAGAAGAGTAGGGAGAACAAGGATAGGGTGAGGAGAGAGAGTAGGAAGAGAGGAGAGGGGCAGGGGATGGGGGGGGGGCATTACCAGTGCCATTTTTCTCTGATATGAAGTCACAGGTTGAGTCCTCTAATCAGAAACGTAACTCTTGGGGCCAGTAAGGTGGCTCAGCAGGTAAAGGGGCTTGCCTCCAAATCTGATGATCTGAGTTCGATTCCCGGGACCCACATGACCTCCTACCAGACTGGGTCTCTCAGAGTCTCTTTCCCTTCCTAAACAGTCCCACACTGGGTCTGCCCAGTGTAGCTGCTCTCTTCACAGAGCACCCCAGTCACAGGGCGTCATTCACCCAACGGCTCACTGCACAGATATGTACAGAGCACAGAGCTACGTAGTTACCCACTTGCAGCCTGTGGTTTGAACAACCATGCTGGCTGCCATCCCGGCATGGGCACAGGCCTGTGGTGGACTCTCTGACATGCTTGCTTACAAGAGAAATTAAGTAATACAGGTCAGAGGAGGGGGAGGAGGGGGTGGGGTGGGGAGCTGTGAGATTGGGAGGGAGAAAGACTGTGGAGAAGCCATGGAGAGTGGCTTTGGGGTAGCAGCTGAGCGACCACATTCCTCCAGGCTCCGCTTCCCAAGGTGATCCCTAGCGCTGAAGGTGCAAAGTGAGAGACAAGTTGGATTAAATCTTTCTGTTTAATTTAGAGCTGGCAGCTCTAATCAGAAACCTAACTCTTGGGGCCAGCAAGATGGCTCAGCAGATAAAGGGGCTTGCCTCCAAATCTGATGATCTGAGTTCGATTCCCAGGACCCATGTAGCAGGAAGAAAAGACCAACCCCCCACACATGCATACATACATACACATTATATAAATAAATGCAAAAAGATTTTTTTTAAAAACAGAAATAAAACCTTTCCCTTTGTCGGTGCTATTCTCTCCCCTTTCTTGGTAAAGGCACCACAGTGTCATGATCTTCTGTTGAACCAGCCTAGGACCTATAGTGACAGCCTAGGGTCTTCAGGCTAGGGCCTGATGGCAGACACTTGCTCACATCCTGTGTGGCAGGAATGAAGGCCCAGAGGCATTGATTCTGGGGGAAATGTCCCTTGGCTTACAGTCACCCATCTTCCTGCTGCATGCCCACACGGCTATGGGAGAACTCAGTAAGTGAGCATGCGCTTTGGGACTTCTCTCATGAGGGTTCTGGTCCTACTGGAGCAGGGCCCCAGGCTCCCGATTGCGTTAACCTTAATTACTTTCCTAAAGACCCATACGGACATGTGGCCACAGGGTAGGCCGCCTTCCTTGTGGATGGGGGCGGGGCGCTGCCTGTGAGACCCATCCACAGTCGGTTTGTTTGCTAGCCACTTTTGCCTGTTGTATAATATTCCACACTTCCCATAACCTTTTCCCTTTAAGAGGCATTCCCAGGCTCTTAGCCTCTCAGGACACCATCCTGGAACCAGGGAGGGGATGACTCGCAAGAGTCTGGGAATGGAGCAAGATGTGCTTGGCTCTTGTCCCTGTGACCTCGTGTGTGCAGACAGTGCCATCCTCGGGCTAGTCCAAGGTTTGGGAGCCTGGCCATCTGCTGTCCAGCCTAGATAGTACAGAAGACGAAGCAAGACCCCTTCCCCAATGCGGGTCACCTCCCTCCCGGGCTCAGGGTTGTCATCGCTTGGGCCACGGGGTACACAGAGGTGTCTGTGCAGCATCTCGTTGGCTCTAGCGAGAGCTCCTGCCTCTCTAGAAAGCCACCACAGGCCACCCTGGCAGTCTTCTTTGCTTTATAGATACTATCAAGAGCGTTGACTGAGGGCTGTCCTGGTGGCTGCCCACTAAATGAATAATGAGCCACAGCTCGGGGTTGGGGACAGTGGCTGAGGTTGCTGAGATGACTCCGGGGCCACATATGTCACCCGAGGAGCCATTGTTACACAGCACTCGGTGACAGGTTCTCATCACAGTGCCCAGAGCCCCCTGGCTGACTGGTACCCAGACTTACCAAGGACTCTGTTTGGGGTCGCCTGGTGGATCCCCGGGCCTAAAGGATGACCTCCGTCATGGTGTTTCTGTTCTGTCTCCAGGGGAAACTGGATTGGCGAGGCCCCCTACAAACATGGTCGTCCCTGCTCTGAGTGTCCATCCAGCTATGGAGGTGGCTGTCGGAACAACCTGTGCTACCGAGGTAGGTGGCGAGAGGGCCACGTTCCTGGTGTGGCTTCCGGCCTCTGGGCTACAGCTGGCGGTGACTGAGGTAGAAGTGAACTCAGATCCAGACTCACCCCTGCAGCCACCCCTGACCCCCTCTACCCTCAGCACCTGGCACCTGGCACCTCAAGATACCACCTGTCCCGAGATGCCCCTCACAGGGAGCTCCTCGGCCTGGTCCTAGTGGACAGTGGGCATGGCCTTGACCCGAACCCCTCCCCACGCCTTCCTTAGCCTGTGCAGTCCTGCTTAAGACAGACGGTTGTAAGTCAGAAGTGATAGCTCACACCAGCACTTGGGTGGTTGAGGCAGGAGGATTACCATGAATTTGAGATCAGCGTAGGCTACATAGTAAGACTCTGTTTCACTCCCTGAACAAAACCTGTACCAAAAAAAAAGAAAAAAATATTTGAGGTGATTAGACATGAAACTCGAAGCGAACGGCTCCCAATCAGTCACAGGCACTGTGGCACCTTGTCCTGAGTGTGGCTCTTTTCCTCTTGAGAGTGACTGATCTCAAGGCTGCCCAGGGCTGGGGCAGCAGGGGGACAGGCTGCTTTCTGTCTCCAAGGGAACCTACAAGCGTGATTCTGTTGGCCCCCACTGGGCTGCTTAGAAAGCATCCATTTCTCTTCCCACCGTAAACACCACACGTCCTCAGGCCCAACGGGCTCTTTACATTCTGAAATTCGTCTTCTGGCTCTCAGAAGTTGTCTCGGAAGAGGGCGGGTTGAGATCGCCAGCTGGGCAGATGTCTGTGGCTGAGATTCCTGTTCTGTGTAATTCTAGTAGCTGGCCTGGGCTGACAGGGTAGGAAGCGGGCTCCGCTGCAGGGGAGGGTGCTCATGCAGTAGTGACCCTCTTGCCTGTACTGTCCCCGAGATGGACATGGGGTCAGTGTGTTGGGATGGGGAACAGCAGAGGTCATAGTTCACAGTAGGCCCTCTGTTACTCCAGAAGGGCACCCACCAGAGGTCCGGGATGGATGCAGGAACAATTTAGACCCTGCTCACAGTCTCTTCCATGAACTGCCTTGTGCCAAGTCCCTGTGTCAGCTCGTCCCTGAAGACAAGTCTTATCTCTACCTTCAGGGAGTCTCTGGATGTCAGACAGATATGCACCTGCCACTGTGTTCCCATGACCCCCCCCCCCGACTCCTCAAGTACCTGGTTGTCCTGTTATTACAGCTGCTGGTGTGTCCCAGGGCACGAGGGGTGGTGGTGGTGGTGGTGGTGGTGTGTGTGTGTGTGCAGGTGTGTCCTGCAGGCCAGTGAATAGAGACCCTCACTGCCACAGAGGGCTCTTTCAAGCAGCCAGAGCACACAGAGGCCCCAGACACTGGTTTACCCATCCCACGGTGCCCGTGGGCTTATTCCTTTATTTGTGGTGGAAAACACCCAACTCTGTTTGGCAGGCACTGTGGTTTTCTCAGCTAGCCATGCAGAAAACCTCCCCTAACTCGGCTTATCTACATAAGCCACTAAATAAGGGTGTGTGCCCTGGCACCCTTAAGGCCATTATAAGGCCATGACCTATAATGGGGACACAGGATTTAAGGATAAGGATAGACGTTTCCCTCTATCCGGCACCTCCCCACACAGGCTGGGGAGGAACCCAGCTCCCTGGCCAGCTACATCCCAGCTCTGGGAGCTTAGATGGACCCTTTGCATCCCTTTGCCTCTCCAAACTTCAGTGTCTTCATGTGTGAAGTAGTTGCCATGTCTCTCTTAGCAAAGAGATGAGGAGTTGTGAGAGGACCTGAGTTCTCAGTTGTCATCAGACTCAGAACTAGGAGGACCCGGAGCATTCCGTGTGTTGAAGATCTTGGGAGTGAGCAGAGCCTGGTCTATGCAGGGATGGTCACCAGGGAGTGCCCAAGTCCCTTTGGGTCACACATCCCTGTGGCATCCCACGGAAGGGATTGGATACATGATCGTCAGTTCTCCACTTTTATGTGTGGGGCTAGGGACCGGGACTGCTCACCCTTGTTCTGAAAGAGGGAGCCCCCTCAGACCCTTCCAAACCAGATTTGGCTCAGGAAAGCTGGGCTTTTAAGTCATCCGTTTTTAAAGCCAGTGGAAGAAACCCAGCCCGTGCCCAGACAGCCCCACCGCCAGCGAGGGGCCTGTGAATGCTTGCATTGATCGGACGGGCCCTGAGGCTGCCCGTGCAGCCCAGGGGCTCTGTGGAGGTTCAGCCCAGAGCTGGTGCTACCGTGCTTTGGGAATTCCAGCCTTGGGAATCTTAGACCTTGCTGATGGGCATTCTTTTGCCTTGGCTCTCAGGGGATAGGGATTGAATGGCTTGTTCACTTTGGATTTTGGTGAGCCTCTCCCATGTATGGGGTATCAGGGGTATGGTGGCCCATGGAGCTGGGGCTCCACGTAGCAAAGATGAAATTCCAGCCAGCCATATGCATGTTCTTCCATCTCTGCCTTCCCTGTCCCTTCTCTTCTCAGGCCAGGGCTAGTCTGGGATAAATCAGTCCACACTCACTGCCCAGTGCTCGCCTAGAAAGACGGGGGTGCCTCACATCTTGTTGGCCTTTCATTTGGATACCTGTACTGCTGGTGGGGGGTGGGGGACGTCAAAACCCAGGCTGCTGCTCTCTGAAGACAGCCCTCAGGGATGAGGGGCCTCTGTGGAATCAGATAGGCCTGTGGGTGCTTCATTTTTCCTTCTTGAAATAGTCTTGGCCCAAACCCTGTCCACTGATGACAGTCTGACTCTCGCACAGGAGACAGCATTTTCCTATGAAGCGGATTGCCGGCTGGGGGCAGCGGACACTCACTGCCTTCATTGGCCTGTGAGAGTGTTAATAAGCAAGGCCAGGGTGGGTGGGCTGAGCTTTAGAGGGTCAGTGAGGGAGGTGTGTCCAGGTTTACTGGACATCGGGGAGTCTCTGGGCTTTCTCCTTTGAGGTATGTGGAAGGGCACTTCCTGGTTCTGCCACTCAGACTTGTGGAGAACGGTGGTCCTCACTGGGGCTGCCTGGGGGGTCACCGTGGGTAAGGCGGCTTGGGGAGGCCAGACCACTCTCAGACTCTGCTTTGTCGGGGATCAGTTTGGTGTCCCGGCAGTCCACTTCTGCTGTCCTGAGCAGGAGTGCAGATTAGTGAGCTGAGGCTAAGAGAACACGAACAGTTCAGCCCACAAACTGAAGTGCTTTGAAACAGAGGGTGGGGTTGGGTCACGGTAATGGAGTAAAGAGAGTACAGGATGCCCTTGGATGGGAAAAGATTGAGGGATGGTGGCCAGCTTAGTTGTAATCTTTGAAACCACGGAGCTGGGATTTTGGATAGTTCAATGTACCAGGCCTAATACGTCTTGAGACTGAATCTCGCTATGTAGTCTAGGTCATCCTTGAACTCACAATTCTCCTGCCTTGGCCTCTGGAGTGTGAAAATTGCAGGTCTGTGTGACATGCCCTGCTTTTTAAGTGGAGAGAGAGTGTGTATTGGTTAGGGTTTTTTTGTTTGTTTGTTTTGTTTTGTCATCTTGACACAATCTAGTGTCTCCTGGGGAAGAGGGAACCTCAGTTGAGAAAACACCTCCATCGGCCTGGTCAGGAGGCATGTCTGTGGGGCATTTTTTTTTTTTGACTAATGATTGGTACAGGAGGGTCCAGCCCATTGTGGGTAGTACCACCCCTGGACAGGCGGTCTTTCTTGAGTTGTATAAGAAAGCAGGCCAAGCAAACACGGAGAGCAAGGCACTGAGCAGTGTTCCTCCACAGCCTGTTTCAGTTCCTGCCTCTAGGTTCCTGCTTGGGTTTCCTCATTGAACTGTACCCTGTGAGCCAAGGAAACCCGTCCCTTCCACTCTTGGTTCTGGTGGTTATCCCATCAATAGAAAGCCAACTAGGGCATAGGGTCTTCTTATGTATCCTAGATTGTCATGTTACTCATGATATAGCCAGGCTGGCCTTGAACTTGAGGCAATCCTTCTGCTTCAGCCTTCCTGCACACTGAGAGTATAGGCGTAAGGCACTGTGTCCAGCCTGGTCCAGGGTGTAGACAGCAAATCTCCATGGCTGAGCCATGGCTTTAGCCAGGTCCCTGTCACTAGGGGTAGAAATAAGGCACGAGTCTTTGTGACTTTGCCCCCAACAAATCTAGGAAGCAGAGGGACTTCCGAGAGAGCTCCATTTCCGGGGCTATGGGTAGGGATGGGGGGTGGGGCGGAGCAGATGGTTGTGTGAAGAGGACGTGGGGCGAGTGAACACTCTGACATCCAGGTGTGGCTGCTGCACCCCACCCCCACGCAGGGTTGCTTCTCTGAGGTCCAGAGTAAACATGGACATGAGCTGACCATCTACCGGCATGGCTGGTAGAATTCCATCTGGGCAGACCTGTCCCCAGCATAACCTCCTCTCTACAGATGAAATGACTCTTTGTGAAGCCAAGTTGCCAAAGGAGTCCAGTCTGTAAGGTGCTTTTTCCAAAGAGGATTTTAGGGATGGATCCAGTGGTTTAAGGATCTCCCTAGAATGTAGGAGGCAGAGGCGAGTGGATCTCTGAGTTTGAGGCTAGCCTGGTCTCTACAGTAAGATCCCGTTTTAAAAAAAAATCAGAACGAAACAAAACCGAAGGGCATTTTGGTTGAATCCAGCATGTTCTCTTTCTCCCTCACCGCCATCAGAAAACTCTTACACTCAGAAGTCGGAGGTGGATGAGATGAACGAGGTGGAATCGCCCCCTGCTCCCGAGGAAACCCATGTCTGGGTTCAGCCCAGGGTGGCCAGACCCTCAAAGACCAAGAAGACCCCAGTCGTCAACTTCATGAGTGAGTTGGTGTCTCCAGTCTCTGGGGTGCCTGCCCCCAAGCCATCTTTGATAGGGGTTGGTGGAGAAGGGGAGCTGGGTGCCCGGCGATAGGGACAGGGTGGGTGCAACCCCACGTCTTATTTGAGAATGATGTTTTTAAGTCACAGAAATAAGCCTTATGGGAGGATGCTGGGCTGGCTCCTTTCTCCAAGCAGGGTGTTTGTTTGTTTGTTTAAATGTAGTGTCTCAGGGCACCCGGACTGCTCTTGAACCTGCTATGAAGCTAAGGATGACCTTGAACTCCTCATCCTTGTTCTTTCACATCCAGTGAACCTAGTTTAATAATGTGGTACTTATGACAGAACCCAGGGCTTTCCTGCATGCTAGCCAATCAAACACTCTGCCCACTGAGCCACACTCCCCCACCCCTGAGGCAGCTATTTTAATGTTAGATTTCCCTGAGGCTTTCAAAGGGACTCTGGGAGGAAGCTGGGTTTCTCTGGGATAGACCAGCCACTCAGAAATCAGAGCGCATCCCATCCAGGCTGGTTCTGGGATGGTCCATGCATCCTTTCCCAGGTTCTGTCTCTCAGATCAGGCCCTTCCTCTACTCTGTAAGGCTTCATTTGCTCATCCATACAAGAAGGATGACCATAGCTGTAACAGGCCGACTGTAAAGATGGCTCATAGCCGTGTGGAGTGAACCACTCAGACTCAACGGGTGACTCCCCAGCACTTTGAGACCAATGCAAACTGCTTCCAGTCCCTACCCTTTGGGTGGGCATTGGCTATTTCCAGAGACTTCTGGAAATCCAGAAATGTGAGTGGTTCCAAACTTACCTCTTGTCCTCTCTGCCCCTGGACATCTCACCTCTAAGGCTTACTGCTTCCCTGCCCAGTTAGAGCTCAGCTGCCATCTGGTTGGTATGTAGGCACCGGGTAACTACCCACCTTGGCTGAGGGAGAGGCTGGCGAGTGTTTGTCATAGCAGGACCACCGGTCATGCTTAATTCCATTGGGCTCCCTGTCTCTAAACATTAGAGGGTACAACAGTGATCCCACCAGAGAGAGGTATGTCCACTCTTCTAAGACACCCACGGTTCTTTCTCCTGCGTGAGGCTCTTTTGGGCTTCAAACATGTCACCCAACCTACAGTGACTAAACAGCTTAACTAAGAAGTGTGCTGGTGCTCTGATTGTCCCGACAGGACCAGCTTTAATACTGCAAAATTATAATCTTGTTCATCTCTATTTTTTTTAAGATTTATTTTGATTATTTTCAATTATGTGTATGCCTGCCCGTGCGTAGGGCACATTAGCGCAGTGGCCTGGCCGGAAGTCAGAGCCTGTGGGTCTGGAATTACAGACTGTCCGACCGTGGGCACTGGGAGCTGAGCTCCGGTTCTCTGCAAGAGCACTGTGTGCTCGTAACCACGGGGTCATCTACACAGCCCCTTGGTAGCTTTTTCTTAAGCAATGCTGCTCCCAAGTCCACGAGAAGTCCTTATAAAACAGTAGGCTATGGAAATGATGGGTGAAATTCATATTGGTTGTAAGAGACACCGTGTGGGTCTGAATAGCCAGGATCCCTGTGTCCAGGCTGGAATGAGGACTCTTGCAAACCCTGCTGCCTATAAATTTGTCCTCTCACAGCTAACCCTTGTATACATCCCAACCCTGTGTATAGTTAGCCTACCACAAGTCGTGTCCCTTGTACAACCCACCCCTTTGTAAACTTGATCTTTCCAGACCCTCGTGGGGCTGTGAGTGCTGAATGTGTGTCAGGTAACATTCACGGTCACATGATTTTTTAATTTAATGCCCACAAGAATCTTTTGAGGTGGGCACTGCCTCCTGTCTGCCTTGCTTGTGGGTGGTCATTGGATACCAGCAGAAAATAACTTGTGCAACGTCACAACTGCCTCTGGTAAGGGGTAAGTCTAGAGCTGGGCATAGCGACAGAGGTCTGTCATCCCAGCATTCTGGAGGCGGAGGCAGGAGGATCTCAAGTGAGTCCAGTCTGGGCTGATAGTGAAAAACTGTCTTAAAAATTACTAGAAGCCGGGCGGTGGTAGCTCATGACTTTAATCCCAGTGCTTGGGAGGCAGAGGCAGGTGGATCTCTGATTTCCAGGACAGCCTGTTCTACAGAGTAAGTTCCGGGACAGGTAGGGTTACACAGAGAAACTCTGTATTAACAAACAAACAAAACGAAAGAATAAGAAATAAATCCAGGGTCTGTTGTTCCAGCCATAGCCAGGAGCTGTTGCACTTGCTCATGTGGCATGGATTCCAGAACATTCCAGAATATCCCTGGGAATGGGGGAAGGGTCTTCTAACCCTCCTGGCCTTACAGTCCCATTCCCATGTCTCTCCTAGCCCAAGTGGTCCACTGTGACACCAAGATGAAAGACTCGTGCAAGGGATCCACGTGTAACAGGTGAGGGCGAGGTGGGGCTGGGCTGGGCTGGGCTAGCTGCCCTTGGGACCCCCCTGAGGTACATGTCAGTCACATGCTCTGCTAAAGCCTTACTTCCTGCTCTGAGCCTCCTGGAAACATGGGGGAGGGGGGAGGCAATTGGTTCATACAGTTAGCACAATGTACACCAGATTGAGCTAGAAGCTTCCATATGTGCTGTGTGCTGATTAGATTGACCATGACACTTGTCTGTCCCGAACTGTTAACATCCTGTTATCCCCCAACCGTGACATCCACTGTCACCCCTGACCGATGCCTCCCATTGAGCACTTGGCTGACGAATGATCCACCTCTGACCCATGTCACCCGAGTTTCTTGCCTCTCACTCCTGGGGTGCATGAGACATTGAGATGGGACACCCCGTATAGTATGAGTGACGGTCCCAGACCTTGATTTCTACCAAATGCCACTGGGAACAACAAAAACTTTCCCCAGGCACTGGTCAGTGTATTCTAAAATAACTCTGCCGGGCACATGTTACTGCCAAGTGCTTTGTCTCTGGTCCAGAGAGTGCTCCAGCCTGCAAGGCCCCCATGGGGGGTACACCTTGGGAGTGACACACCCTAAAGCTCTTCTTGTAATCAGTGTATCTCAACTGTGGCAAACCTATTCTCACTCCAGTCTGTGGCTGACCCATCAGTGTGAGTCCTGGTTCTTGGGGCTGGCTTCAAGCTACCTGAGGTTTAGCCCACAGCCTGAGGTCTCTGAGGATTTAATGGGAGGGATTCCCTCTCTAAGCAGAACATGAGCCCTGCTCCCTGAGGGGGTGATATGCTCAACTGGGGGAGTGTTTAGAAGGTATCACTCAGTGTCTCTGCCAAGGGACACTGGTACAGTCTGAGGCTGTCAAGAACTGTGTGAGCTATTTGCAGCATCCATTGGAAGGAGAAGATGGCTACTATATCACCCAACCGACTTGGGTCCCGGTGTGTGGGAGAACCCTTCACTCACATAGGAGTGACGGGAAATAGAGTAGCCAGCATGTGACTATCCCAGGAGCACACCCACCGGGTGCCCTGCACAGCAGTGGGAACCTTTGCAGAACAATCCTGTGAGAGGAAACCCCCGAACCATGGCGATACAGTCAGATGTGGTGGAATGACCACGCCTAAACCCAGGGCAACATTCGCTGTCTGCACTGGGTGAACTGGGTATCGGGCAGGTACTCCTGGACCACATCTTTTCAGAGCTCTGGGGCTGTCTAGGGTCTCTGAAGATGTCACACATTGTCAGATGACTCTTCCTGGGCAGCCAGAGACCAGGGATCTGTTTATAGAGGCGTCAGAGTCCTCCAGTCAGCCAGGGCAACTCAACCCAAACCACAACCTATGGCAACCCAGCCTCACTAGAGAAGTAGCGACCACTAGGCTTCCTCACAACCTTCCACACTGAAAGGTATTTTTATTCATTATTTAATTCAGAAAACAACAATCCACAAAGGAAAAACAGAAGCCATCGAGCACCCCAAAACCTCATCCACTTGGCATGTGTCCCCCTCTTCTTTATCCGTGTGACGGGGGCTAGTCATGCTCATGGGCTCACTGAGCATGCTCCAAGCTCCATCGGTGTGCCTCAGGCCCTTTGTTTATAGTAGCCACATAGCAAGCTGATGTATGGTGTCGCTCACAAAGCTACACTTGGTTGTGCCTCTGTCACCTGCTGCCTAGTCCTTACAAGTCCCAGTACACTTGACGTGCAGTTGGGGTAGCTTGCTGACTTTTTCCTGGGCATGTACATATTTGGAGGGGACATTGCAGGGGCTGTGGGCATGGACTTGAAGGCTTTCCTATTGGTTAGTTTTTGGTCCGTGATGAACACAGGAAAACATCATTCTATGCTGACCTCACTAAACAACAACAAACCCGGACTGCAGAGACGGATGGCTCTGTGTAGGTGAAGGCTTGTTGTGCAAGTATGAGAAGCAGAGTTTGGGTCCCTAGAATCCTTGTAAAAGTTGAGTGAGGGTCTGTACCCCAGCACTGAAGGGAGGAAGCAGAAACGGGGGGTCCCAAGGATTTACTGGCTAGTCTGCCTACCTAATCAGTGAGCCCCAGGTTCAAAGAGAGACTTGTCTCAAAAAAAAAAATAGTGTTTAGAGTGATCATGGAAGATCTAACACTAAACATACACACACACACACACACACACACACACACACACACACACACACACAGTGGGTAGTGTATGCCTGCCGTCCTAACACCAAGCAGACAGAAGCAGGAGGATTGTCACAAAATTGAGGCTAGTCTCAACTACATAATAGTTCCAGGTCATACTGGGCCACAAAGTAAGACTCAGTCTCTAAACAAACAAATGGGCTGGAGAGATGGCTCAGCAGAGAAGAACAGTTGCTGCCCTGTGAAGACCAGGGCTTGAACCCCTCACATGGGTGGCTCCCAAACGCCTGTCTCTGCCTCTCCAAGGGATCTAACTAGCTCCTCTGGGGTCTACAGGTACCTGCACCTCCGTGTGCACACAGAAGCACACCTCGTTGTTCATAGCAGTGGGATCCATCAGTGACATGTTTCTCGTCACTAGTGAGGAAGTGTGGTGATGTCACTGGGCGACCTCACCAGCGAGCTTTTCTTTATTTGACCCTCAGGTACCAGTGCCCCGCAGGCTGTTTGAACGACAAGGCAAAGGTCTTTGGCTCTCTGTTTTATGAAAGCGTAAGTGTGGCCAGTGTTTCTTTACATCTCAAACAGGAAGCCCCACCAGGTCGCCTAAAGCCAGCGGGACGCACAGAGACAGGTCTTCTCTCCTGGCTCAACCCGGACTGCCCGTACACACCAATCTGAGTGGACTTAAGGCTCCAAAGCCACTGAAACCACTTCTGGGCACTGGAACTGAAATCTCTGCAGTTCTGGGGTCCGCATGCACAGCTGGAAGGGTTTAAGCAGTTAGGATGAGCTCTTAAGCCATCCAGGAAAAGGATGTAGCTAAGGTCAGCGGGGGTATGGTCGGTGGCGTGTGTTTCGGTCCAAGTTTTTGGGTTTTGGTTGGCCGGGAACAAGTGCTTCAGATGGCTCTGATAAAGGAACTCTACATGGGTGCTCTCTTCTCCACTCTGTAGTCTTCCAGTATATGCCGAGCCGCTATCCACTATGGTGTCATCGATGATCGAGGTGGCCTGGTGGATGTCACCAGGAATGGGATGGTACCCTTCTTTGTCAAATCTCAGAAAAATGGCATGGAGTCCCTGAGGTACCTGTCCTCTGTGTGTGTGTGTCTGTATGTGTGTGTGTGTGTGTGTCTGTGTGTGTGTGTGTGTGTGTATGTAATCCTCACTGTTTCCTTATTGTAGAAGTGTTTTTAAGGGCCGGGGAGTTGGCTCAGTTGGCAAAGTGCTTGGCATGCAGACACAAGGACCCTTATAAAAAGCCATGTGTGGGTGTGTATCTGTAATCCTGGCACTGGGGAGGCAGAGACAGGAGGATGCCCAGAACCCCGTAGCCTACTTGCTGAGTACCAGGCAAGTAAGAGACCCTGTTCCCAACACCTTCCCCACAAAAATGTGGATGGTTCCTGATGCCAATCTTTGGCCTTCACACACACACACACACACACACACACACACACACACACACACACACACACACGCTCGCACATGTACCCCAAACAAGTATACCCTTTCCCACCTCTGCGTATTATTGAGACTTTGGGAAGCATCGAAGAAAACAGGAAAACACAAGAGAGCCAGTGTCCCATAGTTGACACTCTCCTGTGAGTCACAGCCATTCCAGTCCAGGGTCCCCTAGGGTTGGGCCAGCCACCGACCCTCCTTCATTGTAAGCATTTAAGAACCTTTATTCTGGCAGAAGCAGGATTGCCATGAGTTTGAGGCTAGCCTGTGCTGCAGTGAATTCTACCCCTACTGGAACCCATATCAAGAACCCGCCCCCCGAATTGTCTTATTCTAAGAGGGGGTCTGAAGGCTTCCCTAATGGCGAAAGGCTACACAGCCCCACTCTAGAATATTCTAAGCTCCTCGGGTTCCCATGTTTCAAGCAGGGCAGTGTGAGGCCCGTGGGCTGCTCTGAGCATAGTGTATACTGACTCATGTGTTCTTTTCCAGCAAATACAAGCCGTCTAGCTCCTTCACTGTGTCAAAAGTGAAAGGTAAGCCGGCCAGGCCCCGAGGGAGCAGAAAGATGTGTGGGCCTGGGATTGCCCAGGAAACTCCCCTCCCTCAGTCCCTTGCTTTACAGTTACAATTTCAGTCTGAGGCACTGCTCCCAGAAAGGCTCTGGGAGGGGGAGTCCTAAAGGCCGCTTCTCTCGCTGGTTTCTAAGCACATCTGGATTTGAACTTGGCTGTAAATGGCTGAGTCCGAGACACAAGGCCATGGCTGCCATCTGAATCCCCCAGACGTGGTGGTCAGCGGCTTCTGTTTAAACGCCTTGATGAGCAGAGCCACTGCCCTTGCAGGGATAGATGCCAGGGAGATCTGAAACGGAAGTAGGAGGGTCCCTCGGCTTCTCCATGTGTAGATCCGAAAATCACACCTGGGGTGGGTCAAAGATGGCAGAACAAGGGACAGGTTCCAAAAGCAAGCATCCGTGTTCAAAGGGAGAGTCTGAGCGTCCCATGGAGAGACCTAGGGAGATGTGTGTGCCTGCAGACACACCGGGCTGTGGGACTGTCCCCACTCTGCTGGCCTGTGAGCATAGGCACACAGCCTGAACTATCTGTCCACAGTCCTGTGAGCTATGGCCTGACGCTTTCTCTCTGTCTCCTGTCCTCAGAGATGGCCGTGGACTGCCATGCCACAGTTGCACAGCTGTGTCCCTTCGAGAAGCCGGCCACCCACTGCCCGAGGTAAGAGGGACTGAGACTTTTCTTCTGCGGTGTTGTCTTCTTGTGGACCTGCCTGGGTTCTGGCTCTGTGCCAGGCATGAGCAGGAGACTCTGTGCTGAGCTGTACCCAAAAGTCAGTTTTTTATGCTAAGCTGGAGACATCTAACTCCCACCTCAAGTGCCCCTATCCCGGATGAATGGCAGGTTTAAGATCGTTACCTGGGACAGATACCAGAGCCTCAGGGGAGAGAGCTTTTAGAGCGTCCATACCCCAGCTTTATCCTATGGAGCCTTGACTTGTCCTAGGGACCCAGTTCCCGAAGAGTTCCTTGGAAGGGGACACAGCAATGCCCCCCTTCCTGGACTCAGGAGAATCTGGACACATCTATTTGTTATAAGTTGCTCCCTGTCAGAGAAGGTGACCTCCGGCTAGAGCAAGACTCAGCCACACTGCATAGCTGTGGTGTGGCGTGTGTGCCCCCGGCACCCTGAGCTAGAGATGGCCTTTGGATAAGTACAGTCACCTCTGGTGTTAGGTGAGCTGTTGTCCCAGGAGCCCTGGGGCCTTGAGACTGGATTCTGGAAAGGGCCATAGGTGAAGCCTGAGCCTCCGACCCCCACTTCCACCCCTCCCCACACCCCTGTCTACACAGAGGGGAGCCTATAAAGCTGCTGTTAGGCACATAGGACTGGCTGGAGCATTCTAGGAGATGCCACCGCAATTTAGTGGGTTTCTTGAGTGTGACAGAGAAAGAGAAGGAAAATGGCAGGAAACAGAAATGAGGAAAACCTTGTCAGGGTCTATCAGGTTTGAGAGTTCTCAGACTCTCCAATTCTTTTTTTTTAAACCTATATACACACACCCAACATCACACAGACACACACAGACACACACACCACATGCATATACATACCGTACACACACACACACACACATATACACATACCACATACATACATACATACATACCACACATACACACTCCACATACATACATACATACATACATACCACACATACACACACCACATACATACCACACATACACATACCACATACATACATACACACCATACATACACATACCACACAATATATACATACCACACACATACACATATACATTACATACACATACACAGACATATACACACACACACCACACATACACACACCACATACATACATACACACCACACATACACACACACCACACAATATATACATACCACACACATACACACCACACACAGATATACACACCCAAAATAACACACACTTACACATCACACACACACTTATACATCACACACACACACTCACACACATACATACACACACCACACCACACACACATACACACACACACACACACACACACACACACACACACACACACCACCCTTTCCCTGCCTGCTCCTTCCATTCCTCCTCAAGAGCTGTCTCAGGCCGCCTGGTTGAGTGCCTTCCTGCCAAGCATCCTGCCTGTATCTGGGCCAGGTGGCTTTCGGCCGCCATCTTGGCTTTGTGATCCCTGGGCTCAGCCTGTGGTAAACTGTTCCAGACAGACACAAAGGGCCTTTTCTTAGTCAAAGCTCATGCTTTTCTGCCTGGCATGGGGCTCGCCAGCCACCTGGGGCCCTCCTATTTTTCAGTCTGAGGAGCCCTCTTCAACCCTGGGGCCATCAGTTGGGTTGAGGCCATGGGTTGCATGGTAATCTAACCCTTTCTGCCTCAAGTTATCTGTGCCCTTCTTGGAACATTCTGAGTCACTGAGGTGAGGGCTCCCCACCCTTCCTCTCCACCTAGGGAAGTAGCTTTAAAAACTCTATTGATAATGATCTACATTGTGCACCCAGAGCACACCCTATCAACACCCAGGTAAGTAAGGTGCAACCCCACAGTCCAACACGCCTGTCCTGGGGCCCTGTTCCCTTGCTTTATTTCTCTGTGACCTTCACTATAGGATTTTTGAGTTCTACATGCATGATTAAATAAAGACAAGGGTGTGTTAACCACAGTCACCGTGGAGGACAATTGCTTCCTTTCTGTGCTGGCCTTGATCCTGGGCCCTGTGTGTTTGAGGTCCTGCTCCAGCCCTGAGCTATGATTCCTAGGTCTCTGTCCCATCTGCACACTAGCAAGATGGCTCGGTGGGTGAAGGCACTTCTTGCCAAGTCTTACAACCTGAGTTCGATCCCCAGGACCCATGTGGTGAGAGAACCAACTCCTGCAGGTGGTCCTCTGACCTCTACACATAAACCGTGGCATGTATAGTTCACACACACGCACACGTGTACACACACACGCACATGTGCGCTATGATCGCCTCTCATTTCCAGAATCCATTGTCCTGCACGCTGTGGAGAGGAGCCATCCTATTGGGCCCCTGTGTATGGAACCAACATCTACGCTGACGTGAGTAGCCTGACTTCCTCAGTGGCCACCTCAGAAACCCAGTCCCAAGGGGTGGAAGCCATGACCTGAGATCTCATGCTATAGCCTGTGGCTTTACTCAGCCAACCAGTTCCTGCAGCCATGGCACCAGCACCCCATCCATAGATGGGCCCAATTCCCGTCTGTCTGTCCATCCGTCCGTCCATCCGTCTGTCTGTCTGTCTTTGTGAATGGAAACTCTAGCATGTCTCCTCTCCTCTAGATGGTCTTTCCTGGTTTGAATGTCTTTGCGTTTCACAGATCTTCATTTTCTCAGGTATTTGCTCGCTGCCCTAGTTAGGGTCTCTGTTGCTGTGATGAGCGCCGTGGCCAAAGGCAACTGTGGAGGAAAGGCTTTATTTCAGCTTAGAGCTCTCAGGTCATAGACCATCACTGAGGGAAGTCGGGGCAGGGATTCAAGGCAGGAACCTAGAGGCAGGAACGGACTGCACACTGTTCGGTCTGGCTGTTCCTTTTGTTTGCTTTCTTATAGAACTCAGGGTGACCTTCCCAGGAGCAGCACTGAGTGGGCCTAGGATGAACTGGGTCCTCCCTAGGGTGAGCTGGGTCCTCCCACATCCATTACTGAATCTAGAAAATGCCTTACAGACTTGCTTGACAGGCCAATCTGATGGAGGCATGCTTTCATTTGAAAGTCCATCTTCCCAGATGGCTCTAACTTGCATCAGGTTGACCAAGAACTGGCCAGCATCTTTGCATTCCTCTGCATTCCTTTCACAGTTGCCATCAGTCCGCTACTGTCTCTTCTTGCCTTGTACGCTCTCAGCTATATGCTGAGAGACAGAAAACAAAAACCAAAACCACAGAAAACAAAACCGTGTCCCGTCCTAACTCAGACGGGAAGGCCCAGTTTCTCTTTGTTGATTTTTCAGAGCTCAGCCTGTTCTCTCCGATGTCCAGGGCTTAGGGACGCAGTGACCCAGAAGGGGCAGCCCCTCCCCCCAGCTCCCAGCTGCCCGAGCCCCGCCCCCCCCAGCACAGGCAATTCCTCTGAGTTCTTTTGGTCTTCATGAGTGGAAGTCCCAGAGTCAGGCCGACTTGTCCAGCCCACGGTATCTTCTAGCTTTAAACCCTGCCAGCTGGTCAGATCATGTCTCCAGCTAACGAGTCCCTTACACGTTCCCGGCCGGTCGTCTGCAAGGCTCTCATCCCTCGCCACCACCATCTTTGTTTCCATTTGACTTCAATTGTCCCAGATTCCTGTAGGCGTGAAGTCACTTAGTTCCTTAAGGCCAAAATGGCCTTCATGACTAAGCCTTTTTCCTTGTCTTTTTTTATGAGGAAAAAAAAAGCCTTCTGGAAAGCTGCTTAGCTGAAATTAAGTTCTGAAAGTTAGAGTTTTTATGAAGAAGGAAAATAAGATGTATTCATTGTTAGAGTTCACCTAATAGGAAGCCCCGAGTTCCCTCCTCAGAACTAAAAAAGGAAAAGAGACAGAGAAAGTAAAACAAGAGAAGCCCCAGACGTGATTTTAAAATGTTTTCAGAATAAAAGAATGGACAAAAAAAACCCAAAAAACCCAAAAAACAAAAAACCAAAAAACTGTTTCAAGCAGATACAGACCATTTAAAAAGTTGCCAGTTACCTCATAAAACACAACTCAAGTTTAAATGTTCCGAACGGAATAAATCAACTCTTCATGCAAGAGCACAAGAGATACACATAAAATGCAGATTTTTTTCATAAGAAGATATGAGAACCAAATCTGTACGCACCAAATAACATAGCAACTGAACACATAAAGCAAAAAAAAAAAATTAGAAATCCAAAACAAGGCTGCTCTACTCCTTTCTTCTGCACATGTGTGATAGCAATGTTGCCCAGCTTTTTATTTGGTATCTGCTGTGTCTCAAGTTTTAGAAAAATACCTTGTTTAGGAATCCTTATCATTTTGTAAAGGGAGAAAGAAAATAAGGCTCAGGACGGTCTGATCCAAATACCACAGCGAACAGGCGGCCAAGCGAGATGGATTTACTCTCTCCCTTCCTCCTACTTGGTCTTCTTTATGGTTGCTTATACCTGCTTGATCGGAGCAGGCATGTAGGTGAGGGAAGCCTTTAATGACTATATGTCCTTGAGCTTTGAGCCTTGGAAGTGGCAGGGCTTCTGTCTGGGCCTGGCATACAGTAATGGCTCGGTATTTGTTGCACAAAAAGATACTGCGGTTGTTGATGCTGAAAACCCTTCAAACTGAAGGGAGGAAGGAAGGTGAGAGGAGAAGATAGAGAAGGGGATGGAGAGGGAAGGGAGGGGGGCATGGGCAGGAGGACGGAGCAAGAGTGAGCCTCCGTCCCTAGGTCTGCTGGCCTGTGTTTCTAGGTCGCTTTGTATTCTGGGAAATGACGCTGCCTCTTGGAAAAATGTCTGTTTAGCTAAGAGATTTATTTTGGGAGTGTAGTCTCCAGACCTTTGAAGGGCCTCCGAGTGCCACGGATACAGCCCTTTGCAGAGTGCCTGTCCTGGCTGCAACTCCCTTTGTGGTGAGCTGCAGGCAGGATTGTCCGGGTGTGGCTCAGACACCAGAGCCGAGGTCAAGAGGCCCGGGCTGGCCCCGGGCAGGAGAATTACCCATGTGGATTTCTTTCCCCACCGAACCTCAGTTTCCTTTCTCATCCTCCGGGGCTGTCTGCTGCTCAAACAAACTCCCATTGTGTGGGCATCAGGACCCAGAGAGGAGCAGCGTTTAGATGAGCTTCCCAGCCCCTCCGCAGCTGTCCTGACCCAGTGGACCCCAGTAGAGCTGCAAAACCTTCATTTGCACACGCTCCCAGGGAGCATGGTCTGCTGAGGAATGGCCTTGGAACTCAAGGACAGACCTTGAGAGTTTGGGGTCCTGGAGATGGTGACAGTGGGTTCGGCAGTCGGTGGCCTTTACCTACGGCAATCACTGTGCAACAAGTCATGTGTCGCCCTGAACCTTGCTCGGAAAAACACAGCAGCCATCACTCTTTACCGTCCCAGGCTGTGGGACCATGGCTCTGCCGTCCTTGAGTGACCCTCAATCTCAGGTCTGCTGAGAGGGATTGATAATGACTAATGACCCCAGGGACCTTGTGGGCTCATGATGTCAGAATGGGTGACAGACTGGGCACACCTCCAGTGGCACCTTTGCTGGTGGCACGGCACATTGAGCAGTGGGGATGGGCTGCCCTGGGTCCCACAGCAGCCAAATGCCAGGGCTGGCCGGTAAACCTCTAAGATCATAGAGGTTGTTGCGAAACGGCTCTGAATTAATGTTGAACCAGCATGAGCAGAGAGTGGACATCCTCTACATGTGGCAGGAGAGGCAGGGGAAGGATGTGTGTCTGTCTGTCAGTTGTCAGAGATGTGAGCATCACCAGGCATGAGATAGGAGAGCAGCCTGCCACGCATCCCGGAAATGTGGGCGTCATGGGATCTGGAATTCTTCAAGGGAGGGAATGAAGGGTGCAGCCGCGGCCTCTTGGCTTCTGGAGAAGACTCACCTCTCATGGGGTGAGTGTGCAACCCCAGGGGACTTGGACAATACTAGGAAACCTTTCTTGGCACTTGCCCCAGCAGAAACAGATGCCTTGCTTCTGGAAATGGCAGTCCCTAGACAGGACGAGCATATCTGAGGGACAGACACAGTGACTGGCCAGGTGCCATTTGTGTCCATTCATAGAATAAGCCTCCGAGAAGTGGTTTCTGGGGATTCTGAAACTGAATAATGGTTTGGTGTCACCAGTGTCCCCACTGGTCTTAGGGACAAATTGGGGTCTATTGCTTCTTAACCTTTCTCAGCACAGACCTCTTTGGGAATTGGAACTTGTGCATCCTTCTTCAAGGGAAGAAAATCAAAATGCTTCTCCCTGAAGACAGGGTGACTAGTCCTGCTGCCATGCTCAGGATTGGAACCAGACCCTGCCAGTCACCGCCAGCCTAACAGGACTCTGCCCGGGACCACTTGGGGATAAGTATCCTGTTTGCATCATTGTTGACTGAAGAAGACGAGATGTGTGCCCGTGGCGTTAAAGATCAGGCCTTTGGTTTTCGAGCCTTGGGTGTGGGAGGGCTGGAGTAGCTAACTGCTGAGCTTTCCAGCCTTTGGAAAGCATTCTAACTGCCCAAAGGGCAGGGCAAATTTTCCTGAGGAGACCGTGCAACGCTTATTTTTCCCTACATGGAGACAGCACACATAGACCAAAGAAAGAATTCCATCCGGGTTCAGCCTGGTGAACCAGTGAATTTGTCGGGGTTGTGTATAGTACTGTGGGTGACTCACAGGCCACCAGGAAGTCCCACAGATGGAGTTTAGCTAGCTATACGAGTGACGAGTCCCCTGGAGTGGCTCAGGATTATACAGAAAGAGATCCTACCCAGTCAACTAACTCTTTAACCTCTGGATAACCTCAAGAAGCAGGGATCCGCTAAGGATCCTGGGAGCTCCGTCCCTTACGCTGGAATGTCCACAGGCCCGGATTACGTGAGGGTCTCATGTAATGATTGAAGCGGCTCTCACGGAAGATGGTCATGGTCAAACAAACCTCGAGGAAATGGCCACACACCTTGAGGATCATGGTTTTGGAGAACGAATGTCAACCAGCCTGAAGCAGGCTCTCCCAGGAGTGCCTTTGTCACAGTTCTGGGAGGAAGCACCCCAGGGTGTGATCATCCAGTCACACACCTCTGGGGATGGCGGAGTACAGGGCTCAATCCGCTCTTCAGTGCAGAAAGAGGTCAAGCAACAGGGCCAGTACCCTGGACGCCACCCGCATGGCCTTGGCTCCTGGCCTATTCAATGCCAGCAATGGCCAGGGGAGTCTTATGTGTTCCAGCTCTGAGGCCCTCCCTGTTATAGGACACTGTGATGTCAGTGGGCCACTGGGATAAACCCGGTAATCTGCTGCCCCAACATCCTTAACTTAATCCCATCTGCAAAACCCCTTCTGCCGTTCACAGGTCTGGGGATTAGGCTGTGGTCACCTCTGGGGACCATTGTTACGATGACCCCACCCTCACCCTGGCTTCAGTTGGCGCCCACAAAATCTCAAGTGGCTTTGGCAAAGTGACTGACCCTGCATGCCCGGCTTGCTGGCCTGAGAAATGGGAATAATGACTGCCACCCGCGTCGTTGGGTTAAATGGGATAATAGGCCACAGATGGGACCGAGAGCCAGTCAGGGCCCGGATGTGCTCATACTGGGTCCTCCCTATGCCAATCAGCCCAGCTCCAGTGTGTGCATCTGAGACCTTCAGGAAGTAGGTGAAGACACGTGTACATCATCTTCACGAATAGATGGCAGCTGGTCCCACGGTCCAGCGGAGATAAAGACCTGGGTCTGGGGGTGCAGTTCCGAGGTAGGGCACTTGGCTAGTATGTGCGAGGCTTCAGGTTCCTTCTCCAGCACACAGGGAGAAAGGGTGGAATCCACAGTCTAAACCACAAGGCTGACACCGCCCGAGGAAAGCCCCATGGACACGGCTGTGTGTGCATACATGTGCTTATGTACACACATGTGCAAGTGCATATGTGCACATGTGCACACATACATGTGTGTATACGCACACACATATGCACATGTGTGCATATGTCTGTGTGTGTGTGTGCATACATGTGTACATGCACACGTATGTGCATGCAGACATGTGTTTGAGGACTTCAGACATCCTGGTCCTGGGCTGGGACCACTCTGGATAATCCTGTTTCTAGGCGAAAAGTAACAGCTGTGTCCTGCCCATCTTCTGTCCCATGAGCCTTGGGCTTGACTCTGAAGCGGTTCACCCCGCACCAGCCTGGTGTGCACTAGACAACTGAGAGCATCCACCTGTGTCCAGGATGTCCTGAGTCACCGCATACCAGCCACCTCAGCCTGCTTTCTCCTCCTGGGACATGATGTGCTCACTCCTACCTTGGGGCCTTTGAACAGGCTCCTCCCACTGCCTAGAGGGCTCCACTCACAGAGTCCACATGGGGCCAACTGGGACGGTGCTGTCCCTAGTCTGTCCACTGCTGATCCGGAGCTGCCCCTTACAGCCAGCCGTCACCTCATGACCTGGTTTTATTTCCCTCACAGATCTCCCTTGTGTGTTTGTTTGTTTGTGTGTTTGTTTGTTTGTTAGCTCCCTTGAATCCATAGAAGCAGGCTCCTCATTAAGTCCCTGCTAAGTCCCTCAGGGTCAGACACACAGTGTGACGGATCTGAAAGCTATTTGTGGGAGGAGAGTGGAATTTGGATGAGTGACAGAGCACATTATCTGAGGGACATGCCGGAGCTGAGGTTGTGTGGGCTCTTTCCTGGGGTCAGCGTGATCGGCAGCACCAGGACCTGGGTCCTGGCTCTGATACACAGCCTCTTGTCCCTGCAGACTTCCAGCATTTGTAAGGCCGCTGTGCACGCAGGTGTCATCGTCGACGAGGTTGGTGGCTATACAGATGTGATGCCTGTGGACAAAAAGAAGAGCTACGTGGGCTCCCTCAGAAATGGGGTGCAGTCAGAGAGGTAGGACTGGCCCTCGGGCCCGGCGGCTTCTTCCTTTTCAAAGCTGGTTTGTTCATTGTCACCCACTGTGTCCTGGTCAAGCCTGCAATCCTCTCTCCGTTCATCCTTTTGCTTTCAGGTTTTCCTTTTCTATTTCTGATGCTTGCTTTGTGGGAAATGTAGAGATATTAGATATTCCCGGATCCTAGCATCTGTCTGCTGTCCATCACCTGGGAAAACTGCTGTGCAATTTTTTTGGGGTGCATGTAGGCTTCTACCTCTTATTCCTCATGTGTGCATGTGTGTGTTCATGTGTGTATATGTCTATGCCTGTGTGTGTTTACGTGCACACATGTGCAAATGCATATGTACACACATGTGTATGCATACATGTGTGTATATTCACATACATGTACATGCATATGTGTGTCCATGCATGCATGTGTGTATATGTCTACACGTGTGTGCATACATGTGTACATGCACACGTATGTGCATGCAGACATGTGTATGAGTGTGCATATGTGTGCATTTATTTCATAAGACATAAGGAACCAAGGTCTAATTCCCCAATAGCTCTGAAAGCTGCGCATATACTGTAGAAATGATCTCTGACAGTATAGTCTTTTTTTTTTTTTTTTGGTTTTTCGAGACAGGGTTTCTCTGTGTAGCCCTGGCTGTCCTGGAACTCACTTTGTAGACCAGGCTGGCCTCGAACTCAGAAATCCTCCTGCCTCTGCCTCCCAAGTGCTGGGATTAAAGGCGTGCGCCACCACCGCCCGGCGACAGTATAGTCTTAATAGCTGTACAGGAATGCAGAACCCTGCGGACTTTCTCCGTGAGCTCCACCTTCCTGTGCTTCGGGCACCTGTCACCTCAGTCTGGTGGCTAGTCTTGCTGAGTTGTTTCTATCTCTGTGAAGTGAGCACAACAGGACCAAGGGACTGTGACACCCACTCCTCCCTGTAGCTGCATCTGTGTTTGGTATTTCTGCCAGCTTCCCCAGCCTTATGGGATGGATGACAAGTCATTGAGACAGGGCCTGGTGGTGACAGGCAGGAAGTAAGGGCCTTGCTGACTGCTCTGGGGTCGCTCTTATGCAATCACAGGGCTAACTTCCTGCCTCTGCTGTGTCTGCTGGCTGTAGTTTGGGGCAGTGTTGGGTGCATATGGCTCCGGGTGCTTAACCACTATCTAGGGCCATTCCTACTTTGAGGCCTGAGCCACAGTGATAAGCACCCTTCTTGTGGGACATTGGCACAAATCCCAGGTGTACTCTCAGATTCCCCAGCTGACCTCTGAGGCTTTAGCATGACTTTCTAGAATGTTCTTCAGGACAGCCTCTGGTCTGGGCCCCTAGGCTATTTTGTTCATGTGACCCTATTCTGTGGAAACGAATTGCAAAGATCCATTTCCCATGTGGTTTCCTCCTGAGGGCATACACTTCAGAGAAGGCCCTGCTTCCTCTACCCTCTAGCCTTGGCGAGGGATTGTCAAGAGACCTTCCTAATGCAGATAGCGTTGAGGGCCTGCCTCACACTGATACCCCCTGGCCTTTCTTTCTCATGATTCTGGAGGCCGCAGAGATATGAGCTTGTGAGGCTGTGGATGCTGCTTTTTTGTGTTCTCAGATATCAGAGGTCTGTCTCTCTCCCAGACCATGTGATGGGCCTAGTGAATCCTGTAAGTCTCGGGAACTTCCTAAGCCTTGTGAGGCTCATTCCTCCCCCCAGGAGGGAAAGTTGTGATCGGGAATCAAAAGCTACAACAGAGCGGCTCCTACTAAGTGGATGACAAGGTCCAGCCACCCTGACTGCCCTCTCTAGTTGTTCCGAACCCTGAAAAATGGTCCTTTTTATAGGACGAGGTGGCTTCACTTCTAGAGCCACATGAATTGAATTGACTTTCAGAATTGGGGCATGAAGCCCTCACACACATTCCATTCTCCTGACACAGTGGGGTTCTTTAGTCTATACTCACCCCTGTGACTTCCTCCACATGGGAGGCCCTCACATTCCCAGGCACTGGGTCCATCAAGAAATGTGAAGCTGGACCTCTGTCCTGTGGTGTAGGCCTGGCCACCTGGTAGGGACAGACAGAAGTGAGACCCAGGCGAGAGCAGGTCACTGCTGTCAAAGTACAGGAAGCTTGGGCCCTCCTTGGCCACAAGGCTCCAGCAGAAATGTGTGGAGCACGGCGGACATGTTTGTGTCTTCAGGCATCCTTGATGCTCAAAATGATGTGACTGGGAAGTCTCGGTAGCCTGTCCCAGCGACCTGCAGAAACTGTTTTCAGAGTCAGAGGGTGGGTTGTTTCCAGTAGCTGCTGAGACCCTAGAGGGGTTAGAGGTGGTCTCAACAGTCATTAAGGTATAGGACATTCTATGGCCAGTGTTTTATCTAAATAGCACTTTATTTCTAATTAAAATAATTTTTATTTATTTTTATATTTAGAGAGAGAGAGAGAGTGTGTGTGTGTGTGTACTCATGTTCCATAGCAATATGTAAAGGTCAGAGGGCAACTTTCTTTTTTTTTATTTTGGTTTTTTTCAAGACGGGTTTCTCTGTATAGCCCTGGTTGTCCTGGAACTCACTCTGTAGACCAGGCTGGCCTCAAACTCAGAAATCCGCCTGCCTCTGCCTCCCAAGTGCTGGGATTAAAGGCATGCGCCACCACTGCCCAGAGGGCAACTTTCAAGACTCAGTTCTCTCCTCCACCGTGTGAGTCCCAGAGATGGAACTCACATTGTCAGCTTGGCAGCAAGCCCCTTTATCTGCCGAGCCATCCTACTGGCCCCTGTTATTTTCATTTTGTTCATTTGAGATAGGGTCCCATGTAGACCAGGATGGCCTCCAACTCACTGTATAGCTGAGGATGACCTTGAACTTCTAATCCCCCTACCCCTACTTCCCAAGTTCTAGGATGATTAGGCCCATGGAACCACTCCCCGCTTGGCAAATGGGCATTTTAAATCCTGAGTGTCACGGGGTGCTGCCCACACTGGCTGATGTGACATCTTTGATTTCACAATGGTCTTCTTGGGGAAGGAGGCTTCCTGGAAGTTGTGAAAGGTGGGTGTGAGGCATGAGGCTCCAGGACAGCCTGTTCTCTCCCAGACTTGTGGCTTACACTGGCTACGCAGCATCCTCACAGAGAGCAGGCACCCAGATAGATGTCTGCCAGCCTCAGGCTCTTCCTGAACCAGGGTGAAAGAGGGCTTTCCCGGTTACCTGCCCTAAGCTGTTGGCAGGTGGTGTGTTCAGACAGGCTTTTGCCTGGCTGTAGAATTGTTTAATCAACAGTATGAGTAACTCTCCTGGGCTGAGGAAGGGCATGGGTAACAGAGATAATCTCCATCCTAAGGGTCAACAGACACACACGCCACGGGCCCCAGCAGCTCGAGTAGCCACTGGAAAAAGTGGAGAGATGTTTGCGTGCATTTGATTTTAAGTCCAGTGTTTCAGATGTCTCTTAGGAGCGAGGACTTGGGCAAACATGGATTTTCAAGTGGAAAATGAGGCTCAGAGAAAGGGTTATAAATGGGGTCTGCTTGGGGTCTTTTGTTTTTTTGTTTTTTTGCTGTTGTTGTTTTGTTTTGTGTTTGTTTTTGGTTTTTTGTTTTCTCTGAGGCAGGACCTCATTATTCATTTTAAAAAGCCCAGGCTGGCCCAGAGCTTGTGAGCCTCCTGCCTCAGGCTCTCCAGTGCTGACTCTGGACAGTCTCTATCAGTACTGGGGTGACACTTGGTCCAGCAGGGCGGCACACACGGATCTGCCTAGCGGGGGAAGTGGCCTGTGTGTGCGTAGAGGCAGTGCCGCCTTCCCATCCTTTGTCCTCCTTACACTGGATTGAACCCAGGGTCTCACCATGCTAGGCCAGCGCTCTCACTCCTGACCCACATCTCCAACCCCTCTTTTTTGCATTTTATTTTTGGGACAGTTTCTCCCTTAGTATCATGGACTGAACTTGAATATACTTTGTAGCCCAGATAGGGCTTGGACCAAGGATCCTCCAGCCTCAGCCTCCTGAGTAGCTGGGAAGCCAGACCTGCATACCAGGCCCAACTTCAGTATCTCTTAACAATGAGAAGGCAACCTCTCCTTTCCAAGGCCAGAGTCACGGACCTCCGTGTCCCAGGATTCCATGACTCCCAAGGCCAACTGCCAACCCGTGGAGGCACAGGTTGTGCTGCTCCGGAAGCAGCTGTCCTCTCTCCCACTTCAGGCTGTGCTGGAAGGTTCCAAATGGCAAGAGCTCTTCCTCTCTGCTGGGCTGCCCCGCCTGCCCTGTGGAAGTCTGACTCCAAGGGCCTCTGCAGAGACCCAGACCAGCTGTGCCCTGGTCTTCAAGGAGGCCTCTCTGTCCCCCTCGTCTTTTGTCCCTCATAGGATTCGAGAGGCTTCTAAGATTTTAAGAGGTAGTAAAAATAGTGTGTGTGTGTGTATGTGTGTGTGTCCATGGAGTGTGTGTGTGTCTATGGAGTGTGTGTGTATCACAGAATGTATTTGTCCATGGAGTATGTTTGTGTGTGTACCATGGAGTGTGTGTGCCACAGAGAATGTGTGTGTGTACTAGTGTATGTATGTGTACCACAGTGTGTATGTATATCCATGCAGTATGTGTACCATAGAGTGTGTGTGTGTCCTTGGAGTTGTGTGTGTGTGTGTGTATATTTATACTGTGGTATATGTATGTCTGTATGGATGAATGTGTGTGTGTGTACTGTGGTGTATGTGTATGTGTGTCATGGATGAGTGTGTGTGTGTGTGTGTGTGTATGTGTGTGTGATCAGGGGATAGATGTAGGGAGTCAGTTCTCTCCTTCCCCTTGTTGAAACAGGGTCTCATTTCTTTCTTCTGAGCAGAGTACTCCAGCCTAGCTGACCGTGAGCTCTCTGAGAATTCCTGTCTCTCTCTTCCATCTAACTGTGGGGATCCAGGGAATACAGACGAGTTCCAGCACATATAGATGAGTTCCAGCACATTGGCCTCTTACTTGGGTTCCAGGGATCAACCTCTGCTTATCAGGCTGTACAGTTAGCTCTCTCACCTGCTGAGCCATCTCCTGGGCCCTGATAATTGTGTGTGTGTGTGTGTGTGTGTGTGTGTGTGTGTGTGTGTGCACACGCGTGCGCGCATAGAGACAGTAATGGCTTCTCCCATCCTTTTCCCTCCCTCCCTTCTGGATTGAACCCAGGGTCTCATCATATATATATATATATATATATATATATATATATATATGTTTTAGACAGGGTCTCACTGTAATAGCTTTGGCTGGCCTAGAACTCCCTGTGCAGACCAAGCTGGCCTCATAATCAGAAATCTGCCCGCCTCTGTCCCCTTGGTGCTAGGATTAAAAGGCAGGCCACCACAACCAGTCCGCCCTTGTTCTTGAGAGGGGCTGGACTGGTAGCAGGGGTGAGCGCTCTGGGGATGTTTCGCCACACTGCCTGGGTGGCTCACAGCACTCTCACACCAAGCACACGCTGCTTGCGTACCAAGATGGCGTCATATCCGACTGCTTCCTTCCCCATGCATTTTTCTGAACTAATCAGAGGAGGAACATCTTTGTGCAATCCCACACACTCTCAGCAGGTCCCTCAGGTAACTTCCTTTTAGCCAATGGCCACAGCTACCACCATGCCCTCTTCAAGGCTTCACCTGTCTCCTGAGGAGCTTTTCTGGCCAATGACTTCCAGCTGTGCTAGGAACAAAAGCCACCTGCCAGGCCCAGACACACCTCTCCACCACACAGTGTCTTCCCCTGGCACATCTCCACCACACTTCCACCTCATGGTCTTTCCCTGTTTTGGAACTTGTGGAGACCATTTCTACCCCAGGGCCTTTGCACTTGCTGATTTCTGACCCTGAGCCTTCTCGGGCTCCCCATGTGCATGTGGCAGGCTGATCTTTTTGCTGTTCTAATCTGAAGACAAGTGATGCCCTCTGGCAGGCATCCTTCTCCCTTCTGACACTGCCCCCTAACCCCACCCCACCCTACCCCTACCCCCACCCCTGCTCCAGACCCGGTCTGCCTGTGTCTTTCCCACGTCATTACCCTGTGTAATTTCCTTGCACATGTCTGTCTGGTGTAAGCTCCTTGAAGACCAGAATCCATCTGTCTTGCTACCATCCACCCCTCCCCCCAGCATACTGAGCGTGGAGCCTAGCTTATACCATGGTCTGCAGTGAACAGTAGTTGAATGATAGACAAACTGTTGAGTCCAGAAA
Source organism: Tokudaia tokunoshimensis (assembly GCA_036184795.1). Taxonomy (NCBI): domain Eukaryota; kingdom Metazoa; phylum Chordata; class Mammalia; order Rodentia; family Muridae; genus Tokudaia; species Tokudaia tokunoshimensis. The sequence continues at coordinate 47,152,965 of BTHU01000020.1, forward strand.
GTCATTTAGAACTGGCCGAGAGACTTCTGAAGCTTTTTTTTTAATCAAATTCTTTAATCCCCTTCATGAAAACTGATTATCCCAAGGGCTCAGCGGATGGCTAGGTAGGTAAAGTTCGCCCAGCAAATGTGGGGACCTGAGTTCAGATCTCCAGCACCCACATAAAACTGGGCATGGTAGTGTGTGTTATAAAGAAGATGGAGAGAGGCCTATCCTGGAGGCTTGCTGCCACCCAGCCTAGCCAAAGGGATAACTCCAGCTTCATTGAGAAACCCTGTCTCAAAAGTAAAGTGGAGAGGAATTGAGAGAGATACCTGATGTCAACTTGTGGTTCATGCTCACCCCTGACTCCCCCGTAATTTCTTACAGACAACCTTGAAGTGCCGCGGCTATGTTTTCTCCAGATATTTGTGGGAGGGGGGGTCATGAGCTGACCGTAAAGAGCGTCTGAGGGCCGGGTTTGTGAAAGGGAACGAGGTGTAGGGAGAGATTACTTTATGATTTCTCACACCCTACACACCTTCCTCAGACACACACAGTGTGTGCCTGACCTGTGTTAAGCTTAGTGTTGTGGCTTCAGGAAGAGAGCAGAGGGACCAGCATTCACACGGACCCCTCTGCTGGGCTCCCTGCTACAAGGTGTGCAGACACTACCCTGAAGTGCTCCATAGCACCAGGCAAGATGTTGGGTGCTCCAGCCAGGACCCTTCAACCTGGTTGGCAGCCTCAGGCCTCCCTTGCCAGGGTTGCATGCGCCAGCACCCAGCATCCCGCCAGAACTCTTTCCAGTTCCCTTTCCCCACGTGGCTTGCTCACGTGTGGGCCAGGCAGGGAACACGTGGCCCTGGGTGGTTCTCCTGGCTACCCAGTGGACAGAGCTCTGGGAGCCCGAAACCCAAGAGGCAGAAGGTACTTTCTAGAAACCAACCCGGCTGCTGAGTGAGCCTGGCCCTGGGCAACTGCCCCTCTCCCTCTGCCTGACCTTGGCAGCCCCTGAAAGTATCCCACCATGTCCCGGTCTCACACCTCTGTCCCGCACCAAGTTGCTGAACTTGTCGATCTGATCCATTTTTCCAGGGTTCAACCCCAGGCTAGCCAAGAGTGTGAGGCTGCCACGGGGAAGGCAGAAAAACAAGCAGGAATTCCAAGCAGTTGCTCCCACAGGGCTGGAGCTCTCTGGGCCGCCCAGGGCCTGGCCAGCTGTCAGGCCAAGGAGTTCGGTCCAATCTGGGTTCTCCCGTTTCCCCGGCGGAGACCCTGCCGGAAACGGCATGGATAAATTGTGGCCAGGCTGTCCAGGCATCTTCGTAAGATGCAGTGTGTGTGCTGTAACTGGGGACACGCTTCCCCACTGAGACTAGGATCTAAAAGGTTTACAGGCCACCCTGCACGCCTCCCGCAGGAGGTCTCAATTAGTGCGATGTTTACAAGACAACATTTTGGCCTGCTGTCAAGCTCTCGGATGCACCCAGGCCTTTAATTTATCGTTGTTATTATGATTATTTTTGTGTGATGCTAAGGATGAAACCCAGAGCCTTGCGCACGCTAAGTAAGCACCCCACCGGTAACTATATTGCATGTCCCCAGGACTAATGCCTTCTTGACCCCTTGAAGATAGAATCTTGCTGTGTGGCCCATGCTAGCCCGGAATGCGCGATCCTTATGCCTCAGTCTCTCAAATGTGCCACTACATTTGACTCATTCCCGTACTTGGATCCCACAATTCCAATTTCCGTGGCTTCAGGTCTCGCAAGTGAGTGCATGAAGCTTCTAGAGAGTTGTGGCCTTGTCTGCCAATGAAATGACTAGAAAGAACTCCGTCTCCATCCCTAGAGTCCCAGATAAATGTAACATAAGCCTAGCAGGGTTTCCTGCAGCTGAGGAAACAGAGTAAGAACATTCTAGCAAGGTGTGGTAGCCCATGCTTGTAGCCCTAGTACACGGGAGGCTGAGGTAGGAGGATTGCCACAGGTTTGAGGCCAACCTAGGCTACACAGCCAAGACCCCCATCTCCGAAAACAAACAAACAAAAATAAAACTCCAAGTTTTGTTATAAAGTGAAGAAAGCAAGAGTCGGATCTGCGTGTGTGTGTGTGTGTGTGTGTGTGTGTGTGTGTGTGTGTGGTTTGCATCCACATGATGTCTGTGCAGAAGGTGGTTGGTGGGATATGGCGACCCAACCAGCAGAGGCCCTCGGGGAGGGGGGAGGAGCTCACTGAAGAGCAACTGGAAAGGGTAGGTCTCCTTTATAGTTCATAGCTGTGCACAGGGTGTCCCATGCACCAGATAGGACTCTGTTTTCCATTAGATAGCTTATTCTCTGTGTGTGTTAGTGTGTGTGAGTGTATATGTGTGTGCTTATGTGTGAGTGTGCCTGTGTGTTATGTGCTTGTGTGTGTATGAGGGTGCTTATGAGTGTATATGTGTGTTTGTGTGTGTGTATATGTGCGTGCATTCTTATGCATATGTTTGTGTGTGTGTATGAGTATATATGTGTATGTTTGTGTGTGAGTGTATATGTGATTTAGTGTGTATGTATGTGTTAGTGTGTGAGCATATATGTGTGTGTTCATGTGTGAGTATATATGTGTGTTAGTATGCCTGTGTATTATGTGCTTGTGTGTGTATGAGGGTATTTGTGAGTGTATATGTGTGTCTGTGTGTATGAGTGTATATGTGTATTTGTGCGTGAGTGTACGTGTGTGTGTTTGTGTGAGTGTGTATGTGCGTGTGCATGGGCGTGTGCATATCTTATGTATGTGTTTGTGTGCTTATGATTATATACGTGTATGTTTGTGTGTGAGTGTATATGTTTGTGTGCATGCACACATGCATGTGCATGCATGTACGTGCACTCAAAGTTCAGAGGGTCCAGGGATCAGGCTCAGGCCACCAACTCCCAGGGCTCTGTCTACTGAACTTTTGTCCACTGAGTCACGTCCTCGATCTTTATTTTTCATTTTAATGCTGGTGTAAGGAGAGGGCTCCCAGATGACGAGGGACACGTGAGACTGTGAGGCTGGCCAGGGCTTCTAGTCTGTCTGAGAATAGACGAGTGGATGGCAGGCCTAAAACCTAAAAGTTCTCAGAAGGTAAGCTTGAGTGTATGTGATTATGAACAAGCTATTGCCTTCTTCTTGCTATAACACCAAAAGCATAATTGTGAAAAAAATGATAAATTAGGTCATTTTAAACCTTTGTATCTTAAAAGATAGACATTAAGAAAATGAAGAGAAGAGGGATGGAGAGACGGCTCAGTGGTTAAGGGCCTTTAGCACTCTTGCAGAAGACCGGGTGTCACAACTGCCTGTAACTATAACTCCGGTGGTTCTGAATCCCTCTCCTGTCCTCCCTGGGCACGCATGCACACGGTGCACATACAAACACTCAGGAACACACATGAAATAAAAAATAAGTAAGTCTTAAGAGACGACAGAAAAGGAGACACCAAGTGTGTACGCTCGGAGAGCAGGTTGTGTGGCAGCCAGCAAGAAGCCTGGCCTTTGACCTCAGTACTCTGACCAGAGGCAGGTGGATCTCTGAGTTCCAGGCTGACCTGGTCTACAGAAAGAGTTCCAGGACAGCTAGGGCTACACAGAGAGACCCTGTTTCAGAAAACAACAACAACAACAAAATCCTGACTGTCTGCAGCCAAAGCTAGTGACCTTACAGGAGAGCTCTGATTGGGCCCTAGACCCGTGAGAAGATAAACTTCCTCTCAAAGGAAGGAAGGAGAGGAAGAAAGAGAGGTAGGGTTTGGGTTTGGAAGGGGGTGGGGGATGGGGAGAGGCCGGAAGTCTAGCTACAGAATGGGAGAACAATTTTCCAAATTGTGTGTGTACTAAAGGATTTCACACAAGTATGCATGTTTGTGTGTGTATGAGCAGGTATGTGCCTGCACATGGGCACTCAGCCTAAGTAGGAACTCCTACAACTCAACATTAAGATAACCCGATTGGGGATTTGGAAGATGACAATGGGCTGTAGCTTGGTGGGAGCGTGCTTGCCTGACATGCACAGGGCCTTAGTTTCCATCCCCAGCACCACATTAAAAAGAACGGCCCACACCAGGAAATCCATCTGCCCAGCCATGCTCCGAGGACAGCTTCTGCACCAGGGAGAGTCACTCGGCACATTAAGCAATGGGGAGGCAGATTCAAGCCAGAGTACCCAGGACACCTGCACAAGGGCCATAAGACAACAGCAGATGTCAGTGGGGACTGTGGAGCCTACAAAATACTCACTGCATTGTGGGTAGGCATGGACACAACGTGGCCACTCGAGAAGCTCATTTTGAAGTTTTTAAAAGATGGATGTAGTTTGACAGCAATCCACCTCCCAAGTGTACATCTCTGTTGGTGGAAAGCACATGTCTTCCAGAACAGACAAATTCAAAGGCAGAGGTGCCAGCGAAGGAGGGGAAGCTGGAAGGACCCCTGTAAATGCTTACTTATCTCATGGGTGTCTATACCAAGGTGCTGATGTAGAAGCCGGAGAACATAGCTGAATTTCATAGGACATTATAGTTCTGTAACAGTGTTTTCAAAATCTGATTTGGGAGCTGGGAATGTGTTTCAGTGGCAGAGCACTTGCCTAGTTTGCCAGGCACGCATGAAGCCCGGAGATCAGCCTTGGATGCGTAAAGCCCATCTCAAAAGACCAACAAAAGGCCTGAAGGACTTGACCCCCCCATCAGAAGAGCGTGGTTTTGACTGTGTGTCTCTCTTGATTCCTCACTGTCTGTGTTTCTCCCCTGTACATACCGACAGTAGCGATAGCCCTGCTTTGGGACGGATAGCAGACCCACGATGGCAGATTTGGGTGGCATTCGGGTGTGTGTTTCCTTCACGCCATCCCTTAAATCATCTGTCAACCAGATGTCTGAGACAGGTGTCAGCAAAACCCAGAAAGTCACTCCACAACCTCAGCCTGCAGTTTCGTGCTGGTGGTGCGAGTGGGCTCGTCCAGCTGGGTGTGACTTCTGTGGGCTCTGGCCTTACCACATTGGCCCTATCGACCATTCCTCTGCCCACAACTCTTATAACTTCCTTCTCCCTCTTCTCTTGCAGCCTGAGTACTCCTCAGAACGGAAACGCCTTCCGGATCTTCGCCGTCAGGCAGTGAATGTGGCGACCTGGGGAGAAGGGGGTGTCATCTACTGGGATTTGGGGTCCTGCTTTTTATCTGTACTTTGTCCTTTGGGGGTGGGGGGTTACAGAGAGTCAGGAATCTTCCTTTTGGTGTCATTGAACGTCCTGGGCCTCCATGGCCTTTGGCGAGTGTGACAGAGCACCTTCCCCTCATGAGCAGCGTGTCGTGGAGTCTCTTGGTTGGACGAACAGTGCCCAGACTGGCCAGGTGGCAGTCCCCATCTGGTGGCTCAACTCCTCTCAGGAGCTGCTCACTGAGACACTCCTTGCCACGTTTTCTTTGGTGGTGGTGGGGGGAAGGCTTTCAAACCCTCGAGGATACAGATTTGAGATGTGTCGGGAATGGGGCTCTTGTCTGGGTGACAGGAATTGACAGTCATACTATCAACAGAGAAATAAGGTCTGTGTTTGCTGGTCAGACAGATGGGCTGCAGGGAGAAGCCCCGGGCAAAACCTGGGCTCTGGCCTGGTGGTATCTATCCGTGCTCACGTTCCGCAACCGTCTTGGCAGTCGCGTGCTTTTATGTCCAGCAGAGCTGGTCTATTTAAAGTTGGTAGCACTCCAGAAATTTACGTTGTCTTTGTCCTTGTCTGTGTGGCCTCTTCTCACATGACCTTTGGTCTCATGGAGGACCAAAGCATCAGGAGCCTTCCCCACCATCCCCTGACCCTGTAGCATCCACCCCACCCCAGGCAGACCTAGGTGTCCTCCTCTGGGGCTTGGCTTCGCAAGAGGCTCCAGGTCTCAGATGTCTGCTCACTCCATAGAACAAGGGCTGTCTCATGGCTGCCGTCAGAGTGGCAATGGAACGTCGCTCCCCCCCCCTCGGTTTGGGTGACCTAGTTTTTAAGCTGTGGGAGGAATGGATTCCTGGCACATTCCTCGTGGGGGTTAATGGAGTGGCCTGTGGTTGTAAAACCGCCCATGACACACCAGCCACCAGAAAGAGGGGCCGGGACACACAGGAAGAACCCCTCAGCACTTGCCAGTGTCCCCGGGCTCCAAGAGTGTGGTGAGCCCTGGCTTCCATCACTTAGGAGCCTGGTCCAAATCCACTGTAAAATGAAACATGCTTTTGTAAACAGCTTACTCTAGAGAAGGTGGGATCCCACCCCAGTCCTGGGGATGGGGCAGGTTTGCCTGAGAGTGCTGACCTCAAATGAGGTTTCAGGTTCCAGACAAATATTCCTTAGACCAAAAAAGAGCGGGGGAGGTGGGGGGTAGAAAATAAAACACAACAGCGTCCCCCAATCGAAAGGTCGGGGAGGTGGCTTTGTGGTTAACAGCTCTTGTTGCTTTACCAGAGGACCTGAGCTCAGTTCCCAGAGACCCTCACAGGCCTTTCACACCCACCTGTATCTAACTCTAGGAGATCTATGATCTCCACAGTCACCGCACACATCCCACACAAGCAAAAATACAAATGGTTCTTTAAAAAAAAAATCCTAAGGGAGTCTGAAAAAAGCCTCCGCCTAGGGAGCCACGTGGACCTAGTGGGGTTAAATGTTTATTTGTTTGAGACAGTATTGCTTCTGTAGTCCAGGCTGGCCTTGACTCATTATGTAGCCCAGGTTGGCCTCCCGAATGCTTAGATAGCTTTCCCCGGATCCATCCCTTCCAGGGAGTTTATATAAAGCCCACAACCTTGAACCAGCTCTAGCTAGCCTTTCACTGGGCTGTTTCTGCCTCGTGTGTGGGTGTGGTGTCTTTTGAAGGCATAAACTCTTCCACTCCAGATGTTGGAGCACATCTGCTCAGCCTGTGGAAGGGCGCTTCTGGTTGCTACCAAACATCTGGGAAACTTGCCGATGCAAGGAATGCTATGGGACCCTTCACCCAGCCCGCAGGGCAAGGTTGGCATGGTAAGGAAAACCATACCACTCCTGGGTTTCTAGAAAGAGCAACCAATCCCTTCTTCAGGGAACTTGCTGTGAGAGTCTGGGCTGGGGTCCCTGGCTGCCCTTCCACCAGGCTCAGAGCCTGGCCTAGCACCCCCCCCGCACCCCCCCCCCAATCATCTTCATCAATAGTTTGAAACTGGAAGCCCTTCCCTGTGGAAAGAAAGGAAACAAAACCCACAAATGACAAGACCTTACAGCAGAGCCCTTCTGACCCTGTGTGTCCATCAGCTCTCCCAAGTTTAAAGTGGCCACGCCCACACCAGCCGCCTCCCCACTCCGCCCTGGTCCTTCGTCCTGTGATAGTTTCCGTTTGCTTCCGAGCTGTGCCCGGTCTGTTCAGAGGGGTGTGCCAACTCTCCATGATCTGTAGGCTCTCTCGGCCCGCAGTTTACTGTGTGCTTTTTTCTATGAAAAATGATATATTTTACAATTTCCTATGTACAAAAGTTTATTATAAGTTTTTGTGCTTCGCATGAACAGGGCCACACTGGTTGTTGCTATGGTTTCAATAAAACGGATTTGATTTCTAACACATCCCGGTAGCACATCTTTTCTTCTTTCTTTCCTAGGCACATCATTTGTGAACTCGTTTGCCTTGTCCCCACAAGCTCCAAGCAGTTGGGAGGCCCAGGTGGCCTTGTGAGGGACCTCAGAGACACTCCTGGGAAACAGTCAAGAGACTAGTGACTTAAAGAAATATAGGTTCTGGCATGCAAAGTGAGGATGAGCTGCTATGCTTGTGACTTGAGATGCTGTGCTTCCCACAAGCGCAAAGACTGCACTCTAGCAGTGAGGACTATAGCCGCCCACGGCTACACTGGAACCGGGTACTAGGAAAAGGAAGCTGGGGATATATGGGAAGGCGGCGAGTTAGAGACAGAGACTAAGACAACACCAGCTGCTCAAAGTCTCGTGGTTTATTGGGGTACTGAGAATTTAAGGTTTGGGGGTGAGACTCTTCCCTCCAAGGTTTGAGAGTCTGCTCAGCGGGTGTCGATTCCCCTGTTTGGTGGGTGTTGGCTCCGTGGCTCAGCTGCTTGTGGGGAAAGCCTGCTTAATTCAGGAAGCTGCAGATCTGGAAGAACAGTGGACTTGGTCTGAGCGCTCCACCCTAGGTCTAGAAATTCCTGCTCAGAAGGCTGGGGGTGGGGGGGAGGGCACAAGGACCTGCTGGTGAGAGCTGTGATAACAAGACTGAAGACTGGGTGGTGGCTTTGATCACAGAAGAAGGGGGTAGGTGTCCAAAATCAGGGTGCAGGTAGGGCTGACTTCCTGGAGACCTCTGTTCATGGTTTGTATCCTCTTGCTATACTGACCATGGCAGGGCCTCTGAATGTGTCCTGGCATCGTTTCTGTAAGAAGTTGTGTTATGACCCCACATCCCAATATGTACACTTTAAGGGTTAGAAATTCAACATACGGAAATCTAGGACAGGATGTAATGAAGACTAAAACTGACCTGTTCTTCAAAGCATGATCCCAGGGACAGACCTGCCATCTTACTACTTGGAGGGGATGGGCTTCTCATCCAGGGACCCTTCCACATAGTTTTCTTCCTTCCTGTGGCCTGAATGGCAGGTCTCTGCCCCACATGTCTGTCTGAGAGCCCTGCGTGCCTTACGTGTCTTAGGCATTCTCACATCTGGAAGAGCGTGCTTGTCTTCTCTGTCTACGCAGACAGTCTGTAGGATGTCTCTAGTGAGCCTGCCAGTGTGCATTCTCAGTAAGACACAGGGTGTGGACGCTGGGCAGGAGCATCATGGAAGGGACGCTCTGTCCTTCCTGTGTGTCTCAGCGGAGGCCCAGTGTCTATTACTCTGCTCACTTGTTAAGAAACCCCAGATGGAAGACTGTTTCTTGTTTGTTTGGTTGGGTTTTGTTTTTTTTTTTAATTTTGACATAACTCACTTTGTATACCAGGCTGGCCTCTATCTTGCTCTATAGCTCAAAAATTCCAGGCCAGCCTGCAGACTGTGAGACCTACCTCAAAAGAGCAAAATGAAATAAAACAAAAGAAACGAATAAGTAAATAGATATTTTATACAGAGAAAGCTTGAGGCTGGGCATCCTGGTCTCTAGAAAACCCTCCCACTGGCCGCAGCTTCTGCTGTCTCGTCCCTGAGACAGACATCTTGCCATGACTACAGAACAGTGGCCTTCTTATTAAAGAAGATCTTTTTAGTTCACACTTGTTGTTGTTGTAGTACAAAAACCCTCCATGGTCAGACATGGTGGCACACACCTTTAATCCCAGAATTTAGGAGGTTAGGTGGAGGTAGGAAGGTCTCTGTGAATTTGAAGCTAGCTTGGTCTACATTGTAAGATCCTGTGATAAATAAGGAATAATTCTTAAAACTTGCTCTGTGGTAGCCACACCTGGAGTCTGGGTACTCTGCATGGATAATCTAGTGGGAGTTTTCACAAGATGGCTTGTGAGTTCCTGATAGGGAGACTTGGTGGATCTAGTACTTTTCCAGAGGACAGAGGTCAGGTTGCTGCTGGTCTCAGTCTGGTGGTTTAAATGAGAATGTTCTTCACAGGCTCATATATTTGAACATTTAGTCACTAGGCTGTGGAACTCTTTGAAAGGATTAGAAGGATTAGGAGGTGTGGCCTTATTGAAGGAAGTGTATCATTGGAAGTAGACTTTGAGGTTTCAATAGCCTGTGCCCAGTCTTTCTCTGTCTCTGTCTGTGGGTCAGGGTGTAGCTTTCAACTGATTCCCCAGCACCATGTCTGCTTGCCATGTTCCCTACTAAGTTCCCTGCCACGATGATAATGAACTAAGTCTCTGAAATGGTAAGCATCCCCCAGTTTAATGCGTTCTTTTTGAAAGAGTTGCCTTGGTCTTGGTGTCTCTTCTCAGCAATAGAACAGTGACTAAGACAGTATCCAAGATAGTGTTGGTAAAGGTAGCTGATATGTAGCAGTTATCAGCACAGGCAGGCCAGCAACAGCATCTTCTGGGGCATAGGAGCACAGATGTTGCCAGGGCCTCTATGCAGTACATCAGCATAGAGACACAGGGCCCATCACCTTGCACAGGACAATGTGGGCCTTGCCAGTCTTGCTCCCTGAGCAGCCTCTCTGCACGGGGACAGTGGAAACCTTGGCAAGTGATGGTCTTTCAGATGGCAGAGGCCACCTCCTTGGAACGCTTATGACCCAGGCCAACATGACATTTGTCCCAAAAGCCTTAAACCTGGTCGGTCTGCGGATGTACCTACCACACACTCATTTAACAAGGTTTCTGCTTCTGTGCTCCTGACCTCTGAGATCCAGCAAAGATTTGTGAAGCTGAGCCAGCCCTACCCTGACCAGGAAGCAGAGTTCTCATTCTGCCCTTGGCCCCTAAACTGACCATCTTCCAAACTCCAAACTTCCCCTTCAAACAGTTATATAAGTGTTCCTTGAGGCCTGGAAACTTCCAGATGGCTTTGAGATCCACCCCACCAGCTGCTCTGGGGATGTGAGTGTTGGCTACTTCCTGAGGACATGGACCAGCTGTCAAAGATGACCAAGCATGCTGACGGTGGACCTAGCCCAACTCCACAACAGTCTTTGTATCTCTGTGGCCCCTTGTGAAAGCCACAGAACCCGAGGACAGAGCCAGAATGACCCCAACATCTGGGCCACAACCTCCACCAGCAGCCCATCAGCCTCAGGGGAAGGTGCGTGGGTGACCCCTGTCCAGTCCAAACAATGGCTCTCTTGTCCCTTCCTCTGCCTGAGTACAAGTCCTGGGTCCTAAGCTGCCATCACTACTGTGACCATGAGCCACAGGACTCCCAGGCCCTAGTGAGGCAGTCACTTGGAAAGTTTGTGGAAGTTCCTATCTGGGGACTTCATTTATACTGAAGATAATGGCTGGACAAGGGTAGGAATACTTGCTGAGCATGTACAAGGCCTCAAATTTGATCCCTAGAATAAAAACAAAACAGACAAACAAACAAACAATGGGGGGGGCATTCCATCCAGAAATACCTAAAGGTAGACCAAGAACCTAAAATCTTGACAAGGGTCCAGGTAATTTGACCATTGCTCTTCACGGTTTTTTGGGAAGACCCTCCCCTTCTCTACAAGGTAGGTGAAGATTAAAGGTGAGAACAGAGCTTTCCTGTCCTCTAGGTATAAACTTGGGATTAAAATGGCAGGCTCCTCAAGAAGTGGAGAAAATCAAAGATTTTGAGCTCATTTTTACTAAAGTACAAAGGGCTAACGGCACACCAGTTCCCAAAGAAAAATAAATATGAGCGCCCGGGCTGTGAGATCCAGAAGCCAGGGCCCCTCGACTTTGATCAAGGGTCTCATGGCTTCAAAATAGAGTTCGTGTCTAGATGCCCATGGCTAGGAGGCACAGAGTACCCAGGATAGTGCAGAAGAACCGGTAGAAAAGGCAGAAGGTGCCTCCTGTGACAGTTCCCCCTTCCTCCTTGCAACTCATGGCAAGTTCCATCCAAGGGTTGGGAAAAAACACCAGGGGAGAGCGCAAGGGACTCCCAGGAAGCAGCGCCCTTAGTTCTGGAAGATGGGGTGTACTGGCTAATTTCCTGTTAACTTGAGATGAGGTAGTCATCAGAGAGGAGAGACCTTGGCTAAGAAAAAGCCTCTGTAAAGCTGAGTGGTAGACAAGCCTGTAGGGCATTTTCTTAATGAGTTATTGATGGGGGGCGGGTGTCGTCACCCCTGGGCTGGTGGTCTTGCGTTGTATAAGAAAGGGTAACCCATGAGGAGCAATCCAGTAAGCAGCATGCCTCCGTTGCCTCTGTATCAGCTCCTGCCTACGGGTTCCTGCCCTGTTTGAGTTCCTGCCATGATTCCTTCAGGGATGGACTATGGATGTGGAAGTATAAGTCAAATAAACCTTTTCTCTCTCCCCAACTTGCTTCTGGTCATGGCGTTTCATCATAGTAACAGTGACCCAAACTAAGGTAGCAGGGGAGCGGGGTATTGCTTTAATAGGACTGATCATGTTTTGGTGAGGATTGTTGATGGACTTTGAATGTTTGGGCTTGAAAAGCCATTGAGTATTGAGAGCTCAGTTAGCTGTTCTGAGCTGCTCTGTAGGAGCTTGGAGGATAAGAGTATTGAGTGAGAACCTGGCTTGTGAAGTTGCAGAGGGAAGCATAGGCTCTCCGGGGCCATTTGTGTGAAGTATCTGTGGTTCCGGTCAGCTGGGACTGAAGAATTGACTGTGATTAACAAGAGACCAGCATCACTGCAGAGACATCTTCTGGGAAGTGTTTCCTCAGGGTCAGAACACAGAAGATATGGTCCAGAGGTGGCCAAAGTTGTACTTCACCTTGGCAGCTGATCTCGGGAATGCACAAGAGTCACCCAGGTGGTACTGGTTTGAAGCCATCAAGAGATCAGGGAGAGCCACTGAGGTTTGGCACCGTGAGAGGCCATTTGGTGAAGGTGCAGCTGGAGCCCCAGCACTGAAGAGGGTCATGGAGACAAGCTGAGGTTTTACACTATGAAGAGAATCTATAAGAGGCTATTGGAGGAAGTGCAGACCCGTTGCAGCAGGAGACCCCAGTATCTTGGAGATGCTAAGACCATGGGAGCATGTAGCAGCAGCATGGAGCCAACCAGAGCCTAGAAGACAAGCTGTGTGTGCTGCAGAGGGCGGAGCTGGAGAATCGACCCAAGCTCGTTGGAGGAGCCCAGAGGATCGGAAGTGAATCCCAGATACCGGATATTGAGTTATTTACGCTGCTGAGGTTCGCTTTTGTTTTCTTCGGATTGTGACTGCACCTAGTTCTTCCCTCTTGAAATAAGAAAGCACTCATTTATTTTGGATTTTACAAGAGCCCTCACTTGAGAAACTTAACATTTCTGAAAGACCCTTTTGGTTTTTTACAGAGACTGAACTTTTGAAGTGTTCAAATTGGTAATGACTATGGGACTTTTAAGTTTGTGATATGTTTTAAATTTCTGATATTTATTAATCTGAGATCTTGGAGATGAACCAAAAAGGGGGGTATGTCTTAAAAAGTGTCATATGTCAAGCTGATGAAATGTCAACTGTGCTAATTTGACCCAGGCTAGAGTCACCTGGGAGGAGGGAACCCTAATTGAGAAAATGCCTCCATTAAGATTGGGCTACAGGCAAGCCTGGGAAGCATTTACTTAATTAGTGATCAATGGGTGGAGCCATCCCTGGGCTGGTGGTCCTGGGTTCTATAAGAAAGCAGCTGAGCAAACTATGAAGGGCAAGCCAGCAAGCAGCGCCCCTCCACGGCCTCTGCATCAGCTCCTGCCTCCCGGTTCCTGCCTCTGTTTGAGTTCCAGTCCTGACTTCCTCCGGTGATCAACAGTGATATGGAAATGTAAGCTGAATAAACCCTTTCCCCTCCAAGTAGCTTTTGGTCATGGTGTTTCATCTTGGCAACAGTGACCCAAACTAAGACACAAGGCTCTTAGCTTTCTCCACTCTCACCCCTCTCTACCCCCCAGAATCATATGCAGCCCAGGTATATAGGTGCAGAAAATGGGTACAAATGAAACCCGAGCTGACTGTAAATAACAGCAACATTTATGCAGATCATTCTTTTGAGCTGAACTATTGAAGAGTAGATCTATGATTCCAGCACTCCTATACCAAGGTGGATGTGGAGACAGGTGTCCCTGAAGCTCATAGGCCAGCTAGCCCGACTGGCATCACAATCTCAACAAGAGACTCTGTCTCCAATGAGGTAGGAGGTGAAGGAGGTGAGGGCTAACACCCAAGGTTGTCCTCTGTCCTCTGTCCGCACACTGCCACATATGTGCCTGTGCACACACATGCATGTATGAACATACATACATACATACACACACACACACACACACAGAGAGAGAGAGAGACAGACAGACAGAGAGAGAGAGACAGGCAGAGAAACACACAGACAGAGAGAAACACACAAAAAACACACACACATACACACACACACACACACAGAGAGAGAGAGAGAGAGAGAGAGAGAGAGAGAGAACCAAACAGTCCTGGTTGTGGGCTGGAGAGATGACTAAATGGTTAAGAACACTTACTATTCTTGCAGAGGATACAAATTTGGTCCCCAGCATCCGCATTGGATGGCTCATAACCTCCTCTCCAAGGGATCTGATGTCCTGCCTGGTGGAGGGGGCTTAGATCTACCCCACGGTCACCATTCAATATGTCAGGACATTTGCTTAAGGAGCAGACCACATGAATTGTGAAAATCTGTGGGTTTTATTTTTTCAATCTGGCTAGAGGTTGTGCATTTGGCAAACTTCTTTGTCAGTATCCACCCATAAGAAATGGAAACTTGTGTTCATACAAAAGCTTGCAGGAGGACACTCACAGCAGCCCTAGACACAAAAGCCAAGTGGATGCTGTCTAGATGCCTGTCAACAATGAGAGCTATAATCCAAGTGTGGAATATTATGCTGCCTATAAAAAGGGAAGGCAGTCTGGCACAAGCTACCACATGGATGATTCTCAAAGTCCCTGTGCGGTAAGAAGCCAGACATGACCCAGGTAGTATGACATATATAAACTATCCAGGGCAGGCAGAGTTGGGCCCCTGAAGCCCAGCAGAGCAGAGTCGAACCGTCAATCACGTTGGGGATTTTCCTCAGGCCCTAGGATGGTTAATATTAACAGTCAACAGTTTAAAATTACCTAGGAGACAAACCTCAGGCTTGTGTAGATTAGGTCAATTGATCAGAGTTAATTAAACCTCTGGGCAGAACACATCACTCAGGCGTGAGGAATGGTACCTGGCCGGAGGAGAAGGGCACAAGAGTCTGTCAGAAGTCGGGGTGTTGGGGACGTTTAGGGGCATGGGGAGCTTGTGAGTCAGAGCTGGTCCACTCAAGTTGGATGAACCCATGGCCCAGTCTGTGACTGATCCTCAGAGTCCACCAGGAAGGACATGGGAAGGGCAACCTGGACAGCACACATGTTGATTAGGGCTCATCTGTCATCCACTCTAATCAATTCTTCCTCAGTAGAGACAGATGGTGAGTAGGGCTACTCCAACCTGGCCGGTGGGCAGTGGAAGGGGGGACCCTGGATGTCTGTACTTCCACCCAGGAGAACCCCTCAGCCCCAGCCCAGGGCTCTGTTTCCCCTTTCACTCCGGGATTGGGTTCTTACAGGAGCTGGCCTGTGTTCTCTGCAGGGCTGGAGGTTGTGTCCCCAAGGTCTCCCTGACTAAAGAAGAGCTCAGGGAACAGTCCCCTCGTGGGCGCCTTCTCCGGCTCCCCAGGTCTGCTGACACGCCCCTGAGCATAGCACCTTTGGTGATTACTATTGGCTGACACCTCGATAGGATCCAGGATCACGTAGGAGAAGAGCCTCTGGAGACAACTGTGGTGCGTTTCTAGACCTGGTTAACTGAGGAAGACCAGCCCTGAATGTGGGCAGGGCCTGCCCTGAGTATGGGCGGGGCCATCTCTGAATGTGGGCGGGGCCTGCCATGAGTGTGAGCGGGGTCTGCCCTGAATGTGGGCGGGGCCTGCCCTGAATGTGGGCTGCTCCACCCCATCAACTAGGGTCCTTCACAGCATCAGAAGAAGGTGAGCTGAGCACCAGCATCTGCCTCTCTCTGCTTCCTGCTGTAGGAGACATGGGACCAGTTGCCTCCTGCTCCAGGCATCAGGCCTTTTCCACCATGGGACTGGACTGTACGCTCAAACTGTGAGCCAAGACAAATGCTTTCTTCCATGAGTTGCTTGTGTCGGGGGTGCTGTCACAATGGCAAGGAAGGTGACAGATTCAGCCATTCCACCATCTTTAGCCCCCATTATCTGTCACCATGGCCATCTCCTCATCTCTTCCACTCTGACCTTCTGCAACCACATACAGAGATCCTTTTGACGACCCTTCCCCACCCACCCACAGCCCAGGCTCCTCCCTTATCTCAAGGCTGTCCCTTGAGCCACTGCTCAAGTTTCTGTGGTCCCATGTGCGAATCTGGGCAGCTTAGATCAGGATTCACACAACCTCGGCTTTGAGGTGTGACTCTACAAACATCTCTTCCGTTACCAGCTTCCATTCCTGGCTTCCCTCTGCCATGGTGGAATGGCTTATCCTTCTCAACCTTCTTTGCATCTGGGCTTGAACATATGATGGTGACTGGCCGGTTGCTTGTGAACAGAAGCCCTTTTCTTCCTTCTTGCTGTCTGGGGTGTACATGTGATGGCAGGAGCTACAGCACCTACTACTTTGGGTCCAAAGATGGAAGTTAGTTATGAATGGGAGCCGAATCAGCAGCCCTGTCTGGTGCCTGTCTTGCTCAAAAACAGTTTGTCAGGTTGTCTTTCTGTCGCTCGAGCCAATATTGTACCATAACTCAGACACATAGGGCCAGGGCTCTCTGCCTTGGTTCCTGCCTGATCTTGTAGAAACTGCTGAAGCCATTGACCAGACTTTGTGCTCATCATTATAGGCGGTAGGAGAGCTTCATGCCCGCTCAAACCTTCTGTGCCAGAATCTGTGACCTAGCAAGACCCCAGCCACTGGGCCACCTCGCACTCGGGCTCCTGCCCTGGTTGCTCTGCACCCCCAGGGTGGCCTGTGTTTCCTGGGAAAACTTGTCTGTTCCCTGAAGTATGCACTTAGGTCCTTGCTCTGCTTCTGAGAACACAGGTTGCCACCCTATTGAGCTGCCTGGCTCCTCAGGGATGCGGCTGGGACACCGGAGGGTCCCTGTCCTTATCCAAGCCTGTGCCCAAGTCCCGACCTTGAGATAGAGCACTCCCGTGACAGCTCAGGCACCTCCCCAACACTTAGCTCAGTCTGCTGTTCCTCCCTGGCCCTGGTCCCCTCCCAGCTAAGGTCACGGCCAGGTTGAGCAGCTGTGTCCTCAGGTGTACTGCTGGGAAGCCCTGGCCTGTGCCCATTCCCTGCCCAACGCCAGGCCCTTTCAAAGCCTGGTCAGCGTCTTGGTGCTGGCTCTGCCTGCCTGGCTAGCCTGGCTTGGTCTGGCATTGCTTGGTTTGGAACCCACGCACTGATCCTGGGCGCTGATCCTTGCCTGCCCTTGTCCCACGGCTTTGCTTGGCTCTGTCAATACCGACCTCAAATCACTTTCTTGGCCTCCAGTTCTGATCTCTTTCTCTTATTACCATGGTGCCCTGACAACGTAATGGACTTACCAGGACAGCCCAGCGCCCGGCCCTGAGTTCAGATCTGGCAGAGACCAGAGCTCAACCAGCCAGGCTCAGGTCAGTGTGGACATCCCTGGCCAGCTGGCCCATCCCTTGACTGCTCCATGCCAAGCCCAGGGTACCGCCGGCATTTGAGTCCCAGGACCCTTGAGGGGTGCAAGGCAGATGACCCCATCTTACTGCCACATGTGAGACCCACAGACCACCCTGGCCATCGGGAGACATGTGGCTGGCTGACTGCCTCAGGCTAACCTGCTCTCTCGCCATTGGCTCCAGCTGACTTGCCTTCCAGAAACCCCATTTCCTGTGCCTGAATTTCACCCTGCTGGCGTCCTGACTCATAGAGGGTTCTTTGGTCGATAACTTCCTAGAACTAACAGAAGACATCTGGGACACGGAGAAAGACATGATGGTCTGTGAGAACAAAGTGCACCCCCATCTGTGTATGTGTGTGTGCTACACGTGTGTACCGGTGTGTGTGGAGCAGAGATCAACCTTTGGTATTGCTCCACAGACACTCACCACCACCACCCCACCACCCCCTTTTTCGAGAGACATTCTCTCACTACCCTGGAACTTTCCAACTAGGCTAGGCTAGCCGCCAGCCCTAGGGACCCTCCTGCCACTGACTCCCCACTGCGGGGATTACAGGTGTGGGCCACCGTGCTTGTTTAGGCACTGGGGATGTGACTCGGACCCTACTGCTTGTGTGGTAAACACCTTACGGGCTGTTCTGACCTTCATCTCCAGCCCCAAAGCCATTTTTCCTACGGAAGAGTTTCAGTCTTCAGATGGAAAGAGTCTTCTGAATTAGACAGCAACCTCATTCATAGCTGACAGAACCCTAGATTATATGAAGCACCCCTTCACTTCCAGGTAGTCTCGTAGCCCAGGCTAGCCTTGAATCCACTGTGTAGCTGAAGATGACCTTCGACTGCCGAGCCTCTTACCTCAACTCTAGTGTGGGGATGGCATGTTCTACTCGGTCTGACCCCTTCTCTGCCCAAGGCTCATCTGTAATTGTTTTTTTTTTTTAAGATTTATTTATTTTATGTAAGGACACTGTAGCTGTCTTCAGACGCACTAGAAGAGGGCGTCAGATCACTTTACAGATGGTTGTGAGCCACCATGTGGGTGCTGGGATTTGAACTCAGGACCTTTGGAAGAGCAGTCAGGTGCTCTTAACCACTGAGCCATCTCCCCAGCCCTCATCTATAATTGTTATGATCCACCCCTTGTTCCCACTCTTGTGTGTGAAGTCTCCAGCCCTACAGTTTCCAGTTTAGTTGAAGGATCGCTGTCATTGTGTATAAGTGCTTATGATGTGTGGAGCCCAACCTCAGCTGACACCTCATCCCTATGAAGTGAGCAGACTCCCGTCCCCACATATAGAGAGGATGACAAGCTCAGAGAGGTCGAGCCAGTGTCCCAAGCATTCACAGCAGGGCCCATACTAGCTCTCTCATGGAGGACAGAGGTGTCCTGGTGACTCATTCAGGAATGTCTGTCTTCTTGTTGGTTTTGTTTTTTCCAAATGAGAACCAGTTGTTGTTGTTTTGGGCTGGGCTGGGTGCTGGTGACCTCGAAATGGGAAGCCGGGGGCCTTTCCAGAGTGCGTGGAAATGTTGACCCTATGTCTCTCAAATGCGCTCGCAGGAAATAAATCATATAGAATCACGTTAGAGAGGCTGGCTGGGCTTAACCCCCAAATTGCTTCCAGCCCTTTGGAAAACATTTTTCCTCGTGTTTGTTTATCTCAACATTTTTTCCCCTTGTGCAGAATTTCCAGATCTGGCTTTCAAGGCTGTTAACTGTGGTGCATGAACCTACTCTGTGCTCACAAGGATCATTGGCTCACAGTCAGCCTCACGCAGGGGCAGGGAGCACCATCTGATTGTCTCACAGGTCCACGGACATTCTATCATCCTAGGCCCCACAACCCTCCCTGTCAGAGTTGCTAACCCAGACTTCCAGGGTCAGGTGCCCCTTCTCCCCACCTCGGCTCTCTTAAGGAAATCCTGGACAGGTAGGTCCCCAGGTCCCCATTCTAGTGGCCCTCATGTGACTTCACTGCACACCATTCCTCCAGTAGTGTGTGACTCCAATAATGTTCCCACCACCAGATCAGCCCATCGGATGGCCCTGCCAAGCCAGCTACAGACCTTAGAAGGTTCTAGAATAGCTGGGCAGTGGTGGTGCACGCCTTTAATCCCAGCACTTGGGAGGCATGAGGCAGCAGATTTCTGAGTTCGAGGCCAGCCTGGTCTATAGAGTGAGTTGCAGGACAGCCAGGGCTACACAGAAACCCTGTCTTGAAAAAACAAAACAAATAAACAAAAAAGAAATTTCTAGAACATCAGAGGAGTCAGAAACTACTGATGATCTCATTGCTGTCGCCTGTTTCAACTTCTGTGTCCCCCAAACATCAAAAGCACTCGGCAGGAAGGAGGGGTGCTCCACCCAGAGCATGTTCCCCAAACATCAGGTGAGACACAGAGAAAAGCAGATATTTTTTTCTGGGTTCCCTCTTACCCACCCAAGGCTACAAATGCCTTCCTCAGTTTCTGCTGAATACCGAGTAGAAATAACAGAATGCCAGATAGAAATAACACTGCCTACCTACCCAGAGCTGGCATCAGGCAGACAGAGCCAGACGGTGGTCATAAAGGCGGGTGGTTGTCAACTACACCAGGGAGCTAAGAGAGCCTGTCCAGCTCCCACCATGGAAGAGAGGAGCAGGCTGAGGGCCTGGGAGGTAGCACTAGGTGGGGTTTCCTGGGGAAGGAGACCAGGGTAGCCAGATCTCATCCAGGCACAGGGACCTGGCCTGAAAGAACGGTATACAAGTGAAATGGGGCTCATGACGGTCAGATTGGTGGTGGGGGCCCACTAAAACTGGGACTGTGGTCTTTAGCTTAGATACCCAAATGATGCCCAGTTGGAAGGGACCAAGCATGAACTGGCCAAGCTTCGTCAGAGGAGTCTTCGTCATGGTAGTCATGGTACCCAAGAAGCCCACATGAGGCTCTGACCCAGTTTGAAAAGAGGATGGGCATTTTGGGGCATCTGAGGGGGTCAGGGCACCCCTATTCCCAGGAAGCTAAGGCAGGGTTGCAGACAACAGCAACAGCTGGAAAGACCAGTCACAGAAGCTTCCAGAATACCCCATCCATCAACAGTTTCCAACCTTTTTCAGAAGACTGGGAATGGGGTGGACACCTCTCTGTTGGTAGCATTCAGAGGCTCTCTATGGACTCCCCATGGCTTCTCTGACCCTGGGGCACCATTCCACATGGTACATGTGAGGTTCTGCCCTACCTGACCTGAAAATGGCCAGATTCCTGCCCCAGAGGGATCTAGATCTGGATCCTAGAGACTTTTTTTAAAAGATTTATTTATTTATTATATGTGAGTACACTGTAGCTATCTTCAGACACACCAGAAGAGGATGGCAGATCTCTTTACAGATGGTTGTGAGTCACAATGTGGTTGCTGGGATTTGAACTCAGGGCCTTCGGAAGAGCAATCAGTGCTCTTAACTGCTGAGCCATCTCTCCAGCCCAGATCCTAGAGACTTAAAGAGGCTCAGCAGTGTGGCCCACCCTGGTGCAACACAGCTCCTCGTATCCCAAATGCATGGGTCCCAATAGGCAGCCCTACCACCTACAGGCTGTGCTACAATGTTACTTACAGCTATGCTGGCTCGGCTCTGGGAAGGAGGTAGTGAGGCTGGGAAATGTCACATCCCCCCCACCTCGTGACTCATGTGGGGGAAAAAGTTCACATGAGTAACGCCCCCCCCCCAATCCCACGGAGGCACCAACTCCCTGGCCTGACACACAAGCAGCTCATTTCTCCTTCCAGAAGCTTCTGGGAGCTTTTGTACTTCTGACCCTAAGGAGCGTGACTAACAAACACATTAGGGATGGAGGGGTGAGCTCATCAGAGCGTGCTCGAGCCACAGATCAATACGTTTTCGAACGATAGGATATTTATAGACTCAAAGTGTCTCCCTGCCAATTATTTCTTATTTACAAAGAGGGGAACTCAGAAGATGGACGCGGCTGATTCAGGTTCCATCGGTGATCACACTGATACCAGGTAGTAGGGCGAACCCACTCTCACGAGATGCCCTAGGAGGGCCCCATGACTCTCTGTGCTGGCCTTGTTTGAATACTTAACTCAGAGCTCATCTTGAAAGCTAGGCATGGTGATACATGCCTTTAATCCTAGCATTCAGGAGGCAGAGGCAGGAGGGTCTCTGAGGCCAGCCTGGTCTATATAGTGAGTTCCAGGACAGCCAGGGCTACACAGAGAAACCCTGTCTCGAAAAAAACAAACAACAACAACAAAAAACCAACAAAAAAAAACCCTTGAGGATAGACACTCAGAGATAAGTATCCCAAAGCCAAGGTGGGGACACAATGGGCCAGCGAGATGGATCAGCAGATAAGGTGCTTGCTGCCAAGACTAATGGCCTAGTCTGGTTTCTGTGAGTTCGATTTCCAGGACATGCAGAGTAGAATGGGGGAACTGAACGACTTCCAAAAATCGTCCCCCGACCTCTAGAAGCATGCCCAGGACATAACACGCATATAAACGAATGTAAAAACTTAAAATCACTTTCAAAAGAAAGAAGGCGGGGGCCATGTTATCACTAAGTGCAGTGTGTTAGGAAAGGAAACAGCTTTCAGGGCCATTTGAGATAGTTGTTCACACTTGAGTGTAAAGCAGAACTTTGACAACTGAACTAACTGGCTCTGTTGACGCCGACTTGGTCCTTAGGCTGGGCTTGTGAAAGCACCTCGATTCTTGGAGCTGTTCACAGTTGTGCCTGTGTACAAGGGCGTGTGTGGCTATGACCTGCCATCAAGTGACTTCAGAAAAATTCATGTATGTGTACATGTGTATGTGTGGTCGAAGGATTGTGGATGATGATGATGATGATGATGATGCAGAGAGGGTCACGATCTAAACCTTCAGTGAGTCTGCGCGGGACTGACTGGCTGATTTGATTCATTTTCTGTGAGTTTGAAATTTATCTGTTGCATAGTCTTTTCCTCAGAAGGGAAACAGTCCTTCTGCCAGGGAGGATGGAGGCTCCTAAGACTCGATGACAGAAGCTTAGAAAGTTCCAAGATGTCCAAGGCTCCACCCCATGTTTATAAGAGTAAGACACAGTTTTTGGAGGACACTCTTCCATAGAGCTGCCTGCAAGTTGCTCAGGGCCCCAACGCCACCCCAGAATTCAGTTTGGAGGCATCACCTATGCTGAGCTGTTCAATGAGGCAGCTACCTGAGTCACCCGTGCTCCAGTGACCCTGGAAACCTCACTGGTTCACCGTGCTGGACTTTGGTGGATCTGTTGACAGTGCCGTCCGTATCTGGGGTGAATGAACGTTTGTTTGCATTTCCTCGGGAAGTCACACAATATCAAAATACAAAGCTATTGTTTGGTTTGAATGTAAAATGTGTCTCTACCCCATTCTGAGTGCTGGGTCCCCAGCTAATGACACTAATTTGAGGAGGTGGTAAAACTTTTAGGGGCAAGTATACCTGGAGAAAGTAGGCAGGGGACATGTCCTTAAAAGCACACCACCCTACCGGCTTCCTGTCTCCTCTTCTTCCTGGTCAATGTGATGTGAAGAGCCTCATTGTGGCCTCCCACAGCCATGATCCAAGCATGCCTTATCATGTGATAGACGGAAGCCCTTGGAAGCCTCCATGAGCCTAACCAACTGTTTCTCCCTTGATTCTGTCAGGCACAGAGGTCACAGAGATTTAAAAAAAAATCAACTAATACAATTACCAAAAGGAAGAGAGAAAGGAAGCAGGGTCCGGAAGCTTCTCTGGCCTGGTATTGCTGCAGCTTTGTTTTCCTGCGGTTCTATTTGAGTCAGGCTATGTGTAGCCCAGAGCCACTGGCTAGAGACCTGGGCCTTTCTCCAAGTACTGTGTCTTCTTCACCAAGCGGATTCAAGTTCCACTTGGGAAGACATTGTTCAGCCCGGAACAGCCTTGATCAGCTTCCTGCCCACTGCTCACTCAGCTGTGGCCTGGCTCCAACGTCATCCCACACATCTGTCTAAATGAGGCCCTGGCCCCACTGGCCCATCTTAGCTGCCTTTGGCCCCCTTGCCAGCTGTAAGCAATCCACCACCTGCCACTCAACTCTTGTTAACAAGAGGCAAGCAGGAGGCCAGGATGCAGTCCAGAGGCTGGGAGGGACCTTCCGGAACTGCTGGACTTGGGCACAGGCTTCTTCTTTGTCTCCAATTCCACTTCACCCACCTGACCAGAAAGGCCTGAGGCTAATGCGATGCTGTGGTGGCCCCAAGCCCACCTGCGCACCACAGGACCTCCGTGCCAGGCGTGGGTGTGGAACTGTGCCATCTCCTTCATCTGCAGCACATCTAGCCCGCCAGACTTATGCTCCTGTGACATTTACCAAGGGGAAACTGACACCACAGAGTCATCCTGTGCTGTGCTGACAGAGGCAGCCCGCTGTTTTCCTCTCCCTTGTCAGGGTGAACTTATGAAGGTGCTTTTTTTCCTTTTCTTCTTTCTGCAGCCTCAGACTGGGACTGCAGAGCTCACGCATGCCACACACGTGCTCCACCAGTGAGTCCACCCTTGGTGTAATTGTTTTCCTCAAAAGAATCTTGAATGAATAGCACACTCGTGGTAGATGTCAAAGGCCACAGAGATGTCTACAGACCTAGCACCTGTGATGCAACTGCTAGACACTGCTGTCAGCTACAGGGGAATCAGGGCAGAGTCCATGTGAATGCCTTGGGTTTCAGAGACCAAAATGAGACACTCAGTACCCAGCCTGAAACCAGTCATGCTGAGGTAGGGGTGCTAAGGCGGGGATGCTGAGGTTAAGATGCTGGCATTGGGATGCTGGGGTGGGAATGCTGGGTGGGGAGACTGAGGTGGGGATGCTGAGGTGGGGGTGCTGAGGTGGGGTTGCTGAGGTGAGATGCTGAGGTGGGGATGCTGAGGTGGGGTTGCTGAGGGGGTGCTGAAGTGGGAATGTTGGGTGAGGATGCTGAGGTGGGATGTTGAGGTTGGGGTGCTGAAGTCAGGATGCTGAGGTGGGGACAGTAGGATAGAGAATTCTGAGTGACCTAGTGTATACTGAGTTCAGTGCAGACCAAGTCCTGTCTTCAACTAGATTCTTATCCCATCGCCCTCCATAAAGGAATGAGCAGACAGTAAAGGGTACAAATGGCAAGCACTTTTATTGTCATTTCATCCAGACTGGCCATTTTGAATTTAAATAAAGCCACGTGAACTCTCAGTCTCAGTGGGATACTAGCCAAGAGAGGTTCCTGACAATCGTGCTTACAAGTGCTATAGCTTAGCAATGCAATGTCTAAGGTCCATAGAACAACAAACAAAACCACACACACACACACACACACCAAAAACCAAACAAACACAGAACAAAACCAAAGAAGGCTTGTGGGAGGCAACAATGGCTACCTCATAAAACTAGATCTTCCCACTCACTGGGAGGCAAGTAAGGCAGGCTTCTTAGCCTCAGTTTTTAAAAAAAGCCCTCAAGTTTGGTACACTCTGTCCTGTACACCCAGCACAGCTTTCCCTCTGTCTTGTATACCCAGCACAGCTTTCCCTTCATTCTGTATACCCAGCACAACTTCCCCTCAACCCCCTGTATACCCAGCACAGCTTTCCCTTCTTTCTGTATACCTAGCACAACTTTCCCTTAATCCCCTGTACACCCAGCACAGCTTTTCCCAGCCTCTCACCTCACTGTCCATCTCCTGACTTCCTTGGCCATCTTCAAATGCTACCCCAAGGCCACCAAGGTCCCTAGCAGAGGAGGTGCACATTCATCACCCTTCCTCCATTGCCTCAGTTAGCCCCTGCTTCCTGTGTCATTGGGAAAATACAGTGTGCATGGGAGGTCTTCTCCAAATCCTTCAATCATCCATTTGTATTTGTTAATTTACTATATTAAATGACCAATTAATGTAATAAGGTTATTAGTTCTTAGATTTTTTCTATAAGTCAGTATCATCTTGCATGGATGGAAACACACACTGGCAGTCCAGCACTTGGCAGGTGGAGGCAGGAGGATCAGGGGTTCAAGGCCAGCCTCAGCTTTCTGAGGGCTACAAGAGATGGTCTCAAAACATCAAAACAGAAAAAATCAATCAAAATTATCTTCTTAATGAATATT
Organism: Tokudaia tokunoshimensis; assembly: GCA_036184795.1. Lineage (NCBI taxonomy): Eukaryota > Metazoa > Chordata > Mammalia > Rodentia > Muridae > Tokudaia > Tokudaia tokunoshimensis. The sequence goes on from BTHU01000020.1 coordinate 47,178,366, forward strand.
TAACAGTGGTTTCCCAGACACTGTGTAGGGACATGAACCTGTATAGTGGCTGACAGGCTCTGTCCCCTTGACCTCTGTGGGCCCAACATGAGCTTGGTGTTGCACCAGCTCCAGCCGTCCCTAGACCATGCTATACAGCGGCCTTCCTCAGTCCAGGCTCCTGGGCCCCACACCTCACTATTCCTGCCTCAGGAAATAAAGTATGTGTGTGGGTCTCCTGGGAACACCCCTAAACTTGCCCACTCCCTGTGGCTGAGACAGAAAATATCTGTAGGTCCCGTGTTCTTCTCCAGGTTGGGGACAGGCCAGGAGAGGACATAACACCCGCCCATGTGACTTCGCTGGGGGTGTTTTGAGAGACTCTGTTTGGGTTGATCAAAGTAAAACCTAAAGGAAACCTGGTGTCCTGTGGGCAAACAGACACTGTATGTAAGAGCCTGCTGAAAGCCAGTGTTGCTACTACACAGACCACGGAGGTAGCTGAGGAGGAAAGACTCTAGGTTAGCATTTCTAAATTTCTACTCCTCCTCTCCCCATTCTCCCCCACCACCACCCTCCATCCCCCCATCCCCAATCCCCAAACCAGGGAAGGCTTCTGGAAGGGCTGGGACAATGTAGTTTTGAACCCCGCCCTCTGGTGGCTGTGTGTGGCAGTGCACCCTCAATGCTGGCAGTATTGGGCCATAGGAAGGCTGCCTGGACGGGGACCGGCCTTCACCACTGCAATACTGTCACAGAGATGCTGTCACGGGGATGGCAGGTGAAACAAAGCTCTCAGAGGCAGCCTCTGCACAAAGGCACCACCTGCACCTTACCTGCAGAAGGTATCTGAGAGAGCTATGCCAATCTCCTCTCCGGGCAGCCTGGTACTCCTCAACTACTCTGAGCATTCCCAGACAGAAGGCCTGGCTACTCCGTAGTTTGTTTTTCCCCCTCTTGAGTCTGCCCTCTGAAGTTGAGCAAGCGACGGGTGGAATGTAATTACCTTCCCAAGCCGTTCTGGAGGGGTTATGAGCCTTAGACTTTAGACCCACGTGTATGGTTTATGTGCAGACAGACAGGTGAAGAGGTGGCTGAGCTCTCCGCCATACAGGAGGTCAATCAACCGGCCAATCTGCTTCTTGGCCATCCCAGGCCCTGCTGACCCTCCCTCTCACAGGCAGGCCTGGCTCTGTCTGAAGTCACAAATGCTTATCACTGCTTGGGAGAGGCACTCGTCACGCTTTGGCATGTCCTCAAAGCCCAGCTTCAAGCAAAAGATCTCTATCTGCCGCTCTGCTGCCCCAGAGACCTGGAACTGGAACCAGGCAGACTTTCTGGAAAGCAAGGCAGACAGGTTTGGATGTAGATCCAAGACCTGGTTCCTTTGATGCCAGGACCTGGTCCTCTTCCTCCTCCTACCCTGGGTGTCCTCCGGTGGTGAAGGTTTGAGAGACACCATGACTTCCCCTGCATCCCTCCTAGGAATACAAAAGGAACACACATCGTCTTCATGCACAGGGGCTCCAGCGCTGAAGCCTCTTGTAAATGGTCACATTCTGGGAGAGCTGAGGCCAGACAGACATACCGGAACTGGATAGTGGGACAAACTGGTTGTCACCACACCTCACTCTCAAGAACAGATGTTCTGGGGGCTGTAGCCAGGACAGAGTGACAGGCTAGGCTCTCTCCCAAGCTGACCCCTATGGTCCTAGGCCAGGGTCAAGTCACCCCACCCACCCAACCGGACACCTAAGTGCCTCTGGGTTTGACAGAAGAAAACAACCTGGAGAAAGGCGCATCCTACAAGAGCCATGCTGGCAGGCGGCAGGAGGCCAGGAGTTCCACAGGCAAGTGAGGAGAGGGAGAGGGAGAGGGCGGGGCCTGTGGAAATTTCCCAGGACTGTGCACTGGGAAGTAGGGGTTTGGCAAGTCTGCCTGTTTCCTCGGCCGCACAAGGTTTCTTTGAATAGAATCTGAAACAGCAGGAAGGTGGAAATGGCTGGGAACACTGGTTTTGGTGAGAGTCTCTGCTTCTAGAAGAAATGCCAGAGGCCAGCAGCAGGAGTCCATTTTGCTCACCTGTGGTTGGCAGAGCCCCGAAGACTCCAGATATCCCGACCCTAACTCCCCAAACCTGGGCTTGCAAAGGGGCCTCACACATGTGGTGAGGGGGCTTGAGGGAGGAGCCGCCCAGGCTGCCAGATGGTTCTCACAAGACACCCAAGGCCTTCAGGTGGGAGAGCCTTTGCACCAGCCATAGTCAGAGGGAAAGGGACTAAGAAAGGCAGAGAGAAAGCAGCGTGCTCGATGGTGGAGGCAAGACTCAAGGGACCAGGAACATAGGTGCTGTGTGAACTGGGCAGCGAAGGACAGGGCTTCTGGTAGAAATGGGCCCTACCCCTACCTGGAAGTCAGCCTCAGGGTGACGTGCTGGACCCTGAGTCTGAGCACTGGTGGTCAAATGGTCGCAGGCTTTCCCTACAGCTATGACAGCCAACTCCCTGGTGCAGGTCCTGTGATGCCAGCCTCATCCTTGAGAACGCCAAGTCTCCGGGAGATGGGCTGATACGTCTAGCGACCCTGAGAAGGTGGGAACCCTGAGCCTCTGAGCCCAAGGAGCACACAGACCTGCTGGGGCAGGAGTGGGTAAGTACTGACCTGGAGCGTTCGGTCAAGGCTCCTCCGTCCTGTCCTCTTGTCCCAAGCATCACCTGAGCCTTGGAATGAGGATGGCTCTGGGTTAATGGCACCTTTCTGTCCCTGTGACAAAATGCCTGAGGGAAATAGTCCAAAGGAAGAAAGGTTTATTTGGCCAGGAGTGAGGGTCTGAATGCCTTTGATTCTAGGGCTTGGGAGGCAGTGGTTGTTGGATCGCTGAGTTTGAGGCCAGTTTGGTCTACACAGTGAGTTCCAGATCATCTAGGGATACCTGATGAGACCCTGTCTTAGAATACATAAGTACAACTTCTTCGGACTCCTGTTTCAGAGGGTTGGCCCAGCAGCAGCCTGGTTGGAGTGTGAACGAGGTGAGCGTCGGGTCTTGGGGCAGCTCGGAACACACGTGGAAAGGCTGGCGACGCAAGGTGTGCTTTGAGGACACCCCTTCCAACTAAGACGCACGTAAAGTTAATATGATCAGATTACGAGCGCCAACGGGTGAGCTTGCTGACAAGGTGCTTCCCGGAGCTCCAGCCTGCAGCTTAGGAGCCCATGGCAGGCATTCCACGGGCATTGACTGTGTAACTGAGTGTCTTCTCCAGGCGACAACAGTGTTTCATACTGTAATTTCATCTTTATTTTATTTTTGGGCTTTCAAGACATGGTTTCTCTGTGCAGCCCTGGCTGTCCTGAAACTCACTCTGTACACCAGGCTGGACTCGAACTCAAGAGATCCACCTGCCTGTCTCCCAAGTACTGGGATTAAAGGTGTGAGCCACCATCGATGGCTGCTATTTTTTTTTCTAAGACTTATTTTTATGTACATGGGAGTTTTCCTGGCACACATGCCTGGTGCCTGCAGAGACCAGAAGAGGGTGCTGGATTCCCTGGACCTGAAGGGAGCCTCCACGTGGGTGCTAGAAATTGAACTCCAGCCTTCTGGAAGAGCAGCCAGTGCTCTTGGCTATTGAGCCATCTCTCTAACCCCCGTCCCCTAGGTGTCACTTTAAAATGGCTGTTCTTATACCATGTGAGCTTCAGCCCAGTTTTGTTTTTGTTTTTTTAAACATGCTGAGAGCCTGTCTTGGGAGATTCTGTCCAGGGACAACAGGACAGGGAGGTCTAGATCCCTCCTTTGCAGATCTTAAGTGACCAAGGGGAGGTATTAACACTTTGGGGGCAGATCAGGGTCTTGATCATCATTCTGCAGCCTCAGCCAGAAATGACTGGGGTCACGTGGGGGCTACCACGCCTTCCTCCTTGGCTGTGTGAGGATGGGGGGGGGGGGGAGGCAGAAATGGAAAAGTACCTGGGCTCCAGTGCAGGGGCAGGGCAGGGCTGTGGTTTTAGATCTGCAGGGCCTCTGCCAGAGTGAGATGCTCTCTGGAAGACCATAAATGTTAGCCCTGCTGGCAATGTTGTAAGGGGACTTAGTTTTGTTTAGTTGGCTAAATTTTTTATTTACTTTTTAAAAACCCACAAAAACCCTGACCGTCCCATCTTAAATGAGGACACCAGGCTACCCAGGAAAGTTGAGTTCACAAAGGCTGAGCTGGACCAGTGGGGTGGGGACTCACGGACACCACCTCAGGTATGAGCTGTAGAGAACCCCCTCAGCCATCCATCCGCTGACTCCGGTTTCTGGAGCGTCTGCTGTGTGCCAGGTGTCCCCTTGGTTGTGTATGCCTTCTTGTTTCTGACCCCAGAGCTGCCAAGGCAGGAGCTCACTTGTATCATTTTACACAGGAGCACATCTTTGGCCCAGAGAAGCAGAGGAATTCACCCCGAGTCACACAGCCAGGAAGTAGCACAGAGGCCGCCAGGTTTGCTCATTTTGGGCTGTAGAGATCTGCTGCCTTGGGCCCGGGAACTGCCTGAGCCATTATTTCTGACCAAACACCGTTCCTGAAGCACAGGTCCCAGCTCAGGGGGTCGGGGTGGCCTTTCTCACACCTGGCAGTGCTTGTCCTGCCAACCTAGGGGCCCCAGGGAAAGGAAAACGGGGAAATGCATCCGAGAAGGAAGCAGTGAGGTTGTTCACAACGAGGTGTGGGTGGCTGATAGCTTGGTGCAGAAGAGTCTCCAGGTAGGTGCAGTGCTTAGGGAGAGGAGACAGGGAAACCCCTACGGCCCTCTCCCCTCAGCAGAAGCCTTCCTGCCTACAGGGGAGGAGGGAAGGTAGAAAGCCCTCAGGGCTCCTGTTTGAATCCTTGTGGGGTGGCACTGTTGGCCACGGGAAACACAAGAGCCGGAGATGTTTTGTCCCTAAGGTAAGGGCCAAGGTCCCACCAGGAGCTCTGATGCTTGGGAAGCCTGGCTGGGCTGTCTGTGGGCAAGCTAGGGCCAGCCTCCAAGGTTACCCAGGGAGCACTTGTCTCTGTGCCTCAGATGGCTGGGTCTCCCACAGGTGGAGCCCTGGGGGCAGCCACTTATCCCTGCAGGTACTACCAGCCCATGGGGTACCAATAAAATGAAGGTCCCAGCACCACTTTCTCAGCTTGTATCCAGTGCTCTGAGGTCCCAAGTAGCCGAGATCCCACACTGACTGGTGGACAGCCACTCACTTGGCTCTGCCCCAGAACCCTTGCACATACTGCAGCCCCGGCCTAGGGGCTCCTCCTCTGGCCCTCAGAGCTCTCCCCACCTCACACTGAGGGCCCAGCTGAGGTACCCACTTCCCACCATCCGTGGTTACAGTTCTACGTGTAACCTCTTTTAGTGTCTTGGCGAGCCTGTCTTCTTTATTGCACGTATATCCGTGGGCTCTGCCTGCATGTGTGTGTGTGTGAGGGTGTCGGATCCCCTGGAATTGAAGGTAAGGCAGTGGTGAGCTGCCATGCGGGTGCTGGGAATTGAACCCAGGTCCTCTGAAGAGCAGTCCGTGTTCTTAGCCACTGAGTCATCTCTCCAGCTGCACAGCAACCCTCCCCCTTTAAAAAGATCTTAAGATTTAGTTTATCGTACATGTCTGCATGCTTTTCGTGGGTGCATGTATGCATGAGAGCCTGATTCCTGTGGAAGTGAGCAGTGGGCATTAGATCTTGGGTTATGGATGGTCGTGAGCCATCATGTGGGTCTGGGAACCCAGCCCAGGTTCTCCCTCCACAACAGCACAAATATTCTTAACTCCCGAGCCATCTCGCCAGCCCCTCCCCCACTATTCTAAAGGTTTGTTTGTTTTTACTTTCTGGGTATGAACACTTACCCTGCTTGTATGTGTATGCGCCGTGTGTGTGTGTGTGTGTGTGTGTGTGTGTGTGTGTGTGCGTGCTTGGTGCCTGAGGAAGCCAGAAGAGGCCATCAGATTCCCTGGAACTGTAGTTGCACACAGTGGTGAAGCATACATGGGTGCTGGGACTTGAACCCAGGTCCTCTGGAAGTGCAGCGAGCGCTCTTAAACTGCTAAGCCAAGTGGCCTTTCTGCAGGCCTGGTTTAGTTAAGAGCACTTGCAGCTCTCTAGAGAACCTGGGGGGGATCTCAGCATCCACGTCAGTCAGGTACCTCCATCTCGGCAAGATCCCACACGCACGACACACTTCCACACAGACACATACATAAACACGTTTTTTTGAAAAGAGAAAACTTTGAGGGGCCTGAGCGGAATGGAGGTACTTACTGTGTCCTGGCACCCCCTGGTGGCCACCATCTAGCTCTGTAGATCCGATTTTCTTCCTGCTTGTTCCCAGAGGCTGGGATGTACCCACTCCCCCACCCCCTTACCCCCCACCCCTGCACGTACTATCGGCCTTTGGGGTTTTCCTTTAAATTATTGAACATTTCCTTATGCGGGAGGGAGGCATGTACGCACGTCTCAGCTTGTGTATGGAGGTTGGAGGACAATTAACTGTCAGCTCGGTCCCAGGGATCGAACTCAGACCTGGTGGCAGGAGCCTTTATCTACAGACCCACCTCTCGCGGCTTCACCTTGCTTTGGGAGCGGGGTCTCTCACTGTCCTGAGACTTACCTGAGTAGCAGAGACTGCCTGGCCAGCAGGCTCGGGGAGCCACCTGCCCAGGGCTGAGATTTCAGCTGGTACCGTCCCGCCCAGTGCGGCTTTTTGTTTAACATGGGTTCTTTTTTTTTTTTTTTTTTTTTTAACAACTGAGCCGTGTTTTCAGTGAACACCACTGTCCTGCTTGAGTCCTGAGCAGTGTCTAGAACGATGCCCTCAACCCGAAGGGCATGCTGGGAAAACACTAAGCCTGCTGCCTCTCAGGGAGTAGGGAGGCCCCCTCCCCCAGTTTCTGAATGAAGTGGCTCGAGAGGACTCAGAAGATTTCTGTCAGGCACCAGGGCTCTGCTCCTTGACACCGAGGAGGGAGGCAGTCTACTGTGGAAATGGGGTCCCCGCCCCCACTGGCCCCTCAGTGTCCTACTCCAGGACTGGAGGAAGAGGCTGCGGAGGCAGGAGGAAAGCACAGGACTGAGGAGGGAACAGAGGACGAGGACGCCAAAGCCTGTCCTGGTACCACCTCTATGGCAGACCCCAGATGTCCTCTCCTGTGGCACAAAACACTACAAGCTCCGGGGTCTGAAAACTATCAGGAGCCCCCCCCCCAAAAAAAAGACATCTGAAAAGATGCCGGGGAAAGTGGGGTACACCTGCAACCCCAGCACCGGGAGGTGCTGTGTGGCAGGAGCCTGGGCCCCACAGGAATTCTTAGCCACCTGGGGCTCAGGGTGGGGCACACTTTAATTTCAGTACTGGGAGGCAGAGGCTGGTGGATCTCTGTGCTTTTGGGCCCAGCCTAATCTACAAGTTCTGGTCCAGCCAGGGTTACAAAGTAACAAATAACAAAACACAGTAGAAGAGTTGGAAGACAGAGCTGAAGGGGGTTCTGGAAGATGACAAAAGAAAATAGGGTTGTGGAGGGGCAGGCAGTGGGTGGGTGTAGGCAGTCCCAAACTTGACTCACAAGCCAGAGGAAAGGAAGCAGAGGCAAGAATGCACTTAGACATTCCCCAGGACCAAGTATGGGAGGAGGATCCCAGGGGGCCAGCACAGGACAGGAAGAGCAAGGTTAAAGGTCACTCTGTAGGTGGAGCCCCTGGATAGCTGCAGTGGGGGTTGGGAAGGTAGGTGAAGTGAACCCTGGTCTAGCCAAGTGATCTCAGGCTGAGGATTTGGGGACAACATACCCTTGATCCACTGTTTTACAGCCATCTTTTTTCTTTTGTTTTTTCCAAGACAGGGTTTCTCTGTGTAGCCCTGAATGTCCTACAAGTCACTCTGTAGACCAGGCTGGCCTCCACCTCACAGAGATCCACCTGCCTCTGCCTCCCAAGGGCTGGGAGTAAAGGCGCCGCCACCACCACCAGTTACAGGGTTCAAGAAGGTGTGACTCTCATGCAGATTGAATCCAGGAGTCTGGGGACAGCTGGCTGTACCAGGAGAGGTGTACAGGGGCAGAGGACATGGTGACCTGACCAAGGGTAGCCAGGTCCTGCTTAGCCATTGACCGACCCATCCTGAGCAACAAAATATCCAGTCTCATAGTCTAAACTGCACAATGAAGGCGTGTGCTGTCGAGGAGAGGGACACTGACCGCCAGTCCCAAGTCATCAGGAAGCAAAGGGATGCTGCCACCCATGATCTATGTGGGAGCACGCCTACAACCTCCTCCATGGCCTCCTAGACTTTCTAGAAAGGCACCTGAGCTGTTAGGCTCTTGCTGCCTTCCCCACAGCCCAGATTGCCCGTCCTTCTGATCTAAGCAGTCACAGGGCTGTGGGGTCACCACGTGTTCCCTTTGGAGTCTTTGTCCTTGGGCTCAGACAGGGTCATAGCTGAGTGCCTCAGGCTCGAAGCTGCAATGGGAGCCTTGGCATTCCCCCCCCAGTGTGGCGTGGGTACATCACCCCCAAGGCTCTGCAGATGAAGAGGCCATTTGGATTCCTTCTCATGCAAAGTTTTTTTTTTCTCCTTTTTCTTTTTTTAGAATATGTGTATGTAGGTACTTGTAGAGGCCAGAGAAGGGTGTCCAGTCTCCTGGGACCAGATTTAAGATGGCCGTGAGCCACCTTATGTGAATGTTCAGATCCCAACTTGGGTCCTCTGGAGCGGCAGTAAGTGCCCTTAGCCGCTGAGCCTTCTCTCCAGCCCTAGAAAGATTGTAAAAATTCAGTAGTAAGGCCCTGGTCATAGTATATACCTGCTATCCCAGCCCTTGGGATGGGAAGGAATCGAGGCCAAAGCCAATTTGTTCAATTTAGGGAGACCGAGTCTCAAAAACTGGATGACTGAGACTCCGGGGAGGGCTGGTTTGGTCTGGTTTTTTGAGTCAGAATCTCTCCATGTAGCTCCAGCTGTTTTTTGTTTGTTTGTTTGTTTTTCAAGACAGGGTTTCTCTGTGTAGCCCTGGCTGTCCTGGAACTCACTTTGTAGACCAGGCTGGCCTCGAACTCAGAAATCCTCCTGCCTCTGCCTTCCAAGTGCTGGGATTAAAGGCGTGCGCCACCACCGCCCGGCGCTCTAGCTGTTTTTGAACTCTCTGTGCAGACCAGGCTGGCCTCGAGCTCTGAGCATTCCATCTGTCTCTGCCTCCCCAGTGTTGATCTGCTCTGAGACAGACTCGGTCCATCGGTCGGTTGGTCGGTCGGTCGGTCGGCAGACCGGCTGCAGAGGGGGAGCAACATGTCCTGTGTTCTGGCCCTTGGGGCTGAGGTTCCGGTCAGCAGCTCCTGTGCTCAGAGCCAGTTTTATTTTAAAGCACATTTTAAAAATTCCCCAAAGTTAATTAAGAAAAAGTTAAGTGGTTTTAGGGTAAAGTCCTAGCCAGGAAACATCTACCCAGGTGACACTGGGAGCTGTACCCAGATGCCCAGGTCCCCTCACAGGCACACAGCAGGTTCCAGAAAAGCAAGGCAGGCCACCCAGGAAGAAGAGGGCTGCAGGAGGGGGAGAACTGGGGACGGGTTACTTTATTTCATATAAAATCACACTGAGGAATTGAAAAGTCAAGTATACTCAGCTTGGATTCGCCGTCACAGACTCCACACTGGAGGGTGAGACCGCCAGAGCCTACATGCCCGACACGTGCAAAGGAACGCAGACACACTCTGAGGCCATGATGTCCCTCTGCAGGGACTTGGCCCCACAGTTTGCTCACTGCATGAGCGCTAGGCTCAGGTCCCTGGGGTTCACCTCAGTAGCATAGGAGCCCAGATGAGGGCAGGGCACAAGCGACTGACACCGAAAGAACAGTCATGGTGTCCCGGGGACAGAAAGGCAGCTGGTCCCAGAAGGGAAACACTGGTGTCTGCATGGGAGAACTCTCGGGAAGTCCCCAGCCTCTGTCAGACTGCTCTCACCCAGCAGCAAAGGAACAACCAGAGTTTAAGGCAAGTCCCCTGAGGGAGCTGTTTGTGCACTGACGGAATTCTAAGCCCGCACCAAGGCTCCACTGACTGCGGTGCCGTGGGTAGAGAAATAATCACATGTCACCACTCTGACAGCTCAGGCACCGGCTGTCTCACCCTGCAGCACCTGCCCAGAGGGGCCCAAGGTGGCTTGCTTCTCAAGCTGAGCTCCCCACGGCCCCTGCCCCACAGTGCTGGGCCTCAGCTCGGGGCTACCACTTTCCTTGTTCAGACTGTTGCAGTTGCTAGTTTGGCCGGAACAACAAAACCTCAGCTCCACGCCCTCAAGCACTAAATTTTCAGTGAAATAAAAGCAGGAGGCCGGGCCCATGCGCAGGCATGCCTGTTCTTTGGATCTGGACACTGTAGGATACATTCATAGTAGGCCAGCAAGGGCCAGCAGTGCGTCCCACTTCCCTGAAACACTGGAGTCTGAAAGACAGCTTGTCTACCACACACGTGCCTCAACAACACTGCCGATTCTGACACATGCTCACACACACACACACACACACACACACACACACACACACACACACACACACCACACAGACACAGATGAGCACAGACAGACTTGCTGGAAGGGTCAAAGGATGCCCGTTCTGGGACAGCAGGGAGTGTTCTGGAAGTCGCTTTCACTGTTCAGTGCTGGGTGTCAGAGGCCTCCAAGCCAGAGTCTCTGTGGAAACCCCTTCCTACCGTAAGGGTGAGGGGTGTGCTGGGGACGGCCAGCAGGACTCCAGCAGCTGCCGTGCTGGCTTTCCTCAGGACTGAGAAGCAACTCCCCCCGTGGGTGCTCACGGCCCACGTGACATCCCAAGGGTCAGGAGATGGGGAGAGGATGGCCTCCCGGGACAGCATGCTTCTCCTGGCGGAACACACGAGAAATGACAAGTGCCGGTGGCCCTGGGTCCACATGAAGCTGCTCATGGCCCCATGAGCTGGCCATCTGCCCACAAGGCCCCTGAGCATGGATGTCTGCAGACCTTCCTGCCCTGAAGGCTCACACAGAGAACTCGGGGCCTCCTCTCCTGGTCCTCATCTGCAGCCGCCTGAATCGGAAGCCAACAAAGGGGTTCATCCAGAGAAGGGAGGGGGGACCCCCGAAGACGGACTTCATCCCTTCCCACCGCAGCCTGCGCTCCCACGTGGGCTTCTCACTCTTCAGCCTCTCGATCTCCTGGGAGCAGAAGAAGCCAGAGCGGCAGTGAGAAGAGACCCACAGACAGCCTGCGGTTGCACACGCTACACACGGCCACACATGGCCTCCAGAGCCCGTGTGGAGCCGGGCACTCCTCCCTGTGTCACACCACAGCCAAGAGCAGCCATCTGCATGGGTCACCCTCAAAGCAACCTGGCTGTGGCTCTGTGGCACAGTGCCTCCGGATGGGACCGACCCTTTGCTTGAGATCCCACTCAGTCTGTATTTAGGCAGCGGCTACTCCAGGCCTGCAAGAGTAGGAGGACTCCCACGTTTCTGAGACCCACTGAGTTCTGACCAGGCGCCTGCCTGGTTTTACCAACTTAAACCCATCCTGGGCCCAGAAACTATGCTGTCCCAATGGAGAGAGCAGCAAACACAGGCCTGTGGGCCCAAGGTCAGACACCACATGTCCCTGTGGGCTGCTGCGGCTGCTGCCGACAGTGCCCCCTGCTGCCCCTGCAGACACAGGACAAGACTCACTGTTTCGTCGTTGCATATGGAGTGGATCTGGGTGCCGAACATGACTGCGGTGAATGTGAAGAACAGGAGGCCCTCAAGGCACAGGAAGACCAACAGGATTACAGTGATGGGAGGGGAGAAGTCGCTGCACTCTGCAGAGGAGAGGGAGGAGCTCAGTGGACAGCGCCCTTCCCACTGGGCCTGCCAGTCTCCTAGGAGCGCGCTCTCTAAGAAGCTGGCACACAACCCTGCCTGGCACACAGCATCCACACCCCTGCCAGCCAGTTCCCCTACCCCCAAGTTTCTTACCTCTCTGGGGACTATACCCAGGGCTTTACAGAGCAGGCAAGCATCTGCCTTCCTCCGCTGTGTGCCCCAGCCCTCTTTTTACTTTGATAGGGTCTCACTAAGTTGCCCCGCTAGCTTTGAACTTGTGAGTCTGCCGCTTCAGCTACCTGAGCGGCTGTGCATGGGTCCCCTGACGTAAGTGACTGTCCTGTATCTACACTCTGTGGCTACGTGGGACACTCTACACTAGAGGCACTGTCACAGGAGTTCAGCATCTCTTGTCTCTGTAACTGCCAACAAATGCCTGACTAGACTACACCTGTCTGGATACCCATCAGGCCACGCCAAGGCAGCTGTGAGCGGGGATCAACTAAGCTAGCTGGAAAGCAAACACAAGGCGGATGACAACGGTGGCACCCTGCCCCTCTAGTGTCAGACGTCTGCGCGTAGCTGAAGTGACTTATCACAAGTTAGCCATGCACTGAGAGAGGCGAATGAGCAGCGGCAGGGCTGAAGCTGCCACAACCTGAAATGTTAACTCTTTACTGACATGGTGACTTGTACCTGTTACTCCAGCACTTGGGAAGCTGAAGGAGAAGAATCATCCCTAAGTTCAAGGCCAACCTAGACTACAAAGTGAGACCCTGTTTCAAAAAAACCAAAAACCAAAAAAATAAATAACAAACTGAAAACAAGTCACTCTCAGGTGATTGGAGCAAGGCTTCCCTCCCATCCAGGAGCCCAGCTCTGCCTGGCGGCCTCCCCCACACTGCAGTACTTTCAGGAATGACAGAGTCTTAGTTACCTGTCCACTGCCCTCGGACGCAGGAGATGAACTGAAGCCCACAGAGAATCAGAGCGTGGACTGAAGACAGGGCTATGTACATCTAGAAGGAGGGACACGGGTCAGAGCGTGGACTGAAGACAGGGCTATGTACATCTAGGAGGAGGGACACGGGTCAGAGCATGGACTGAAGACAGGGCTATGTACATCTAGGAGGAGGGACACGGGTCAGAGCGTGGACTGAAGACAGGGCTATGTACATCTAGGAGGAGGGACACGGGTCAGAGCGTGGACTGAAGACAGGGCTATGTACATCTAGGAGGAGGGACACGGGTCAGAGCGTGGACTGAAGACAGGGCTATGTACATCTAGGAGGAGGGACACGGGTCAGAGCGTGGACTGAAGACAGGGCTATGTACATCTAGGAGGAGGGACACGGGTCAGAGCGTGGACTGAAGACAGGGCTATGTACATCTAGGAGGAGGGACACGGGTCAGAGCGTGGACTGAAGACAGGGCTATGTACATCTAGGAGGAGGGACACGGGTCAGAGCGTGGACTGAAGACAGGGCTATGTACATCTAGAAGGAGGGACACGGGTTAGAGCGTGGACAGGGCTATGTACATCTAGAAGGAGGGACACGGGTTAGAGCGTGGACAGGGCTATGCACATCTAGGAGGAGAGACACAGGTTAGAGCGTGGACAGGGCTATGCACATCTAGGAGGAGAGACACGGGTCAGAGCGTGGACAGGGCTATGCACATCTAGGAGGAGAGACACGGGTCAGAGCGTGGACAGGGCTATGCACATCTAGGAGGAGAGACACGGGTCAGAGCGTGGACAGGGCTATGCACATCTAGGAGGAGAGACACGGGTCAGAGCGTGGACAGGGCTATGCACATCTAGGAGGAGAGACACGGGTTAGCCGCTTCCAACAAGCTGTCATCCTAGAGCAGATGCTGGCTGGGCTCACACGCCCCGCCCACCCCACCGGGGAGAGCTGGCATGGGGAGTGAATTGCAGGCAGTGGCAGCTGATGAGACCACAGCGGAGCAGTCAACAGCCACACGGCCAAATTAGCAGAGGGAAAATGAGCTCTGTGCATGAGGGAGGCCCTGGTATGACAATGGCGACAAAGAGGGACAGACAACCCTACGGCCACCCTGGACTGGCCGTTAGCTAACTACCTCCCCAACCCCAGCAGCTTCAGTTCTCAGACCCTCCGGCTCAGCGCGGCCTCTAGAGAGCATGCGCACTCACGGTGAAGAGCACGAAGAACCTCTGATTCTTCTCTCCTACACAGTTGTTCACCCAGGGGCAGTGATGGTCCATCTTTCGAATGCATCTCTTGCAAATACTGCAAAGGAGAGTACACTTTTCAGTACCTTGTGTTCTGGGGACACCAGTGACACCAAATGAATTCCAAGGTGGGACAGGCTGGGGACATCCCTGCACAACACCTATGACACATCTCTATACAGTACAGGCTGGCATCAAACCCATGACAATTCTCCTGCCTCGGCCTCCTCAGTGCTAGGACTGCAAACACGCCTTGTACCTTTTCCTACACCGTTCTTTCCTGTTCTTGCCTACCTTCCTGCCAGCTGCATTTTGAAAATTTCCATCACTGACTGCATCCGGTGGGTACTTGTTCCCACCAGACTCCATAACTACACCACTGTCAGACCTAGGTTTTTTGCATGTCCCCCAATGCACCTGTCAACCCAACAGCTTCCAAGCCATTCCCAGCTTGTCTCCAATGGATCTGAGGAGTAGGCTCCTGCCACAGCAGATCACTTTAAATACACATTGCAGAGCTGCGAGGTGACCGACCACTCAAAAGGAATCTGGACAGCCAGTCGCTCTCCACTGCCACCCCCAGCCCAAGGCAGTCACCGTTCTATTCTACAGCACCTCGGGGCAAGCTGGGAAGATAGACATCTTCCCACATTCTCCGCATCCACAGGGGACAAGGCCTACTGTGTTGTTTTCCCTCCCTGTATACCCTTGAATGGCCCTGCACATCTTCATTTGCTCCTCCTGGCAAGTCCAACCCGTCAGGAGGAAGATAAACCTCAAGGGGAGGTCACACTCCATCTTTGTGCACACACAGGGACTCAGTCCGAGGACAGGGAAGCCCAAGAGATTTCCAGGAATGGACAAGTATCCCAGATCACCCACACCTAATACCAGCACCCCAAGGAACAGCAGCCTGTCTAAAATCCATCCTGGCACAGCAGGGAAATGACAGACTGCAGTAAGGGCCAGTAGAGGGAGCCCAGGAGAGGCTGACATTCAAAAGGCACCTGCTTGTGGGCGGGACTGTGGCTCCTCTCTCACATCAACCAGTGTCAGTCAAAAGTGCCCACAGGAGCCTGCATTTGGTCGGCAGAGCTGCCACACACCAGGGGCACAAAGAGGCTTGATTCTCCGGCTACAAAAGTCATGTGCCAGGCCAGGAAAACAAGCGGACACCTTGCTGCTTCCTCTGACTTGTCCGGCTCGTCTCCTGCACTGTTTGAAAACTCCCATGGGACCACAGGTACCGCCTGGGCTCTGCTGAGGGCAGAGGCCATACCTGCAGTGGTGGGCACGCTCTGGCTTGATGCAGCAACACTTGGGGCACTTGTAGATCACCTCGCCCGGCTTCAGCTGCAAGCTCTCCATGTACTCCTTCGTGGCGTTGCCTTTGGGGACGGCCCCCTGTGCACACAGATTGAGTTCAGGTTGGGTGAAAGGAGGCAGAAAAACAAAACAAGGCTCGACCCATAATTCTAACACTCAAGAGGCAGGAGGCCAGCCTGATCTACCTACCTAGTGAGTTCCAGGCTAGCTAGGGCTACACTGGACTACCCTGTCTTAACCCCACCCACCCCCATAACAAAAGATCTATAAAATATGCCCATAATCCCAGCACTGGGGAGGCAGATGCAGGAGGATGGCTGAGTTTGAGGTCAGCCTGGGCTACACACCGAGGCTCTGTTTCAGGAGAACAAAAGGCTCCTGAAGCCTGAGTCTGAGGAGGTAGTTAGTAAGGTCAGAGGCCTCACAGGCAGCCCAGGTCATGGGCAGACAGTGCACCACAGGATGAGGTCTGTGACACAGCTTTGGTCCCTTGTCTAGGCTAGCCAAGGCCACTGTGAGTCAGGAGAGAAGCAAAGGTTACGCTGTGGATTCTAACACAGCAGGGAGGCAGCCTGAGGCCCGGCAGCCTTGCCTCCATCTTAGAAGGCAACGTAAGCTTACAGCAGTGGCTTTCGACCTTCCTTATGCTGCGACCCTTAGCTGGCAGACACAAGCACAGTATGTATGCACTCTGTATGCACAGACCAGGATTCATGCCAGGATCCTAGCTGGCGCTGTAAAGAAGCCGAGAACTTTCTTAGACTCAACACATGGTCTCATACGCCTGCACTGGGGACTGCCTGTAGGGACGGCTCTCATGCGGCCTCCAGATTGCCCTTGCCAGGAGGAAGCTCGGGCCATCTCCTCTGGATCTGGGGTAGCTACAAAAAGGGTGTCTCAAATTTCTGAGAAGCAGCTATCCCTGATCTGGAAGCTCTAAGTTCGCCTCCATCACATCAGGAACTGAGGAGCTCAAGTACAGGTCTGCCTCTCCTCACGACCCAATGGGAACCTGCTCCCGAGATGAGCCTGGCTCACTCTTCGTGTGTGCTCATCTGTGCCGACGCCGTGTGCTGCCCCTTCACGGCACCGGACCTGCGGAGGCTCTAAGCTGGAGAGACTGGGTACCCACCGGGTCCGTGAGCATGGTTCTCAGGTGGGAGGACAGCGCGAGCACCGCCAAGCAGTTGAAGAGGACTCCGTTCACCACGGAGTACCAGAAGTCTTTGGAAGGCAGCAGCATGACGAAGGTCACCACGAAGTCTGCATAGACGACGAGAAGCCATGTCATGACAGCACAGACCATGCCACAGCCATCTCGGATGAACCACACCCTGTCTGCCATGTCAGCCTCGGAGGAGGAGGAGGACGACGCAGAGTCGTAATTGTCATTGTCAGTCAGAAGAGGATGGTGCTCGATGTCCCGGAGCCTGTGTCCTGACGGCTGCATGATTCCCTGACACGCCCTGCAGAGGTGGTGAGAGCGGGTGAGGCTCCTGGGCAAAAACACGCATACACATACACATTTAACATGAAAAGCCACATGTGTAAAGTCAGCTCAAAGACACCGAGCAGAAAAGAAAATAAGCACCGAACTAGCCAAGTCTCCGCTTTCCTCGTCACTGTCCTGCTGTGTGAGACCCACTGGGTCCCCACACTGTGGGATCTGTGGAAACTATTTTCTGCCGCCATTTTTCAAATTAATATTTTCAAAAAATTTTAGAAGTATGAAACAACAGTATTTTGGAATTTTTTTAGAACAAAATAAGAAATATTATTTCTATCTGTCCTGTTAATATCCATATGAAGTAATAAAAATGTATCTACCAAAAAAAAAATGGGGTTTGCCTGTGCATGCAAAACTGTCACCTACTACCAAAAGATAATGAAAAGCAGGGCTGTACAGAATCACAGCATCGCACCAGCACACTGTTGTCCCCAGTGACCCAGCCTGCCTGTGCTCTGGACAGGGCGCGTGACCCCCTCGACACAGGGAAGGAAGCATGAAGAACCTTCTGTCCTCCCTCTTTTAGGGGCTCCCCAGGCTGAGCTCCCACCCTGACTCCCCCAGGTTAATGCAGGTGTGTGACTGCAGCTGTGGAGGGCTCCCTCATAGTCCCTAGACTCCACAATCACAGGCTGGCTCTAGCACATCAATTTTAACCTTTGTAAAGTTTCCTGTTCATGAATCCATTTTTATTTCCAGACCTTTCCCATCCTTCCTGTGATCTCTGACCGCCAAGAAGACATGGGCTGGAGAAACTCAAGAACGGGGTTCTTTAGTAGGAACTACACCTGCAGGCCGGTCCGGCCGGGCTTGTCTTCTCTTATCGTGTTTGCTAAGGTGGGAACACTCAAGGCAGGCACAGGGAGGGAGGCAGGGTCCGGCTGTGTCTTGGCCTTGCTATATGAAGAGGAAACTCTGACGGGCACCAGGGTCAACTGACCCTCCAGTGCAGCATGGAGGCGGGCAAGGCGGGGGGGGTGGGGGTGGTGGTGTCCTTGAGGCGCTAGGAAGCAGCAGCTCGGCTTTTAAAGTCTGGATACAACATTTCGTAATCACAGTGGACGCACTTGCCGATGGGAGTCCCCTCCTGCAGGGCGTGGAGCTTCGACACAGCACAGACGAGGGCAAGACAAGAAGACAAGCATGCCATCGTTTCCAGAGCCGGAGAAGACGCAGAGCGAAAGATCTTGGTGGTGATGTTGAGTGCAACAGAGGACAAGAGAGGGTCGTTTGCACATTTGGCTAACGCCCCATTTGCAGCTTCCCAGGCAGGCCTCTGTAAGCCACACAGGCCCTTGCTTCTCTTGACTGCAAACCCCCTGCATAGCTCCTCCCTCCTGGATGGTGAAGGGTCTCAGAGCCTCAGGTGCCGTTGGCTGAGGCTGGTTCTGAAGGCCCTTTGTCCGCGCCGTCTGTCCACCAGCCAGCCTCCACCACCTCTCACCACACCGGCTGGCTCCCTGCCTGACATCAACATGTTGGAGACACATCCCCTCTGAAACAGGACACTGCAAACAGCACCAGAGCTGTCTGTAAAGGCAGGTATGACAGAGCCCCTTGACCCCCGGTTAAGCAGTCGCCTATGATTCCCAGTATCTTTATTTTTCCTTTTTCTTTTTAAAACACAATTACACGGTGTAGCCCTTGCCGACCCAGCCCTGGTGCTATGGACCAGCCTGGCCTCGATCTCACAAAGAGCTGCCTACTTCTGCCTCCAAAGTACTAGAACTGATGGCAAGCACCGCCACACTCAGCTACTTTCCAGTTCTTTAAGTAAACTGTAACTGGGCCCAGGGAACATCAAGGCCCTGGCCAAAGGGTCTGCAGGCCAGGGGCCCTGTGCTTCCTGGTTTCCTTCGCAAGATGTACTCTGTGAGAAACAGTCTGGCTGACACGGAGGGGCGAGAGGTTTGGGGTTGGAGTTCCACCTTAGCAGTCTGAGCTCTCCCCAGAAGGCAGGACACTGCAAGTCAGACGGGTCACAGCCCGTCTGAGTGGTGCCAGCTCTGCTGCGCTTCCTGGCTCAGGTCCCACGAGAGCTGCCAGAGCATGGGATGCCCTGCTCCTCCTGGGGTATCTATACAGGAACGACATATCTTAGAGCCATGGCGGGATATTGTTAGCCGTGCACGTCAGGCTGGCAGTGTGAAACATGCGCATCTTTTTTTTTTTGGAGACAAGGTCTCATGGAGCTCAGGCTGTCCTTACACTCCTGACCCTCCAGCCTCTACCCACCAAGTGCTAGGATGGCAAGCATGTGCTGCCAGGCTTGTACCAAATCTGAAAGAAGGCAGTCCCTGTGTGAGTGTGCCCCACCCCAAGTCACTGCATCACTGCATTAGTGCGATGGGAAAGGACAGAGTGAGGAAACCACTCCATACACAAAGACACAAAGAGCACACGGCCAGCACCCGTAAATGTGATGCTGAATGCACCACCCATGGGAGCCATGTCCCACAGCAAGCACTAGTGTCTGCTGACCCGCTCTCTTGACAGTTGATTCTGGAGGAGCCCTGAGAACACTGGTTCTCTAGAGACACAGAACATATGGAATGTCTCTGTATATCAAGGGAATTTATTATAATGACTTACAGTCTGCAGTCCAACTAACTCAACAACGGTCAGATACGAATGAATGGGAAGTCCAAGAATCTAGTAGTTGCTCAGTCCCACAGGGCTAGCTGTTTCACCTGGTCTTCTGTAGAAGCTGGAATAGTGAAGTAGGTTCCAACAGACGTGCCGGCAAAAGAAGCCTTCCTTCTTCCATCGTTCTTGTGTAGGCCTCCAGCAGAAGGTGTGGCCCAGAGTAGGGTGTGACCACACGCCTGGACCTGAGCTGCTCTTTCCCTGGAACTTGCTCTGTCCCAGGCTGGCCTTGAACTCAGAGATCTGCTTGCCTCTGTCTCCTGGGACTAAAGGCCTGTTTCACCTCGCCTGGGTCTAAGCTTTTCATGGCCACTGTGCCTCAAGCTCCAGATCAAAAGCCTCACGATCTGGACCACAGGCGCGCCCTCCATTCCCGGACTGTAGTTCATTCCACGTACAGTCAAGTTGACAACTGGGACTATCCATCACCACTGCTGTCTGTGAGGTGACAGAAACTACACCATCTTCCATGTCCATCATTAGTGGGGTTTACCGGCTCTTAAGCCTGTGACCCACACAAAGTGAGTAAAGCAGACTCCTGGGACATTACACTTAGCATCCCGGATCTCCATCTGCCCTGGTGACAGCCACGTCTGCAGCCCCTTCCTCTTCTCTTCTACTGTGTCCTGTGGTACCGGCCATAGGCTAAGAGTCAATTAGCAGACTCCTCCCTGGGGCAAAGCCAAGCAGACAGGTGGAAAGGGAGGCCTCAGTCTGCAGCCGCCTCTGGGCTTGACTGCACACACCTTCCCTGGCCCACAGCTCACAGCTACAGCAGTGAGCTGGGCTGGTGGCTCGTGCCCATAAGCCCTGCACTCAGGAGGCTGCGACAAAGAGGATGGTCAGTCCAAAGTCAGTCTGAGCCAGAGTGAGACCCTGTCACATCCCGGTCACACACTCACCTTACGAGTTGCTTCTAAGCATCATGGAAGCACTTGTGCCTTTTTTTCAGGACCGTAAGCCGCATGCTGTCCTGTGTGACGTGGCCTGCAAGATAAGAAACCCGATGGCAGGTTACTTGCTGTGTGACAGAGCAGCATATGGCATGGAGGCTGGTGAGCCCCAGATGCCACACACGCACAGCCTACAGCAGCACTGTGGCTCTGCACTTGGGACTGTCCACAACAATGTAATCACTGGGCTTCAGAGTTCTCATCACTAACAAATTATCAACCCTGGAAACAAAATGATTGATTTTATTATTTATGATTTTGAGATAAGGTTTGATAGGTTGCCCAGGGTGGCCTCTAACTCACAGGCTCAAACTATCAAACCACAACAGCCAGGCCCAGGGCACACACTACTACAGCCAACCATGGCTGAATGACATGGGTACACAAACTTCTCAAAGCAAAGTCACTAAGGAGCCCACTGTGGTGATACCTGGCTGTATCCCCAGCACTCAGGAGGCCAAGACAGAAGGACTGCCTCAAGACTGAGGTCAGCCTGAGCTACACAGTGAGACTATACCTAAAAAGAAATTCATTAAGTTGTTTTAATAAATATATGTTTCCCTGTGCCCCTGTGAGGCATCCATGAGAAACGAAGAGGGCTAGCATGCCTGTGGCAGGGACTGGGGCAGAGCTGGAGGGAAAGCTTCAGTAGACACACATCCTGATCAGCGCATTCAGGAGCCAAGGCTGCCTTCCACTTACTCGATTGTGACTCCAGCCCCTGTGGCCATGTACATTGAAGCAGAAGGAACTCAAGAATCAATGTCTTTTGGTGGTGAGTTCCCTAAAGACCAGGGACGTGACATCTCACCCTGTAATGCCCTGGCCTGCCTGGGACCCTGGTCTTACACTGAGTTGATCACAGAGAAAGTTCTGGCTGCGGGAGTCACATAAAACCAGTGCCCTACATACAGAAACAAAGCAGACCTCTGCAGCAGACAGTGATGCCCCTTCTCACCTGGGGCTGGGCATCCAAGTGCTAGAGTCCCAGAGATGTAAGGCTCAAGACCAGGGCATCATCTGCAGGGTTCCCTGACAATGTGCTGACTGACTGGTTCCACACCAAGAGCAAAGGGATCAGGGAGAAAGTGACAGTTCCTCTGGCTGGGAACCAGAGTGACCAAGAAAGATGAGTGGCCATGTGGCAACCTGATAGGCATGAAGTGGGAAGGGCACAACACAGGAGAGGGAGCTGTGACGGAGGACAGGCTGGGTCCTACTCAGTCCTCGAGTGCCCTGCTCAGGTGCCAAAACTCAGGTGAGAGGACGGGCATTCTGAAGAGGAAGCAAACAGACAGTACTTGACATCAACCAGGGTGAGGTAGGCAGGGGAGACCGTCACCTGGGAGTCTACTGGCTCTTCTCACCCAAGAAAGATGAGCAGAGGGCAGGGAGAGTGGGGTCTGAGGGACCGCCAAGAGGAGCAAGGCAGTGAGGATGGGCAGGGCTCACTGGCCTCTGGGATGTAGGAAATGCTGGCTGCTGAGGAGAGATGACATGGGCTCACTGACCATGGGTGTCTGCAGGACACGCCCAAAAAGCTCCCAGCAGCCAGCCACCACTCTGACTTGGACTGAGAGGCCACAGCACAGCAGCGTGCGTGGGGACAGAGGAGGCAGGTAAGCGCACCACAGACCCTGGAGCACTGGGAATGTGAGCATTCCTGGGAAGAGGCAGGGTGGGGAGGGAACCAGGAGGGCTGGGGCGGTCGGCCACCACAGACAGAGCTCAGGGACCACCAGGGACCTTGTCCTGGCACTTTCAGTAAACTGCTAAGAGCCTGGGCCACTGACTGCTAAGAAGGTCACAACTCTTTTCCAGGGCCTCATACACGCTAGGCACGAAAAGAGCAAACTTTTCACTGCAGTCAGGAGAGAGGCGTCTGAAGCTGGAGGGGAAGAGGAAGCTCTGATTTCTGATCGCCCCAGGGACCCCTCCTTCCATACTGGCAGGAGCACAGAAGGCACTCCTGATCTTCCTACCTTACAGAAGAGCTTCTCTGTGCCCATGGCACCTTGCTATGACCATGCCATATTTCGCCCAAAAAGAACAGATGCCAAGTAAGCCGACCACGCCGCAGGACCGAGCGTGGGATAAGGCTTATCCCAGAGGCCCTTTTCTTTTGTCCTTGCTTTGAATTCATCTTATGGCTATCAAAGTGGTACAGGCTCTCAAGGGCTCTACTTGTGAAGGAAGGAAGCCCACATGCACAGGCTCAAGGAACAAAGCCACAAAGGAGAGAGAGGACAAGGAAAAAGGCAACCCTTAGAGGGTGGAAGGCCTGCCTCACCCTGAGGAATCCACCCTCACATCCACAACTCCCGAGAGATCCAAGGCAGCAGTCCCACAGATCCCTACATGGAGTGTGCACAGTGCGGGTCCTCAATGCCGAAGGGCAGAAGTCACCTCGCTCTCATCTTGTGAGAGATGGTCTGTCCCCATGCTACAGCTTGGAAACAATGCGTTCATGGTGACTCTCGAGAACAGTGCTAAGTGTGCAGAAAGAAAAGGCTCCGAACTGGAGCTGTCACAGACTGAGCAGGGCAGAAAGCCCAGCTAACTCAACAAGCCAGTGGCTACACGGGCTGGAGGCTGGGTAGTGTGACCGTCCTCCCTCAGACCGGGATGCTGGCATGCAGCCATAGGATGCTGGGAACTTGCTAAAATGTACGCTGGAGGTGGCATTGCATGCCTTAATCCCAGCACCCAGGAACAGAGAGAGAATCACTCCAAGTTCAAAACCAACCTAGTCTACATTGCAAGTTTCAGGTCTCACAGAACTGGCTGCAAAGAGACCCTTTCTCAAATAAGCAAACCCCAATACAATAATAGCCTCTGGACACCGGAAGAAGGGCCTGAAAAGAAGTAGGCTGAGCGGGGACTAAAGCAGCCTACTCCTGAAGAGGCAGGCTGGGAGGCCAAGTACGGGGAGGTTCAGGGACAGCCGTGGAGCCCAGGAAGAGAAGGAGCAGAATGCTCAGAAAACACTGTCGAGGGCTGGCCTCCCTGTCCAGAGGCCCTGCCAGGACAAGGCTCATGAAGGAGGTGGCAGGCTACCAAAGAGCTGGTGACAGAAAAGTAAGTGTTGAAGGCAAGACTTAGCTTGGAGTTGCAAAACAAGAGTCCATGAGGGAGAGGCAAGTGCTTAAAACCTGGGTCACTGAGGAGGTCCCAGGACCCAGCAGCAGATTCAGAGTGAGGGAAGATACAGGACTCCTTAAGACGAGGCGGCAGAGGGAATCCTGGGCATTCGGAGGGGGCATCATCAGGGCAGCAGACTCCTCCCTGTGCCCCTAACAAGCTTCCTGGGCATAGCACCAGCCAGGTGAGAAGGGCACCTGAGTCAGGGTGGGGACAACTCCAAAGGGAGACAGACCTCAACGTGTGACCTAGAACAGTGCTCGTGGAA
This sequence comes from Tokudaia tokunoshimensis, assembly GCA_036184795.1. Taxonomy (NCBI): domain Eukaryota; kingdom Metazoa; phylum Chordata; class Mammalia; order Rodentia; family Muridae; genus Tokudaia; species Tokudaia tokunoshimensis. The sequence goes on from BTHU01000020.1 coordinate 47,202,242, forward strand.
AGCGCTTCTGAAGTATCCTTCACTCTAGTGTGCAGTCACTGGTGTGGGGCTGGCCTCCCACACTGTGCTGACCACCTCTGCACACGAACCTATTATTTTCTCCTCTAATTACTAAGTCTAAAAACTATTAACCTTGAAGAGAATATAGACACATCCAACTAAAGCCAAGTGTCAACACATTTGCAAGGGCTATACACTGTAAGCAGTAAGTAGCCCTATTTAACCTCTCTAGAAGTGTCTTTTAAATACTTAGTCACAATAAAACAGCAGTTGGAGCACCAGGTCACAAAGGTCAAAGGTGGAGAACACAGGCACAGAAGCAGGAGACTAGGAGGGGAGTCACCTTGGGGTGGGGCGCACCACCGGGAGGAGAGTCACCTTGGGGTGGGGCACACCACTGGGAGGAGAGTCACCTTGGGGTGGGGCACACCACCAGGCTTTCCCCTCAGCTACACTTGCCCACAGGTCTCCAGCCCAGCAGCACCTGGCCTGACTTCTCTCCCTCTGAGTTCACTCAAGTGACCTCTTGGAGACATTGGGAAGGAGAACTCAACCTAGTAAATACCCACACTGGTAACATCATTGTCTGGTTAACAGGCTACTAGCAAATTCCATGGCTGGAAGGTGTTAGCAGAACCCCACTGTTAAATCTCACCCTCTCCATTTCAATAAGCACCACACCACCACCTAGTCACCAGGGTCAAATGCTAAGAACTCAGCTTCGCTGGCCTCTTCCTCCAGCCCTTCCACTTAAGTTGTAAGTTCTGGGGTCTTGACCTCCACAACCATCCTAGAGCTGACCACATCTCTGCCTGCCCTGCCCATGCAGATCCTGGGGCTGTGCACTCAGCTTGCCTCCAACCAGCTGCCTATAGACTCAGTGCCTCTATTTACCTAAGCAGCCTGCCCCACTTGCATGCTGTACAATCCTTAAGGATTAATCCCGTGGGCCTGTCAATCACCTGCATAGGAAGGTATCTCTCAGGAAAACTGTCTGCTGCAGACACTTCAGTAGCATAGTGTGAAGCCTGTCTAAACCTGTGGGTCAGGACGACGGGCTCTCTGGCCACTGTCACCCTGCGTTTCCCTTCTTGATGGTCCCTTGGGCCGCTGTCCACTCTCACCCTCGAAAGTGTCCCACACTATGATGTGTCTCATCTGAATTCTTTCCCCAGGGATAACAAGGAGACCAGAGCAAGATGCCAGTATCAAGAGTTATTGTTCAGAACCACAGCTCAGTTTCCCAAATCTCCCCCACCCAAATCCCTCTCCTCCAGGCTGGGCTAGGCTTGGTCCTCCTACCTCTGCCCACAAGGTGCTCATTTGGTAAACTCCTCCTGGCTTCTGCTTCTTTCAAAGTTCACTTTCATTCTCTCTGCCTAGCACAAGTATTCATTCACCAGTTTTTAGGCACCCACTACCTTCAAGACTGATTGGATACAGTATTTTTTAAATGATCAGGTACTGTGCCAGTAAGACACAGTACACAGCCTGGATGTCATTCAAGAAGTGACAGAATTCTATGAAATGTGTACAGGAATGGGACTCAGCATTAAGCAGGGCTCAGAGCAGCAAGACAAGAAACGTTTGCAGACAGCAGCAAAAAGGCAGCATGGAGAGCGAAGAAGTCAGATGAGGATCTACTGTGCTGCTCAGGCTAGCCTCAAACTCCTGGGCCCAAGTGATCCTGTCTCAGCCTCTGGAGCAAGGACTACAGACATAAGTTCAGTCTATTGTCATCAAGGTGGGAGCAGGGCAGCATCCAGGCAGGCATGGTGCAGGAGGAGCTGAGAGTTCATCTTGTTCAGAAGGCAAACAGGAGACTGGCTGCTACATGACTAGGAGGAGGGTCTCAACACCTACCCCACAGTGACACCCTTCCTTCAACCAAGCCACACCTCCTAAGAGTGCCACTCCCTGGGCCGAGCACATACAAATCACCACATTCACTGATCTGTGTGTCCTCCACAACTTAGGGGGGACAGTGATTAGTTGATGGCAAAGCAAGACTTCCATTTTCAAGCAGGAAGAGTTGAGAAGACTAACAATGTGTGAGCTGGGAGGCTGTCACAGAATCCTTCCCCCTGAAGGAAGGCTGCCTATGGAGTCATTAACCAATCACACCTCTGTGTCCGAGGAGGCTGGAGTTGGCAGTGCTCCAAACACACTATCAGACAGCAATGTCAGGGAGCTGGGGTCCCAGGGGAGGATGGTATTTGAGACTTCCCTGGCTTCTGTTCTTCTCCCCTGGCTAAGTTTAATTTGCAGCCTTTTCTGTAATAAACCAACTGCCATCCCTTTCAGTGAGCTCTGAGTCCTTCCTGTGAACCATGACCTAGCTGGTGGCTTTGGAAAACCCCACCCCAACTTGCAGTATGGACAATGAGGTTGTTCCTCCTAAACTTTGTATCTCAGCAATGCTCACAGAGGGCTTGACTCTCAGCTGGTACAATTGAAGTGCGCCATAGGAAGGTGTCAGTGTTCACCTGCCCTGGAGCTCAGTTTAGGGAATAGGAACGTGACTGACAGTTTGGATTTTGCGCAATCTGATCTGTTCTTGTGCTTAAAGCATTCTGTAAAAAGTGTATTGAGGCTGGAGAGATGGCTCGGTGGTTAAGAACACGTGCTGTTTTTTCCAGGGGACCTGAGTTCGGTTCTCAGCTCACAACCACCTATAGCACCGGTTCCAGGGATCCACTGCTCTCTTCTGGCCCACAAGGGGCAGGTACACACAAACACACACAAGCACATTCTTAAAGCATGTTCCTTTTTTTTGTTTTGTTTTGTTTGTGGTTTTTGTTGTTGTTGTTTTGTTTTGTTTTGTTTTCCAAGACAGGGTTTCTCTTCTATGTAGCCTTGGCTGTCCTGGAACTCACTCCGTAGACCAGGCTGGCCTTGAACTCAGAGATCTGCCTGCCTCTGTCTCCCAAGTGCTGGAATTAAAGGCATGCACTACCACTGCCCAGTGCATAATGTTATAATCAAAACATTACTTTTAAGAAACATCCCTCAAAAGCTGCCTTTAGTAAATCATTACATATCACTGCTCAGCAGGTACTGAAGGTAGGAAGTTCTGGAGTGACAGAAAACCACTTCCAATGTACCCAGACATCACTTTTTTTTGTAGGGACTGACTTCCAGCCTCCTTTACGCAGGTGAATATCGATTATACTGTCTTATATCACTGACACTCAATAAGTAATAATTTCAATAAGAGTATAAAATTTACTTTAGACTAGTCCATTTACTCCACACATACTTTGGAACTGAGGGTCATTCCATTACCCTGGGCAATTTTCCATCCTGTTTTGCTTTGCCTGAGGTAGGGCCAAACTTTCAATCCTCTCACCTCTACCTCTAACCCTTGGATGCTGGGGCTACACCTGCCTTCTCTTCCATTCTTGAAAAGGGCTTGATTTTAAGGCATACTGATCAGCAAAGCTACAGAGTTCTAATTTGTTGGTTGCTGTTGTTTTGAGACAGGGTTTCTCTGTGTAACTCTGGCTGTCCTGGAACTCACTACATAGATGAGGCTGGCCTTGAACTCACAGAGATTCACCTGCCTCTGCCTCTCAAGTGCTGGGACTAAAGGTGTGCTCCCACTACATCCAGCTTGGAGTTTTATTTTATTTTTAATATATCAACCAACCAACCAAGCCCAGACACTCAAGAGTCAAGTGTTGTTGAACAAATTCTGAGTGAAATTACCTCTTCACTTTTTTACCCACTCTCAACCTAGAAGCTAGTAACTCCTTACCAGTAACTCCATAAAGTACACAAGGCAGTTTCAACACCTCCAACCTATCTATTTTGTGCAACGTTCAAAAAATGAAATTAACACTCCCATTAGCCCATTTTGTAAAATACCTCCAAGAACCTTTCTCTTTAATCAATTCTGGAGGGGGCAAGTAACACAAGGTATCTTCCCCCCCAATCCCCCAACGTAACATTAAGTTATAAACAACTTTGGAAAGATCAGAGTCAGGTGATGGGCAGATTTACGGAGAAATATAAATGACATTTCTCCCTAGCCAGTAAAATCAACACAACTGTACACACTAAGGGGATTGCGAAGCAGACTGTAGCTTGGATTTGGACAGCACCACATACAACAGTGAAAGCCGCTATAGAGCAGACAGCTGCAACTCTGATTACTCCAATTTAATTGCCCACAATAAACTTGCTGTTCACGAGCTAATAAAATGTGCCTCTTTAATAGCTAGAAGGGACTTAGTTCTAGAAATGATGACAGCTCAAAAGAGTTGAACCTTATTGCCCTGAAAGCTGACCTGCTTATCCCAGATGCCCTTCCGGGTAACTACCCCTCCTAACACCATGGCCAGGGGCAGGAGGGAAGAGAAGGAAGACCGGCAAAGAATAGAAGAAGAGTCCCGTTAAAGAGAGACAACGGAGGACTGGAGAAGACGGACCTGCGACAAAGCATGACCATAAAAACTTCAAAGCTCACAGACGGGTGACAGCAGAGCGGGCTGTCGCGCCCAAGGTCAGGCAAAAGGCTGCAGGTGCAAATGGTGCCCGATTCTGCAGGGTCCGCAGAGAAGAGAGGAGACCCCCGAGGGGACTGGAGCCCGGAGGCCGCGGGGAGCCGCCTGGGGTCGCGGCCGCCGCTCTCACTGCACTCACCCGAGGCCCGGGCGGGGTCGCCCAGTGCTGAGGCTCCTCGCGGCCGGCGGCTGCAACGGCGCGGGCGGCGACGCATCATGCGGCAGCGCTCATGGCCGGGCCGGGTGGACCCGGATCCGCTCGGTTCCTCTCTGCTCGGGCCGGCCGGGCCGGTGTGCGAGAGGCAGCAGCCCAGCAGAAGCGGGAGCCCGACGCCGAACTGGACCGGCCGAGCGGAACGACCCCGGAACTGGACCCGGCGAGGTCAAGACGCCGCGCCTGCGTCCTTCCGGTCGCGCCGCCCGGGGCTTCCGGGAAGAAGCTCGTGAGGCGGCTAAGGCGATTTCATTCAAGACCGAGCTTCCAAGAACTCGGCGATTCTTGTAGAAGAGGCAGCCGCATTTACGGCAAGACTCTTAAACGGAGATTCCCCCGAGAAGGGTGGCCCGGAAGAGAAACTCAGTGCCTACGGGGCGCCGCGAGGGCCACGCCGCGTCGCCATTCATGTGAGCTCACCCGATAATGCCTCCCGCCGCACCGTAGATGAAGTTAGTGGCGACTCAGATTCTTTCTCAAGACTGGCCTGTGCCAGGTGGAGGGAAAGGAAGAACTACGGAAATGGAGGATGGAGGCGTGGGGGTGGAAGCAACTGAGCCAAAGGGCGTTTGGGAGCCCGAGGAAGCGCCCCGGACTGGAGATGGGGCGCCAGGGTCCAGGCCTGCACAGCTCCACGCCCAGGTCGCTGGAGCGTCGCTGCGACCCCTTCCTGAAGACGGGCCTGAGTTTTGCAGAGGTAGAAACGAGTGTTTTATAACCCTCCCCCGTCCCCTGCCTCTTGGGTTCTCGGACAGACTTGGCATAATTTGTTGCACAATTTGTCCAGGACAAAGAAGTGTTAAACTGGCAAACGCAGGATGTGCTGTAATACTAAAAAGGGCTATAATGACAGCTCAGGAGTCTAACCCATTGGGGTCTGCACGCCATCTTCGCTGGGTTTCCTGTCCCTGCGTCCAGAAACTGCTATTCGAGCCAGACTTTTGGAAGTAAGGATGCATTAAATTAACTTTTACAAAATTAGAGCTTTTAAGGCTAGGCACGGAGGCGCACGTCTTAAGTCCCAGCACTCGGGAGGCAGAGGCAGAGGCAGGCGGATTTCTGAGTTCGAGGCTAACCAGGGCTATACAGAGAAACCTTGTCTCAAAAAGCCAAAAAAAAAAAAAAGAAAGAAAGTATCTTTTAGTTTGAAAAATTGTGGTTACATCTTTTTAATTTTATTCTTATGTCTGTGGGTGTTTTGCCCACATGTATATCTGTGTACCACATACATGCAGTGCTTGAGGTGGCCTGCGGAGGGCATTTAGATACCCTGGAACTGGCATTAGCAATTTTGAGTTGCCTTATGGGTGCTAAGAAATGAAACCTAGGTCTTCTGGAAGTGTCACCAGACCTCTTAACAGACTCGCAGGTTCTCCAGCCCCCTTTGTGGCTATATCTTGTGCATCTATATGCTCAGTATGGTACTAACCTTTCAGTCACCTCTTGTTTGGCCTGCCTTGGGTAGCTATTTCCTCAGGATGGAAAGGGGGCCTCAGGACACTCGCAAGACCCGTTAGGCCTTCTGGATCATGTAAGAAGTACACTGTTGCTGGCTAGAGAAGGTTTCTGGAGCTTTGCGGGCTGTGTCGTGAACTCCAGTGAGCATGCTCTCCCATGCTAGGGTGGACTTCTCAGTGTGGGCACTGCCTCAATTACCCAAACACCTCTCAATAGCCGTGGACTTGTAGGTAACCCCGATGAACTCAACAGCTCACCGAGGTGAACCTGAATGGAATTGAGGCAGAATAGAAAGACAAGGACATCAGGGCACGTGGGAACAGAAAGACGCCCTCACCCTGGGACCTAGCTGACCTTTCTTGCTGGCTGAGGGTCAAGAAGCCAGCAAGATTGATAAAGCCAGTATTGCCTCTAGAGATAGTGTGCTTTCCTCAAGACAACACAAACAGGATGTTAAAAACAGGAAATAAATTGTGCACACTCACGGCCAGAGTGTTTGTGCGGATCTGGCTTAGCTGAATAACAAAAGCACCCAATTCAGCAAGAGACCCTGCCTTGAAAATTCTCCCATGTCTTGAGGACCTCTGACCTTTAAGTACCCAGGCAGGCATGCAAATGTATGTGTGTATGCGCGCGCACGCACACACACACACACACACACACACACACACAAATAAAATATAAGTTAGACTTGGAGATGGCTCAGTAATTAATAGCACTTGCTGCTTTTACAGAAGGCCCTGGTGTGGTTCCCAATACTCAGACATTAGCTCACAACTATCTGTGCTATAGTTCCACGGGTATGATGCCCTCTTCTGACCTTTGAGGGCACATGGTGCATATCATATATACATACATACATACATACATACATACATACATACATACATACATACAAAACACTCATATACATAAAATAAAATTTTTTAAGTTACCAGCTCATGTATTTTACTTAACATTTACTTATGTAATTAGTTATTTTGAGGCAGGATCTCATATAGCCCAGGTTAGCCTCAAACTTACCATGAAGCCTTGAGTTCCACCCCCCTGTACTGTATAAACGTGGTGGTGGTCATGATAACTCCTGCTTGTAATTTCAACACTTGGGAAGTGAAGGTGGGAAGATCAGAAGTTCAAGGCCATCCTCCTTTACAAACTTTTAAGCTTTGATTAATCTTTAAAGCTTGTAAACTGCATCTTTTGAAGAATGTAACTTAAAAGGCTGCAGGTTACTATGCATGGCCATTGTGAAGACAGGTAAGTCTGACTTCCTGGAAAAGCCCACACACCTGCCTTGAGATTGTGTATTATCCTTCTCTGTGACTAATCTCGATACTTAATAAACTCACTTAACTTTGCTTCTGTCTGGCTCATCCTGAATTTTTTCCTACAGCCGAGTCTAGGATCCTTGTGTTGAGATCCCGGAGCAGGAAGGGAACTCCTCAGGCTGCTGCTAGCTGTTGGACTGTATCCCACAACCGCTCACAATGATTTCTTTGGTCTTTCGTTGGTGTGCTATCTAGGGTGAGCAGACACTTGCTCATGTCTCTCCAGGAAAAATCGTGCCAACAGCCTGCCCTCCAGGTAGTTTTGACTCCGTGACCCTGAGCTTGTGGCCAGGCTTCTTTGTATGTAATCAGGAAGGAAGGTTCTGTTCCTCTAACACAAGGCTGAGTGGCCACTGTAAGCAGAGTGTATTTTCAAAGAGCAAGATGAGAAGCGTTTCTTCCTACAAAGGCAGTGTTGGGTTTTGTACAAAGTGATATGAGCACACTCCAGCGAAGAGTGTGCGCTCAGAGATGAATCTAGAAGACAGACACATGAATCCTTAGTCGGGAATACTGAAATGATTTGCTTTTTAATAAACACAAAACTGACTTTCAGGGGATGCAGAGGTTGGCTAAACTTGTATGTGACAGATTCATCTGTATGTCTGATGTCTGTGGACAAGAATCATTTGTAAACTGGTGATGTGGCCCACTAATGTAATCCCAGCACTTAGAAGGCTAAGGCAAAAAGATTGCTGTTAATTTGAGTCTAGCCTGTGCTACAGAATGAAACCTTATCTCAAAAAAAGCCACAAAACATGTAACAAATGTGATGAGAATCTTTGCACTAGCAACCCGAGGGAGAAGGTCACAGAACCAGGGGCCCAGAAAGGCATTGCAGATGGGCCTATTGCTTTCTCAAGATACCTCAAAGAGATCAAAACATGCCACCCCAAAATATACCTAACGTCAAGTTTATTTCGATCCAAAGGTCACTGAGAAGCTTTTTCTGCCTCCCCTACCCTGCCCAATGACAGTGACGTCATGACTGGAGACTTGAGACTCCTTCACCCAGGAGAGTGCAGAGGCCTCCCATGCATTTTTGAGAGCACAATGGGCCTGTCTGGCCTGCTGCCTTGAACCCCAAAACAGCTTTCCTTTGTCCTGCCCTTCTGCGTATGTATTCTTCATTGACAGTGGTAGAGAAGCTGGATTTGAAACCCTGCTTGGGTTTCCTGCAAGTGTCTAGCGAGGTACATGAAGATGAATGCCTGCCTGGTGTTCTCCTGGCGGTCTTTGTTTCAGGGCTCCAGCCCAGACCTCAGGAGGAAGGAAAGGGCTTTCTTCCTCTCCTTTGGCCCCACCCTTTGGACCCATCCCAGTGTTTTCACAAGAATATGGAGAGTGGAATGGAAGAATCCTCCTCTTGGCCTTGTGAATTATACTCTTTGAGATCCAGAAACCTCTTAAGCAAAAAGTGTGGCACCTTCTTAGAAATGCCAGCCTGAAAGAGATGTAGTTTCTGGGATAGGTTCCCCCAACATCTGGTCTCAGTCAGCAAATGGTACCTGGACCTGAATTAAACTTTTTATTTGTTTTTCATTCATTTATTTATTTTGTTCTCTGAGAAGGGACAAGGTGTCTCTGTGTAGCCCTGGCTGCCCTGTGTAGACCAGGCTGGCCTCAAACTCAGAGATCTGCCTGCGTGTAACCTCCCAAGTTCTGAGATCAAGGCTCACTACTGTAATCCCAGCCACCGTTACTCAGCTGCATTTTTCTACTGAGATAGGGGTCTTAACAGCCTTGGCTATACTGAACTTGCTATGTAAACCTAATGACCTGAGTGCAATCCCTAGAACCCACATGTGGAAGGAGAAAACCAAATCCACCTTGTTTTATGACTACATGAGCCCAGCCCTGTGGCACGTGTGCACACTCACAGTTTAAAAATCAGCAGCTCTGGGTGTGGTGCATACAGGATGGAGAGAGTGAGGGCAGCTAGAAGACCCCATTGTGAAAAAATGAGCTCAACCATCCCATTCTCTCTCTCTTATATATATATATATATATATATATGAATGATTAGACAAAGTTAACGAAACAGTTGTGTGTGTGTGTAGGCCAAATTGAGTGTCAGGTGTCAAACCTCAGGAGCCATCCCCCTTGTTTTGGAGATAGTGTCTCTCCCTGATCTGGAGCTCAATGACTCGGCTAGAGTAGCTGGCCAGTGAAACTCAGGAATCCTCCTGCCTTTGTACACACACACACACACACACACACTGCCCCCAGCACCGGGATTCCAGACATGCCCACACCAGTCTGTGGATTGCAGGGATGGGGCTCACATCCTCATCCTTGTACAGCAATCACTTCACCAACGAAGCCATCTCTGGAGCCCAACTCTCGCTGACTATCTCTAGCTCATTTTCAGCAGCGATGTTGGATGTGCCAGTCATTTCCTGCACCTAGCCAGAATATTTTAAAGGGACCGAAGTTCCACAGCCAAGGATCAGACTTGATTCCTAAGGTTTCTCCCAGTTTTGTGACTGGTCTGTCAGTCTCACTGGTTTCTCTGAGGGCCTTGGGGCTGAGGCCCTCTTTTTAATGTGTATGTGTCTGTGTGTTGGTATGCACGTATGCACACAAGTACAGTGCCCCCAGGATCCCCTAAAGCTGGAGATATAGGCAGCTGAGTCTTGCCTGCTGTGGGTGCTGGGAACCAAACTCGGTCTCCTGCAAGAGCAATAAGTGCTCTTGAGGGCTCTCTAGCCCAGGGCCCCTTAATGTTGGCACTAGAAGTGACAAGCAGGGTTTCCTTCCCATAGGTGACCCTTGTTTATTTGTTAGGCAAACAAGAACAAGTCCCGTGCAGAGCCCTCCCGCACCCTCCTCCACCCCAAGCAGCCCGTGGAGTTCCCATTCAACAGGAGGGGGAGGCAGGACTGAGTGTACAATTGGCCAGCATTTGATTCCCACCACCCACATAACGGTTCACAACCCTCCTTATACCCGTTCCAAAAGCTCCAACGCGCTCTCCTGAGCTCAAGTACCAAGAACACAGGCGGGACAGATACATACATTCAGGCAAACACTCATGAGCATACATATTTAAGCGGTTTTTAAATACAGGATCCACAAATGAGAGAAAACATACGATATCTATCTCTCTGTGACCGGTGTGTCTCACTTTTAATGCGACCCCATTGTACCCATGTCTCTGAAAACGACGTAGCTTTGTTCTTTATGACTGAGTGCAATCCCACGGTGTGAAGCCACGTCATCCTTAGCCATCCTCAGGCGTCCGTGGCGGTGTTGTTAACAGTGCTGCAGTAAACAGGTGCAGGGGTGTCTGTGACAGGTTGACGTGGAGTCATGGAATAATAAGGAGCGGAGACTTCCACACAGGCTGACAAGCCCTCGTTGCCAGCACTACATACAGGCTTTCTATTATCTACATCCTTGCCAGCGTTTCTTCATTCTGACTGGGGTGAGATGGACTCCACTGTACTTTGGGTCTGAGTTCCTCAGATGGATAGTGAGGTTGGACATTTTCTTTATGTGCTTATTGAGTGTTTTTTTTTTTTTTGAACCATGTAGGGAGGGGCACGTAGGAGATTGAACCAAGGGCTTTGCCCGTGCTAAGCATGAGCTCTACCGCCGAGCTCCACCAAGCCCTTTTAAAATAATTTTCTCTATACGTATGTGTTTGTGTAGATCGGAGAACAGCTTTCGAGAGCTGGTTCACTCCTTCCACGATATGGAACCCAGAGATCAAACTCCCATGGTCTGGCTTGGTGGGAAGCACCTTTACCTTCAAGTCACCTCACCGGTCCAGAGCCTATTTTAAAATGTGTCTGTCATTTGGTAATATGAAACCGGACAGAGCAATTGGCCAAACACTTGAACAGGTCATCTCAGAAGAAGCATTCTGAACACACTGCCCGGGACTAGCTTTCGTCGGTCAAACTCTGACCACAGCGAAGCTTCGGTCACATTGTTCCAGAAAGACCTTGATAAAAACCACAGGGACAGCCGCCGCCGCTGGAACTTACACTTTCTGCTGGTGGGGACACGACACTACCCCAAAGTGCCCCACACTTGACATAACCTAAAGTCCCCAAAGTGCAGGGCAGATAAATAAACTTCTGTCTCTTGTACATTAGACACAGTAGGCAGTCATGAAAACGTAGAAATGGTCTGTAGTAGCAAGAAGGTGACAGCAGGAACCACCTGATCTGATGTTCCATCGAAGAAGCAAAGTGCCAAGAATGCACACGCCATTCCCGTCAAAAACACGCAAAAATGGCCTCAGCAAAGCCAAGGCTGTTGTGGCTCCATTGAAAGGGAAGGTGCAGGAAATAGTGCTACTCTGCCTTGTGGCCTGGGTGCTGGGAGCAGAGTGTTCTCTTGATGGGAACCCATCCAGGCATTGGGGTTTGTAGCCTCCATAAGCAAATGCTAGGGAGACAGCCCTCAAGACAGCACCGGGGGGAAGCAGAGATGTGCTCTGGAAAGCTGCCTGGGTTGTTTGACATTTCCCACTGGGTTTGTGGGGTAAATGTGTCAACAGCCAGATTAGGAAGGCCATGATGACCGAAACTCCACACCCTGCAGTGTTGAGCAAGGCCCCGGAAGCCAAAACCCGAAGTAGAGCAATATGTTCCTCAAATCTTTTGTCCCGGGCACTTCACCTCAGCTGTGGGAGCTGTGGGCAGAGGCCACCAGGAGCAGCCAGCTTGGTAGGTTCTCAGTGGAAAGGTGCTGGGTAAAACTGTGCTTGGCGGGATGGGTGCTTAGGTTAGGTACTGAGAAGGGCAGGTGCTTGGTTGCACCATGCATGCTTGGGGCTAGGAATGACTGCTCACTGAAAGCTGAGCTTGTCTGTCCTTGTCACTCTTCCCTTCTTGTCCCACTCACTGACATGTCCCTTGAGAGTGGATTGAAGTGCCTGGCCACCTGTAGATTCCCCTATCCTCCCCCTACTCCTGAAACATTTTCTTCCAATCCCAGAATTCCCTGCCTTTGAGCCCCGTCGTCTGGTCACCTCCATCTTTCACTTTTTACTTTATTCCTCTCTTCCCCACTATGCAAGCCTCACAGAGGGTAGGGAGGTATGTCGGAACCTTAGCCAGCACGCCGTCCTAGATACCCATTGCCTGCCTCTCGTCCTGCAAGAGCACCCATTTCCTGGAAATCTCCTTTCCCGTGCACCAGTCAGCACGGTGGGGTTGGCACACGCTGCTCTTCAGATTCATCCAGTCCGGTTGTCCTGGTGAGCTGGCCTCAGGGACAGGCTCTAGGGATGGCACATCCCCACCAAATTCTGGGAGTTTGCTGGAAGAATCAAAAGATAAACCCCTTTTGTCCATTGGGCTGCCAAAGTGAGGCAGTACAAGCCTGGAGCTGCTTGAGGCCAGTGTTGAAAAGAGACCAACCTGGGAAGGAAGTCGATCTAGGCAGTGTCTCGGTTAGGTTTCTATTGCTGGGATAAACACCATAACCAGGGGGCTGGAGAGATGGCTCAGAGGTTAAGAGCACAGACTGCTCTTCCAGAGGGCCTGAGTTCAATTCCCAGCAACCACCACGGTGGCTCATAACCATCTGTAATGAGATCTGACGCCCTCTTCTGGTGTGTCTGAAGACAGCTACAGTGTATTCACATTAAATAAATAAATAAATTTAAAAAAAAAAACCAAAAACAAAACACTGTGACCAAAGCACATCACTGAAGAAAGTCAGCAGGAACCCAAAAGAATCCTGGCAGGTCCCATCTGTCAGTCAGAGTTCTCCAGGGGAGCAGAACAGAATATGGGCGACAGAGGAGGTTTATTAGATTGCCTTTCGTGACAGGTGCTGGACAGCCTGACCGTGGCCATCTGCATGCTAGAGAGTCTGATTGGTGGCTGATCAGTCCTTGAGGCTGGGTGCGTTACCAGTCCCAGTCTGACATTGAAGGCCAGAGAAGCCGGGTTCTGATGTCAGCAAAGGCTGGTGGCAGCTATAGCATAGATGTGCTCACCAGCAAGGGGCAGAGGCAAAAGCAACGCCACTTCTCTCCCTGTGGACCCCCCCCCCCAGAAGGTGCCACCCACCCCGGGAGGAGGGTGTTCCTCCTAAGTTAATCCTTTCTGGAAGTACCCTTATAACTGACCAGAAGTTTGTCTCTTAGTTGATCCCAGATCCAAGCAAGCTGGCAGCCAAAGTTAAACATCCTGCCTTTGCTTGAAGATGGCATTCTCACCACAGCCCCTCATCTGTATAATCACAACAGGAAGTAAAGCAAACAAACCTCGGGGTTTGTGTTTGACTTTGACATTTGTTGCTGTTACGAGGTTCTAGAGAGAGCCTCTTGTCTTCCCAACAGAAAGAATTCAGTCAAGAGACACTGACCGTTTAAGTAAAAATCTATTCAGCAAAGCAAAGCTATACTTGGAGTGGGATGTCTGAATGGGTCTGCATTATGGTCTTAAAGGAAGAGCTTAGGATTATTTATTTATTTTTATTTGGTTTGGGTTTTTCGAGACAGGGTTTCTTTGTTTAGTCTTGGCCGTCCTCAAACTTGACTCAGACTCACAGAGATTCACCTGCCTCCCAAGAGTAGGACAAAAGGCATGCGCCACCTCTGCCCGGACGATCTTATGATTATGAGGTATGATGTCTCTTTCCCATTCCCAAATCATGATTGGCCAGATCTCCCTTTTAGGATATTCCCACGATCCTCGTGAAGAGCCCACAGAGAGGCACACCACCACAATATAAATGATAGCATGATAAAGTGAGGGTCTTCTGAAGATGCAGACCTTTGTTAATGCCCACGTGTGGCAACTGGGAAAGCCCTATGGTACCGTAGTCTCTGACAAAATGGACAACCTATCTGCACATTCAAGGATGTTTACCTACAGAAGAGCATCTTGACCATGGGAGAGCACAGCTACCAAGGCGAAGCCCCAGCCTCCTCATTATCTAGTTCCTTGTGTCTCGTGTCTCAGCGCTTCATTTTCAGAGGGGTCACGGATATGTTCTGAGTCATCCACCTTGAATACTTCCTAGGTTGACAGCAAGTTCACCAGTCTGTGGCTTGCAGAAGGTTCTTCCTCGTTTTTAAATGTCATGTCATCGGCCTCTCTTCAACTTCCTGAGGAGGTCAGGGGCCTGTTAGAAGGCAGGGCAGATTCCACCGGATCTCATAAGGAGAAATGGGGTTTCTCAACATGGAACCTGACCCTTTAGTGACTACATTTGTTTTCAGTGTTCCCTCACAGTTGTCCAGGTGAGGTCAGGATTACAGAACTTAGTGCCCAGTGCCATCTTCCCTCACTGAAGCAAGAGAGGGTTCCTTCAGCCCAGACACTGTCCCCTCACATGCTTCAAGTTTTCTGAGCCTTGTCTATAGTCTGCTGGACTCTGTGCAGTGCACCTGTCTGTTGTGTCCACACAAGGATGAAGGATATCACCCACATTTCCCCTCCAGAGCTGGCACCAAGTTCTCACACCCAGAGGCCTAAGTGTGAGACCTTCTCCTGGGGTCGCCACATGTCCCTAAACTCTTCAAGAACTGCAGCTCCCAGCCTTTTCCTCAGGATCTCTTAAACTTTCCCAAGAAACCTTAGTGGGACAGATCTTCCCATCTGTTGTCAGCAAAGGGCAGGTTTTTGGTTTCTACCACTTATATCATCTTCCTGATTGGCAGAACTCCAGTCCCCTGCCAAACCCTCACGACTTCAGAAAAAGCCCAGAAGTTTTCTTGGCCTTGGTTTTCTTTAGTTTTTCTTTTCCTCCCTGGCGCCAGGCATCTGGAGCCAAGACCTTGGCCACGCAGAGTCAATGATCCGCCCCTGAGCTCCACCCCCCAGCCTCTTTGTATTTCTTTATTGAAGAGATGTGGGAGAAGCTGAATGGCTGGACGTTGTGCTTACTCCTTTTTATGAAAAGAGCCAAATCGACGGGCCTCTTAAAAACACGCCTTTCGGAGCACAAACGGGACACAGCCTGCCACTCGCGCCTTCAAAGGCGTGTGGGTCCATAGGATCTACACTGAGACTCTGCTATCCCAGGCAAGACCAGCCTCGAGGGACATCTTCCACTCCCAAACCACTCTTGCTAGCAAAAAGGCCACGCCCTTGGTCATTCATCCTCTGCTGGAACTCTTGTTCCGAAGCGAACCCGCGCTGCAGTCGGGAGGCGCGGGGACGAAGGGGCGCTCCTGCGCCTGCGTGCAAGAGCAGAGCGAGGCTGGGCGCTCGCTGCAAAAGTGACAGCTCGCGAGTCACGTGGCGCTCTGGAGGCGGGGCTCCCGGCTGGCTCCAGGGCTCGGGAGAACGCGTGCGTCACGCGGGCGGGGTGGGCGGGGCGCTCCCTGATGACTGACAGCTCTCTCCGCGACACATCAGAAGGACCCGGCTTGCTCGCCCGTCACGTGCGGCTAAAGGGGCGGGGCGCTCCCCGCTGACTGACAGCTCGCTCCGCCGCGCCTCAGAAGGACCCGGCGAGGCTTGTCGCGCGCGGCGCATCCGCGGTAGCTGCAGACCCGACGGCGTCCGCCCCCCCCCGCCCGGTCCCGCGGGCCGCCGCGGCGAGAGGGCCTCGGGCTGCGGTGCCGCGCTCGCGAGGGGCTGTGCGGCGTGGCTGCGCGGGGGACCGGTGAGGAGGGGTCGCTGGCGGCGTGGGCGGGTCGGCTGGACAGCCGGTGCGGCGGGCAGGGCTGTCACTCCGCCGGTCTCAGTGGAGGGCCGCGAGCTGGTCAGAGGCCACGACCGCGCCGGGACCGGCCCGGGAAGGCTCGGACAGCGAGGCCGCTTCTAGGATTTGGGAGGATCGAACCCAGTCTTTTGCACTGGTCTGCGCTCTCCCGAGTTGCGGGTTGATGAGACGTGGGAAGGTGCCAAGGGGAGGAGGAAGCAGGCTTGGCGGTCCAGCGCCGCGCACGGGTGCGACCTACGGAGTGAGCGGGAGCGCGGCTCCGCCGGCGCAGGTGCGCTGGCACGGGCTGGGTCCCCGACGTGGAGCTGTCCCGGCGGTGAGTCAGAGGTAGAGGTGAGCTGGCAGCTGTCAGGCCGGGCTACCCTCGCCCCGGCTGGGATCCAGCCTGTAACCCGATGCTGAGGTTCTGATTCATTCCCTTCGATCTGCCTCCTCCCTAATCCTGAAAGCAGGACAGCGACACAGCATGAACCCCCCCAAGGTAGGGCAGAGAGGCTCGGGCGTTAGTGAGCCACATCCCCTCCCACCCACACTGTGGTCAGACATAGGGATATTTAGGCCTTTGAGAACCAAGATGATGACAAATAAGCTGTTTCGATGGGCTCCGTGGAAAAAAGTTGACACCTGAGATTTTCTTTTCCCCCTCAAACACCGGTGATTTCTAGTTGGTGGTGATGGGCTAGCTCCAGTCTCTGTTGCAATCCAGAAATTTCTTGGAATGGTTGTCTTTTGGATGGTCTGTGTCAGTTTGTGTGGAGTGGATTCCTATCTCTTGAGAATATCGCAAGTATAACCATATCACAAGTCTTAAAGGAACTGAAGTGAGTTATCTCCGCAGATGCTAAATGCAGTAGTTCTATCTTTATGGCAATGTTTATTTCTTCAAAGGTAAGTGGTTTTATAATAACCCCAAATGGCACTGAAGGAGCTTCTTTTAGGACAGTCTCCCAACCCCCTGCACCCCTAGGGAGTTATTGAGTAGGCTTTCTATCCTTTTCTCCCTTTCGCAAAAGGAAAATCATTGGGTTAAACGAAAATGTCAACGGGCTGAAGAGACGGTTCAGCAGTTAAGAGCATGTACTGATCTTTGAGAGGACCAGGGTTCAGTTCCCAGGACCCACCTTAGGGGACTCCCAAGCACCTGTAACCCTAGCCTCACAGAATCTGATGCTCTCTTCTTGCCTCCTTGAGCACCTATTCACATGCATACAAAAAAGTTAAAATAAAAACAACTAAAAAGTGAAATTTCAAAAGCCAGATGCAATAGTATAGACTTTTACTATTAGTACTCCAGAAGCTGAGGCAGGAGCATCATGGGTTCAAGGCCACCCAAGCCTGTATAACAAGACCAAGTCCAAAGAGAAGAATCGAAAACTGAATGACAGCCCACTGTCAATGACAATAGGAGGATGACTTCTGCTGTCACGCTGTTCTCTTGCTTTGGTAGCTTGCAAAGTACTTTCAACATGATCTCCTCGTGCATCTTCACCATTAATTTGGGAGTAGCAGGTATCATTCCTCCTGTGACACAGATGAAGAAATCCAGACTCACTGGTCCAGGGCCACTTAACTGTTGGAGGCAAAGAAAGTTCCACAATACCTTTGTTGCTAAAAGGGCTGGGTATAGTAGCTCCTCGCCCAAGAGGATGTGAGGTGGGTGTGAGCAGAATACGCCCCCTGCTGGGCTGGAAGGCTGAGTGGAGCATCCTTCCAAGTTCTTGCCTCAGTGACAGTTAGCCTGGCTAGCCAACCAGCATCCCCATACTGTTACCTCTCCCTGTACCCTCTGTGGCAACTCAGATTTGTTTCCAAGCTTTGAGAAAGCCAGTAGGAAGTGCATTGCAGAGCATCTTTGCTCAAGCGCTTAGTTTCCAAACAGATCAGATGTCCTCAGCTATGATGCAAGACAGCATGGCAGGCAGTTCTAGGGAGACCTGCCCCGATGATTTTTTTCTCATCTCCCGACTGGAAGAGAAACATGGTGAAATCCATGGAGCTGCTGCTGACCCCGCTGCGCTCACCTAGATTCTGTACGTGGCATTGTTTGAGGTTTTGTGGCATTTTTTTTTTCTATTTTTAGCATCCACAGCTGTTCTTGTTAGGGAAGAACAAGCTTTTTATCCCATTCTGTAAATCCGGGCAGCACCACAGGACTGCCTTCTGGGGGTTACCTTATGGCTGTCTCTGCAGGTCAGTGGTTCAGGCCAGACTGAAAGCCATAACAGTCTTGGGTACCTGTATCAAAGCCAAGGTCTGACTGGAAAGGTTTCATTTACTGCCTGCCTCAGGGACTGTGTTCTTTTCTGGATGGCACCTTTATTTAATGAAGGTCACAGGAAGCCATCTAGAGTACTCATTGTAAGTTGCTACAGAAGTGCAGGTATTGGAGCTGGTAAGCCAGGAACATCTTGATGGCCAGAATTACAGAACATTTGGGGCTGTTATTGGTAAGAGCCCAAGAAGTGAAGGACAAACACGGCAGTGAGAAAGCCTTGTTTGAAGAATGCCATGGTCTCTCGGGATGCAGTTCAGACTTCTTCTCTAAGGTTGCCAGGCGGTGGTGACACAGGTGCTGGCTGATCTCACCTGTGTCTCCAGGGTCAGCAGCTACCCCAGTCACTCCCAGAAGTCCCTTCTCAAGTATGCCCTGTACACTGGTGGTTCCTCCATCCAGATTTCCTTGTAGGCACCTCCCTATCATTCAGGTAACCACTCCTATGTCACATGTTAAGTGAGACCTTCCCTGAGAGTCAAAATGATCTTCCTGTTTCCTCTGGTCCCCAGCCCATTCACTCCCTTCAGCATATTGCATATTCTTTATCTGTATTAGAAATAACCTTGTTTCTTTGAGAATATTTTTATTATCTGTCCATTGTTTGCTGCTGTATCAGCACGCCTGGAACAGTGAGTGACTGTCTTGTAGAAGTGCTCAGTGCATACTTACTGTAGGACTGTTTATGTCAGAGCCTGGCAGGATGGGAGGAGGTGCTACGAGGTGAACACTGAATCGGCTTCTCTTATGGGAGATAGCAGCTTACCAACTGACCAATGGGCAGAAGAGTTCAGGCATGGTGGATGAGAAGAGAAGCCAAGTGATGGGCTGTGTGAGTCTCCTGGAGGAGCTAGCTATAACAAAGTTCAGTAAACTGGATACCATCAAAACAATAAAAATGTATTCTCTCAGAGGTTCACAGACCAGAAGCCCAAAGTCGAAGCATGAATAGAACCATTTCCTTTTTATGGATTTAGGCTCCATGTTTCTTTCAGCTGCTGCTGGTTGCTGGTGAACCCAGGCATCCTCCCCTTATAGCTGAAGCACTCCAGCCTCTGCCTCTGTGGTCACATGGTTGTCTCCTCTTGTCTCTGGGTCTTCTCTTATAAGGGCACCGGTTAGACTGCATTTGGGGGTTCATTATATCCTATTGTGGTCTCAACCAGTCACATCCATAACTGTCCTTTTCCAAATAAATCCACACTCACATATCTGGGGATAGAACTTCAACTCACATTTTCTGAGGTCATAGATTCAACTTAATATCTTCCAACTACAAGATCTAGTGGTCTTTAGTTGGATGCAGTGGCGCTCACCTCGCACTTGGGAGGCTGAGGCAGGAGGATTGCAACAAGTTTGAGACCAGTTTCATAGTAAGTTTGAAGTCAGGCATGGCTGTAGAGGAAGACCCTATGTCAAAACACTAACAAACAAATAAACTAAAAACAAACAAACAAACAAAAAAGTCCCACAAAATATAGTGACATTTCGACAGTACAAATTGGGGGAAGGTGCTTGGCAATGTTTAGGAACAGTGACAGTGATTTGGATGCTTTCTTGGAAAGCGTCCATGATCCTCCCATCTCCAGGGGAAGGATGCGCTTTATGCTTCACGGCAGGTCCTGGGACAGGATTTCCTTCCTCCGCTTTTTGTTGGATTCTGTCCAATGAAGTAGAAAGAGCTTGTTGGCGTCTAGCAGGTAAAGATAGTTCACCCCCATTCTGTTCACTGTGAACTTCACACCTCTGTGTGGAGGAGGTGCTGACATCGGGGGAAGCTGTGCCCTCCCTCTGTCATTCCCAAAGGCAGCTGCTGAGCCTGTAGGGACATGCAGTCTCTGACCTTGACCCTTGACCAGGTATGAACTCTTCAGGAGCTCTTGCCAGGACGGTTTGAGGTTTGTGGCGAGAATCTTGCCCTTTTCTCACTGGCTCTCTAAATCCTTTGAGAATCTTGCCCTTTTCTCACTGGCTCTCTAAATCCTTTGAGAATCTTGCCCTTTTCTCACTGGCTCTCTAAATCCTTTGAGAATCTTGCCCTTTTCTCACTGACTCTCTAAATCCTTTGAGAATCTTGCCCTTTTCTCACTGGCTCTCTAAATCCTTTGAGAATCTTGCCCTTTTCTCACTGGCTCTCTAAATCCTTTGAGAATCTTGCCCTTTTCTCACTGGCTCTCTAAACCCTTATCTTGTTTTGCTTATTTTGCTTTGAGATGGGATCTTGCTGTGTAGCCCAGGCTAGCCTACTGCTCACAACCCCTCACCACCCCCTCCGCCCCCAGCCTTCTAAGTTCTGGGATCACAAATCCATGCCACAATGACCAGGTTGTTGGTTTTTTTGGTTTTGTTTTTTTGATTGGGTAACCCATGTGGCTGGTATCAAATTCAAATGACACACCAAGATGTTAGTGACAAGTTGCTTTGATCATTCTGCTGTTCTCCCACCTCCACAGGCACCATTACTGTCAGCGTCTTGGGGCTCCTTCCAGAGACCTGATGCTCTGTTTATGTTTTCGTTCCCAATCACCCAGGGCTGTTGTTGTCTCTCCTTCCAGCCTTCTTTCCTCCTGCCTCTTCTGTGCCCAGTGGACTGGCTTGTTCCT
Source organism: Tokudaia tokunoshimensis (assembly GCA_036184795.1). Lineage (NCBI taxonomy): Eukaryota > Metazoa > Chordata > Mammalia > Rodentia > Muridae > Tokudaia > Tokudaia tokunoshimensis. The sequence continues at coordinate 47,223,262 of BTHU01000020.1, forward strand.
ACGTGTTCAGGGATGATGACAATATCCCTGCCAGGAGTTCTATATTGGGACAGAAAGTGCTAGAAGAAATAATTTGGTGGTGCCACATTTGAGACAAATGTGAGGAAGTGCTTCTCTGGAGGGGTGGTTTTCAGTGTCCTGTTTCTTCAACCTCATTAACCAGGTTAGCACTGACCGGGGTGAGGAACGGGACCCTGAAAGCAGGGTCAGCTGATCTTATGCTCCAAGGCTGTGAAATTGTCCAGAGCCTTATTATAGTTGGTGACTATTATAGGGTATATCTGCCGTGACAGTCATGTACTTCCCCACAAAAGCAGTGTAAGTAGCCTCTGGTAATATCCCAGTCTACAGTCGAGGAGCCAGTCAACTGGCAAATCCAGGTTCCCTGCTCTGTCTCTGCCTCCTCAGCTTGTCTCATCTGCTGCCGCCCTAGGCTAAGTCCAAGCCACCTGAGAGACCCCTGTTCGTGTGCTTCTGACAGGTGCCGGAGACGACGCTGCTCCTCTGCTCTCCGTGCCTGGGCATCCCTGGTGCCCTCCCAGCCCCGGGATTTAGTCTCTGTGTCTTATGGACCCCTCCCCATCAAGAGCACTGTCTCGGCGGCTGTGTGCCTGCCCGGGTGAGCCTTCTCCCACCTCACTCACTCTTTTGCCTGCCCTCAGCACTTCCTAGCACTTTGGGGATGCAGAACTGCTGAGGGCAGAAGGCTGCAGACAGCTTGAAAGCCCTGGCCTCTCAGAGCCTGGCTGCCATCTTACTGCCCATCTTCTGTGAAGATTCTTAGCTGTCTTCAGACCTAAGAGTTCACTCACTACTCAAGAGTCTTCTGCCTTCCCTCACCCTCTCTTTGCATAGGCTTTAAATAGCCTCCTCCCTCCCCTCTTTCTTCTCTGTTTTCTCCTTTAGGAACGTGTCGAAGTACACTTTACACATTATAGAATCTACCCATTTCACCATTCAGTTATTTTTAGTAACACTACTGAGTGGTAAGACCGTCGTCATAGTCTAATTTTAAACCATTTCCATCGCCCCCAAAAAAGCAAGTCACTAGTGATAGCAGTTACTCTATCCCCCACCCAGGAGCCACCATTTTGTGTCCTCGCCCTGGTTCTGCCTATTCTGGGCACTGGGCAGTAGGTAGTCCTTTGTGACAAGTGTCGTTTCTAGCTAAACCCTCTTGGAGCATGGTGAAGCATGGGCCAGTCTTTGCTCCCATTCAGCCATTATTTTGTCCTGAGAAAGTGTGGTGCCTTCTGTCCCTCTGTCTTCCAGCACCATCTGCCCTCTTGTAGATATGCCTCTGGTGTGGGAGGGCAGGTGAATGAGGGCGCCCTTAACATTCTCACTGGCTCAGCTGTGGACTTTAATTTGGGGATGGGAATAACATCTATGTATCTCTGGCTGGTTCGAACCTACAATCCTGCTGCCTCAGCCTCTCCAGTGCTGGAATCACACGCGGGTGGCACTAGCCTGGCTCAGACCTTGTTTGAATTGCATGAGTTTGTCCATGAAAGTCTTCTTCCTGTCCCAGGATCCTAGTTAGGCTCTCTGTTGCGTTTTTGTCATAGTCTCCTATGCTGTAACCCTTCTCTGGACTGTTCTCGTTCTCTCTCCCTCTCCCTCTCCCTGTCTCTCTCCCTCTCTCTCTCCCCCCTCTCTCTCCCTCTCCCCCCCACGCAGACAGACAGACACACAGAGACAGAGACACAGAGAGAGACGGACACAGAGGGGCGGTGGGGATCTTAGCTATGCAGGCTCCTACCAGAAGCCCTTTCCAGTCTCTAAAGCCAGAATTGGATGGCCAAGATCCACTACAGGGCAGGGGTTGTTTTGCTCTTACTGCGCCCGTCCAGGCTATTGTGCTGCGTGCTAATCATAGGCAGGGGCTCGTACCCAGCCAGGTGTGCTAGAGACATCTCCCTGGCCTTTGCATCTTAGACAGGCGGCGTGATTCACAGCAGATGAGTCACAGCTGCAGAGTGGCCACTGAGCTCGGGGGAATGGAGCACTGGAAAGAGCAGATCCAGTGCAGATGGAAAATACCAAAGTAGAAGGGCGCCAGTGGCTGACTGAGCCAACATGCTTGAGTTGAGAGGGGTGAGCAAAAACTGGGGTGCAGATCTGGGGTTCCTGAGAAAGGGATGAAGACCCTGGAAGAACAGGAACCCATTCTGCTTAACTGTAAATATTAAGGATGGAGAAAAGATTTAATTAAATCCAAACAGCACCAAATCTGAGATGTCCTCCCCTGGTATTTTAGTTTGGGGTGATCCAAAGGAGATTGAAAGCCAATTAATTAATAACCAAGCCTAGTGCTGCTTCTACTCCGGGATCAAGCGCATGCTTATAGCTGGGCATGGTGGAGCACGTCTATAACCCTGGCACTCCCAGGGTTAAGGGCTCGGGGCTGCAGGACTGGGGTCCGTGCCTCTTCTTGGCAGTCCTAAGTTTGTTCTGCTAACCTGCAGCCTGCTCCATGAGCCTAGGTCTTTAGCCTGGCCTCCAGGACTAGCCTAGAGCCCTCTCTGCCCCAGTTCCTGCCCCAGGCCTTTGCTTCACTGTTGACTACGCAGGCAGGTTCCCTGACTTCTCATGCTGGGGTCTCTCTGCCCAGGCAGTCCTTCTCACTCCGCACCATTCAGCAGAAACTCAAGGTAAGCCACATGGCTAAATTGTTCTAGAAGCTACGCATCCTTGAAACAGTGAAACAAATTTAAGATTTCTAGGTAGCCAGTATAATCAACATTATTTCCACATGATATGGTTTTTTAAAGGGTTATTTATTTTTATGTGTATGGGTGTTTGCCTGTCTGTATGTCTGTGCACCACATGTGGGCCTGATGCCCATGGAGGCCAGAAGAGGATATCAAATCCCTTCAGACTGGAATGACAGGCTGTTGTGAGCCACCATATCGATGCTAGGACTCAAACCTTGGTCCTCTAGAAGAGCAGTCAGATGGCTAAACCATCTCTCCAATCCCACAATATAGGTTTCGGGGTGGGGCGTTGTTTTATTTTTTGCTTTTATTCTTTTGAGCTAAGATCTTATTATGTAGTTCAAGTTGGGCTAGAACTCATTGTCCTCTTGCTTCAGCCTTTTGAGTACTGGGGTTCCAGATGACAACACCACAGTCACCTTATGATAATAATCACTGAAAGACTTTAAACGCCTTTTATTTTCTTGTATGAAGTTAGAAATCCGATGGTCAGCACGTCTCAGTTTGGACAGTCACATGTGGATTGCCACTGACTGGGCAGTTCAGATCTGATCTGTTCCTATCGGTGTCTCATTCGCAGTGCTAACCATGGTGCTATGATTCCTGCTTATCCTTTGGTGCCTCCGACTGAAGCAGAAGCTCCCTGTCTGTCTTGCCCCTTCCAGACAAAGCGTGCCCCACTGTAAATGCAGAGTGGATTCTGCTCAGTAGCCCCGGGGGCATGCGGCCAATCACATGAAGTCCCCACTAAGCATGTCGAAGCAGCTCAGTGGTCAGTATCTTTTGATGACTTTTCTAACAGGGCAGCTTAATGTTGAGGCTTCCTTGTCACCAAAAAATACTACCCATTTTGCATAAAAGCTAGATCAAGGGCCATCCTGATTACTCTGCTGGTGGGGTTTTGGGGAACAGCAAAACTAGAGAAGAGTTCAACGTGAAACAGCTCAAAGGTTGTTTGGAGTTTCTGTTGCTTAGGGTTGATGTAGATGAGACATGTGTAGTGCACAGTGGCTGTAAGCACCCACACTAGACAGGAAAGTTCCTGCTCTACAGACCAGTCTGCTGAAGGCACACCGTGCTATAGTGAGAAACCTAGCTGTGATCAAAGGACAGACAGCCCGAAGATCCAACATGCATTGGAGAGATGCCCTGCTCTGTTGTAATCCGCAGTGCCTACTCTGTCACCTCTGGTGAATTGGGAAAGTCCTTATCTAGGAGCTTGGCAACTCCATACAGACCCACATTCTCCCTCCCTTTTGTCCCAGGTCGGGGTCTCCCAACCTAATGTTTCTTTCTCTCAGAGGACAGAGCAAACGGGAGCAGCCTCCACTGAGAGCAGCTGAGCTGAGAGTAGGGAAACACTGTAAGCTGAATTAGAGTTCTGCCACAGGCAGGAGAGGGGCTGCATCTGTGCACACAGAGTGGTCCTTGCACTATTTAGGTGTCCTGAGTGTTGGGGTGAAGGGACCCTCCCCAATCACCAGCCAGGGGCACTTGCAAACTCTTCACCTCCATGTTTCTGAAGAACGTGTGTTTATGTTCCAAAGCAAGAGAAGGTTGGGGACTGAGGTGTTTGGCTCTTGTTGGGTATGATTGCCTGTAAGAGAGTTCCGAGCTGATTTATTATGGTTAAAACAGTTGTCAGTTATATAGACATTGAATTGTACAGTTTGGGGGAATACTTCCAAATGTAAACTGAAGCTGTGCTAGGCCTCCAGTATTCTTTATCCCTTCCAATTCTCCAGCTAAGTCTGAGTAAGTCTGCATTAGCTATACGGGGACGTCTGTCCACCTCCATCTTCTTGCTGCTTTATGCCATCTGCTTTTGTGGTCTGAAATATCTTCTTGTGTCTGGCATGCTTGGGCTCCTACCAGATTTGACTCAAAATTGTAATGTTCATATATAGTCTGTCTCTGTCTGTGTCTCTCTGTCTCTGTCTCTCTCTGTCTCTCTCTCTCTCTCTCTCTCTCTCTCTCTCTCTCTCTCTCTCTCTCTCTCTCTCTCTCTCTCTCTCAGAGGTCAGAGGACAGCCTTAGGTGTCAATCTTGACCTTCCTGTCTGGGACAGGGTTGTTGTTAGACAGTGTACACACCATAGCAGGGAGTCTTCCGTTTCTACCTCTCATCTTGCTGTAGAACCATTAGGATTTTAATTGCACACCACTTCTCGTGGCTTTCCATAGGTTCTGAGGTCCTCCTGCTTTGAACAGAGTCTCTCTGCTTGTGAGGCAAATGCTTTACCCACTGAGCCATCTCCCCAGCATGAGGGAAATGAGGCTCTTAAGATTCCCCAGGCAAAGTCAAGCTTCCACTTCCGTGTTGCCATTAGCATCTGCATCTAGAATTGTGGCATTTGTCAAGAGCTAAGATGCTTCTGGAATGTCTCTGAGACCATTTCCCATTTATCTTCACATCCCTGGGGCCAGCAAGGACCTAATCAGTTGTTGTCAGACAAATGACCTGATCTCTTTGGAGTAACAGCCTGTATCCTCCTATCTGTGGAAAGGAAGGGAAGTGACATCAAGGCAGCAGCTGTAGAGTAGGGCTGCTCCGTATCAACCAGAAGAGACCGCCCGTTCAGAGCAGGTACAGTCTTGCCTGTTAGTGTTTCACAGACTGGGGCCACCAGCCCACCCAGTGCTATGGCTGACTGAAGGGTCCCTGTCTGTATTCATCAGCTTTCATTACTGAAGCTGAAGACCAGAAGCAACTGGATAAAGAGGAAGGTTGTTTGCTCACAGATTTATGTGAGAGGAACACACCATGGCAAAGCCTATGAAAAGAGAGTAATCTCACTTTTAGCCTTAGTAGGATAGGGTAAACCAAGTCCTGATGACCTAAGTGCCTCTCATTATGTCTCCCTCTGGACCATTCCCTGCCCCTTCCATATTGCCAGCCTGTGCAGCAAGTTTGTCACAAGATGTATGCCTTGGAGGAATAGAGTCCATCGAGCTGTAGTGGCATCCACAATCCAGCGTAGCCCGGCTGTGGAGTCAGACTCTGCCAGCTCTGGTTGGACTTCTGCAGTAGCTCTTTGGCCCCAGGCAGCTAGGTAGCTTTCTGAGCCGTAAGGATTCTGAGCTCACAGATTGACATAGCAGGGATCTAGCCTGTGTGGCTCAGTGCCTGGAGGGCTGTGACGGCAGTGTTAGTTGCCATTACTTTTAATAACCAAGAATCCCTTTGTAACCAAGAAGCCCTTGTCTCTGCTGGAAAACCCAGCTGGCCTGTGTAGACAGGACTGCAAGCAACACTGGCTGCAGTTGGCTTTGGCTCTGGGGAAACTGGTGATTGGTTTACACATCATGCAGCGGAGTGCCCATGTCACACCGTCCTGGAGAGGGTGCAGGAGGGTCTCCTTCAACCCACTCTTCCTTTCAGATGCAGCTTATCAAAAACTTAAAGAACTGTAACTGTTCAGGGTTTCTACATGAAGTGACACAAAATCTTTGAAATGTTTAATAAGGGAAATTTAAAGTGCTGGTACACAGCTATAGTTTGAGTAATTGAGGAGGCTGAGATGTTAGGAACACTAGAATGCTTGAGTTCAAGACACATAGTGAGACCTTGTCTCCCTCCAAAACTCCAGAATTCAGTAGTATCTCATATACTGGTGTGCAGTAAAGGACCTGCTCTCTGTCTCCGTGTGTGTGTGTGTGTGTGTGTGTGTGTGTGTGTATGTCCTTTCTAGCTACTGGTATGACTGAGCAGTCTGGTCTGATCTGGCATGTGGAGAGATAGCACTCCTCTACTCCTCTACTCCTCCACTCCTCCACTCCTCCACTCCCCCTCTCCCCCACACTGTGTTTTTGGGATTGTGACCCATGAAGCTTATTTAATCTCGTGTATCAAGCTGTCTAAAGTATCTGGTATGGCATTTTAGGAAGTTGTAAAACGGAGTTCTGCCCCCTCCCCCCGACACAGGCAGGTACAGGACACCAAATTCTTAGCATGGAGGAAATTTATTACCCCAGAGGGGCAGGGGACTGGGCTGCAAAGGCAGCAGCAGAAACAGCCAACACAAGCGAGCAAGAAAGCAAGAGGAAAAGAAGAAGAAGAAGAAGAAGAAGAAGAAGAAGAAGAAGAAGAAGAAGAAGAAGAAGAAGAAGAAGAAACCATTTTCTGGAGTGGAAAAGGGGGAGTCCATGCTGGGGTGAGTTGAGAAATCCTGATTTGGACATATCAACCAAATCATGAATTTTGATTGCTGGACCTTGGTGTTTGGTCTCAGGAATGAGTCAGTGGCCAAATAATCAAATAGACCTTGAAGGCTAGCTTTAGGAATGAATGTAAAGGTTTTTAGGAGAAAGGGCAAAACTGCCTACAATGTCTTCCATGCTTGGATCTGCTAGAGTTCCTCCAAGCTGTCTAAATTCAGTATTCTCCAGCAAGGGGCATCAAGCTGGGGTGAGTCACTCCAGGAAAAGCTTATATAAAATGAGATCATTAGGGCAGGAAAGCCAGGCGTGGTCTGTCAGACTCAGGCCTCTGTTCCCGAGCCTTGCTGAGCCCTGCCTGCCTGCTGTCACTACTCAGGACCCAGCCCCAGTGTGGAGCAGGTAGTGTCAGTGCAGCTCCTTCTCTGCCACATAGATGCCTCCCCCAAAAATTAGGGTGTGGCTCTGGTAACTTGCCTGGTCATTTTTGCTCTTTTCTTTGAGTTGCTCTGCCCCACTCCTGTGGAGGTATTTGAACAAGTGAAATTCGGTAGCCAGGCACAAAATTCTCTAACTCGTTTCCTCAGTGGATGAGGCAGAGGCAACTTGTTTTGTGTTGCTCTGACTCTTGGGCAATCGGTGGTGAAGGCTCTGGGTCGGTGGTATTAATTTATAGGGAAGGAGGGCGTGGGTGGATGCCTGGCACAATGCAGGAAATCACGGTGACCTTCTGTGTCAACCGGGAAGGTCCATGGTCTTCAGGGAGCTGACTGGAAGTGGAGCTCCTCCTAGGAGCCTGCAGCCTGCATCATTACTCCTGGTAAGAACTGGAGCTACTATTGTCCCAGCAGCTCTAGAAGCATCTGTTCTCCCACCTTGAGAAAGTAACACTCATCCTTGGGGCAGTTCCCCTACTCATCCTGTCAACCGTATGCAGTGCTGGGACTCATCTGGTTTTCTGTGACACAGGAGCCCTGGGGGCTCGTGGCACAGCTTACTGCCACTGACCCTAAACTTGTTGTGGACTTTATATGCTGCCCTAGACTCATGGCTGCACCACAGATGCTGAAGAAGAAGACAGCCAGCGTGGGTATAGCCTGCAGAGTGTCCAACAGGGGTGTCACAGACACCTGGACACACGCAGTATATATGTAGACCACGCACACACGCGCTCACACACACACACACACACACACACGCACACAGAGAGAGAGAGAGAGAGAGAGACAGACAGAGACAGAGACAGACAGAGACAGAATGAATGAATGTAATTCTGCAGAGGAGAAGGGACACAGCAGTCTGATGCCCAAGGCCACCATCCATCCAGAGTGGTGAGTGACTTGATGCCCAAGGCAAGCATACTGAGAGGGAATGGCTTTCTCTAAAGTCTCTAAGTCTGCTCACTGGGCTGTTTCTTTTCCTCTCTTTGGATTTTTGAAAACAGGATCTCACATCCTCAGCATGTGGTTGAGGATGCCCTTGAACTTTTTTTTTAATAATTTTTTAAAGTTTTATTTATGTATTAGTTATGAGCACATGGTTTGCTGTGTTCAGAAACACCAGAAGGGGGCATCAGATCCCATTACAGATGGTTGTGAGCCACCATGTGGTTGCTGGGAATTGAACTCAGGACTTCTGGAAGGGCAGTCTGTGCTCTTAACTGCTGAGCCATCTCTCCAGCCTGCCCCTGAGCTTTTGATCTCCCTGCCTGTACCTCCCAAGTGCTAAGATAACTACAGACATGTGCTACTGTATGATACGTCCATCTGGTTACCTGTGCTTTCATGCTTCTTGAGATGGCCTCTCTGACTGTTGGATTATATGTGTGCGATGCATGTATGGTGTGTGTTTGGGTGTGGGTATGAGGAGGTGTAAAATGGATTCTCTCAAATTAGTCAGCTTTTTGGCTCTATGGGCTTTGTTCGTTGTCAGCCATAGCTTTGGTGTTTTTTCCCCTCTCTGTTCCGTACTGTCTTCCTTTCCCCACACACACATACTGGACCCTTTGATGCTGTCCCTTGGCTGCAGGCTCAGCTCCTTTCCTTGTCTTTTCTCTGTTGCTGGGATCAGGTACTTGGTGACCTTGTGGTGTCCACTGACTCTGCTGTGTTGTCCTGTTCTGCTGCTGAGCCTCTCCAGTGAGTTTTTAATTCTCCATTCTACACGTTCTGATTGAGTTCCCTTTATCTTCTTCTCCCCAAAGACTTTTAACTTTTTCCTTCAGGACCACCTGCTGTGCCTCTTGGAATAGTTTACAATAATAGCCATTCAGAACCCTCTGTCTGCTGATTCCAGCCGTGGTGCCCTCTCAGGTGGTCTGAGCCTTCTCACTCCTGAGGATTAACCCTGGGTGTTCCCCGTGTCAGGTTATACGACTCTGAGTCGTGTTTAAGTCTCTCAGGGAATGTTGGTCTCTTGGCTTCAGCAAGCATTAGCCTCTGCAGATTTTGGGTTGGGCTGTTTCCCATGACTCTCATGGTCCAGCTGTTCTGACCTTCCCTAGCCAATATCTTCATATATTTGTTCCCATAGATGCCTAAACCCCTAGTGCTACCAAACCTAAGGCTTGATTTATAAGTTAGCCCCACCAAGAGATTAACAACCGTAGCAATAGAGTGAGCAGTTCCACAGCACTGTAGTAGGTAGCCAGCATGCAGCCTTTTTACTTGGAGGCCATTATTGAATAAAATAAAAGCTGCTGAGACACAGGGCTGGGTCCTAACACAGTGGATCTGGTAACCAACATGGCTATCAAGTGACATCAAATGGGTAGTGGAGACGACAGTGTGGATATGCTGGATCTCTTAAGCAGATGGAACAGTATGCCAGGAGGTCCCATCACACTCTTCAGAACAACACAGGAACTTTATTTCTGAACACTTCTATTTGAGGTTTTCAGACTGCGGTTGACTGGGGGCAATAAGGGCAGTACAATAAGGGGAGGCCTCTGAGCTGTCCTCTCCTCTGCTGTCCTTCAGTCCCACAGTCAGGGCCTTACCAGACTTCGGGGTGCTTTTCCTGTCTTTGTGCCTGCTTGCTTGTCCCAGTAGAGATACTTACTTCTTCCCCTAAGCCAGGACTGGATGGCCAGACCCCTCCCTCCCCCATGCTTCTTCCAGGTATTGGGTTATATTTAGTCCAGACTGAGGGCAGCAGGGGCAGAAACGACAGCCTCCTGCCACTCTGGTGGTAGTCACATATTGATCTCTTCTCTCACCTATCGGCCAGAGTTAGATTTTCAGAGGCACCAGTCTGCATTCTCTGCAGGTATCAGAGGCACATTTGTGGTGAGGCAGGGGACCAGGCACTTGCCCAGAAGTACAGGGAGCCTAGAAGCCCAGCCTTCATGGCATGGAACAGAGAACCTGGATTGAATAAAGAAAAGGGATGTCACTGCATGTCCGGCCAGGAACAGTGTGGCTTATGTGGGGAAAGAGAGGCAGGGTAGGTGGTGGGACAAAGCTAAGCGCTGTGCTGCTGCTCAGGGCTCTCTGCAGATCCTTTGCGAGACAGCTGGTTTCAGCTGCTTTCGTCTTCACTGAGTGAGCAGCCTTCTGGGCTAAGCTAGTGAGTGACACCAAATGAGCCTCCTGCATAATCTGAAAATCTGAAGTTCCCAGTCCTTCAAAGTCTAAAACCCTCGGCACCAATGAGATACCATAGCAGACCTCATGTGAGGGTTCAAGTCAAGCACAGGCACAGAGAAATTGTATATAATTGCCTTTGGGCTATGTAGTAGGTAAGGCATACATACATGTGGAAAATGCACATATTCCAAGGCCTGACGTATCCCAGGTCAGTCACAGGTAGCCTGTATTAGATAGCTTTTTGTGGAGATGTCAGGAAAGACTTCTGAGAGTGGAGTCTTGAGCCCAAGGTATTAGGTGTTTGCATCCAGATGATCACCGTGCATGTGGCCTCCTGTGCAGAGGCCAATCTAGCTCTATAAAGAAAGCATTGTCTCACCAGCACTGGGGAAGGCGAGGCAGGTGGTTCCCAGGCCAACCTAGGCTGCAGCATGAGATCCTGTCTCCACAGCAGCAATAATAAAAGTTCTCAGTGAGCTTCTACATGCCTGTGCTCTCACATTTTTTTTTTATAATTCTCAAAAAGCAAAGCTAAAGTTGGGTGTGGTGATACACATTTATATTCTGGGTATAGGTAAAAGGATCGTCCCTTTGAGGTTGGCCTGAGCTACCTACTGAGTAGCTAGGCCGGCTTTGACTACAAAGTGAAATCTCACCTTAAAACAAAAAACAGCAGACAACCAAGAAACAACCAACAACCAAAGGCTGGGAATGTAGCTAAATGGGCAGAACACTTGCCTGGCGTGCTCAAAGCACTGGGCGCAGCTCCCAGACCACATAAGCTGAGTATGGTGGAACATATCTATATTCCCAGCACACCAGAGCTGGAGACAGTAAGGTCAAAAGTTCAAGGTCATCCTGGGCTACATAGTGAACTTAAGTCTAGCCTGAGCTACATGAAACCCTATGTCAAAATGGGAGGAAGGGGGCTTTTATTGCAAGAATGATTCTCACTGGATTTAAAAAAAAATGCTTTGAAGGACTGTGTTCAGTCCCTGTTGGTGAATAGCCACCTGCACATGTTTCCCATAGCTGTAGGGTTCTCCTCACTGTGGATTCTAATGCTGAGCCCCCTTCCGTCACCTAGCATTAGCATGCTACTGATGGTCTTGGACAGGCCTCCTCCATCACCCATTTGATCCCTACAGCAACCTATGAAGGCAGCCAGGCTTCCCAGGGGCTGTGGTCCCCCTTTGAGCCCTTTGAGTCTTGGTCTCATTTTCATTTAACAAAAACATGTTCCCAAATGCCCTGCTGTCAGTGTTACCCTCATATTTCAATGAAATGCCAGAATTAACGTAACAGTATTTGCACAGTGTTTTTATTGCACAATTTTCCCATCCTCGCTGTGTGTTTAGGTTATTGCCCTAAGAGACTGAGCAGGCAGGCGTGATGGCATGAGGGGGTCAGAGGATACCAGTGACCCATAGAAGACCCCCCCCATGTAGAACACCGTCAGCTTGAGATTTCTGCATCTGGTGGAGTAGGCTTCCACTTAGCTAGGGATTTAGTCAGAGGGAGAGGCAGACTAGGAGAGGAAGACAGGCTTGAAGGTCAGGTTGCACAGTACTGAAGTGGTGAAGGTTCAGAGTTGCTCAAGTACCTGCCTGAGGTTGCTTCTGAATAGTGACAGCATCTCTGCCTTTGTCCCTGGAGAGCTGTGTGGGCAGCTCTGACAGAGATGACAGCTGTCCTGAGTAGGCGGAGATGGACACTAGTGGCCTTTTCACAGAGGATGTCGGGCAGCCTGCCAGGGCTTCCTGCCTCCAGGACAGTAGCTTGATCTCTCCTCCCACGGGACACAGATGTCCTCTACACATGCACAGCTTTATGTTTGACCCCCCTGTGTCAGAAGACAGCTCTGACCCTGAAGAGAAGGAACCATCGCTCGCTCCCATCATGCCCTCCAGTGGGCTTTTTGGGAAGGCATACTTCTATATCCCATGGGAGGGAGCGGGTCTCCATCTGGTGATGGCCAGCTCTTTCCTCCATAACAAAAGGCAGATACTGTTCATCTATTTTGCCAAATTACCCAAAAGGATGGAGAGTCAAACCAATCAGCCTGAACTGCATCCACCTGTCCAAGTTGTTGGTTTGTCCTGTTAAAAAACTCCAGCTGGCCAAGCATGGTGTCACATACCTCTGATCCCTGCACTCAGAAGGCAGAGACAGGGATAGCTGAGTTCAAGGCCAGCCTGGTCTACATAGCAAGCTCTGGGCTACCTAAAGATACACAGAGAAAGACCCTGTCTCAAAAAAAAAAACATGTAGCTGTTTACAGAGGACTGAGATTGAACTGGAACATGTGGTTATTGTGGCAACACTGGGGTTGAGGAATGATAATGACCACAGAGAACCGTGGACTTGCCTGAGATAACAGAACCATCACCTCATGACTTTTGAGTGGCACACAGAAGCCCAGGGTTCAAACTTAGAGGAGTCATTGCTTATATCACAAATCCCATCCCCGCTTCAGGACCACTTTGGCTGCTAGAGTTCTAGATCATTCTGGATATTGGCTGTGGGTTAGTGTTTGTTCTAGAACTTTCCATGGTAGCAAAATCAAGGAAGAGGGAGCAAGGAGCCTGTCTTGGTCATGCCAGACTCCCAGCCTGTGGCACAAAACCTGGCTCATCTAGGAATGGACTCATGGAGAGTATCACCTATCGTTTTCTCCCTCTAGATTAGGGACCTTTCTTTTTCCCATGGCCTTGGAAATATTTTAGCTATCTCCTTCTTCCCAGAGATGTTAAACTTAACACCCCTTTGTATGCAACCTGATAAAGCTGGGTTGAGTTCACAGAGAAACATCTCAGAGGGAAACAACAGGGGACCCTCCCTATTGAAACCTTCCTGTTGGCTTTCCTGGCAAGAAGACCTAATATTCAGGCCTATACTGTTCAATGGGCCTTACCCTGTTTGAACCCTATAAGCTATGAACAGCAGTCTGGTCCCTCCTATCCAATCCCTTACAGATGGAAGGCCATGGTTCCATCTCCAAATAGCTGTCCCCAACCATGAAATCCACTTCCTCTCTGATGTTCCTGTGATGAGACCCAGCCCCGTGACAGCTCAGTACAGTGTAATTTCAATGCCTTTGGATGCTAGCAGCTCTCTACTTTATCCTTTCACCCTTTTTAAAGTCTTGCAAATGTATCAAATTAAAATGCCTTTGAAAATCTACAGTTCTGTATACATGGATTCCAGGGTTGCTCTGGACTCGGGGTTGAGGCTAACAATGTGTGCAGAGAGCCAGTAGCCAGGGCCATGGCTGTACACAGTATTGCCGTGGAGAGAGAGCTGGTTGCTCCTTCCAAGGTGTTCTCAGCATTCTCAGCAGCACGAGCAACACTGTGACCTGGCTTTCCATCAGAAACTTGTCTCTGCCTCTCAAGATCACTCTAGCTTGTGTGGCTGCTGCCCCACACATGGGTTTACCACCATTATGTCATCACATTCTGAGTACCTTTCAGCGTGGTATTTCTTCATGGGAAGGCACACGCCTTGGCTGAGCTGTCCTTGTAGGACTCTCTTGGCAGTGTGGTTAGGGTTTGTGTGCTTTATTTATTTTTATTTAAGAAATAAGCAAATTCTTGCCATTCTTGTCACCACACTGTGACAACTGCTTCATGATGGGTGTGTGGTGATGTAATTGCACTTAAAAGTAAAGGACGTATCTGTTTCAGAGGTCCTTTTTATGAGAATGAGATATGGTATCCATGACTCCCTTATTTGTTGTTACTGCTGTCCTATCATGAGTTTGCTATGTTCTAAGCCTGATGTGTGTTTCTGTGGTAATGGGCCCTGGTCTATGTGTGGACAGCACACTCACACCATCGGCTACCTTTCCCAGATCTTACCACTCTTCCTCCTTTGTACTCACCACCCATCCTTGATGTGACTTCTTCCGAGATTTTACCTGAACCCCACGCAGGTCCTCTCCTACTAATGCTTCTCCTCCCCTTGCCTGGGATGAAGAGGCAGGCACTCCGTGTGACCCACCAGTGGTCAGCTCTGGCCTCCTGACTAGTTGTGGTCACAGTTCCATGCCAACCTTAACTGGCCTCTGAGAACATCTCCTACTACCCTGCACCCTATGCCTGCCTGCTCCCCCATCTACTCCAATGTGTCCAGCTCTTGTACTTGTCCACACTCTAGGTGGTCCTGTACATGCTTCTGGTTCATGAGCCTCACCCACTTCTAGATCCTCCCTGGAGTTACAGCCATGTCTCACCTCCAGCCTTGCACTCAGGGTCCATGGCTGTGCTGTGGTGGGTGGCAATGTCAGGCTTCAGTTCAGATCCAAGACCCCGAATGAAGACCCTGAACTGGTTAACTCCTCATATGGCATGTTGCAGTTCTCTCTCATAAGGCTACTTCTTAGCACTCCCCGTACAGTCTCTAGTTTTCAGTGTAGCCCAACACCATGACACAGTGGCTCACAAGGTCACTCTGCAGTGGTTGGTAACGCCGTTTCTGGCCTACCTGTGGGCAGTGTCACAGCCTAGATGTTATTCCCTCTCTGTCTTTCCTCACCACAAAGTGACCCCGCCTGTTGATGCTATTCATGGTCTCCCCTGAGATCTTTTCTCATGTGCTCTTGGCTTGTCCTCAGCCTCCCTTCCCCAAGCCTACTACTCATGTGACAGCCTCTTTGCCCTGCTACCCCATTATGTAGATCATTGGATTGTCCCCGTTACCAGCAGTGTGCCTTTAGAGGCTGGGGCTGAGGTAGAGATGCTGGGAGTTGCTCCTCCTACCCTCCTTCACAGAGGAGTGTCCCCTACAGATGTGTAAGGTGCTGTTGATGTCTGGGGACATGACAGCTCCTTCCCTAGCAACTGCAGCCCCACTCCTGTTTTGGCTGCCACCTTACTCAGCTGGCACAGGGAACACTCTGAGAATGCCAGCGTGAGACAGCTGGCACCTGATGGGAGGCTCACAAAATGCCATGCATGTGTTCGCCTAGCGGCAGTCTCCAGCCTGGCAGATCCCCATTGCGAAGGCACAGGATTGGGCGCCTGCTGCTTTCTAGACTCATTTAAAGGTGCATTTTTGTCTCTGCCTTGTTAGAGATTTTGTTATTGGAACAACCAGTGTCTTTGCACAGGGAGGGAGGGAGGGAGGGAAGCAGGGGGCTCAGCAGGTACTTGGAGAAAGTGACTGTGGGTGCCTCTGGCAGACAAGAGTATCATAGCACAGCACGTGTCACCTTTGGTTTGACCACCAAGAAACTCAACTCATCTGTCACCTAAGGCGCTAGTAGGTTTATGTGATTCTACAAGAGGGTAAATTGCCCTGGAGCCCTATTAACTGGGTATAACTCTATAAACAGCTATCTGTGCACTCCTGCACCTAAAAGAACATTGATAATATTCTCTATGGCTTGGCATACTTACATTCATGGGGACAGCTTCTCTTGCCTAACACAGACAGTTACCACTTCTCACCTCAACCAGCCATAGGTCCCTTCTCACCTCAACCAGCCATAGGTCCCTTCTCACCTCAACCAGCCATAGGTCCCTTCTCACCTCAACCAGCCATAGGTCCCTTCTCACCTCAACCAGCCATAGGTCCCTTCTCACCTCAACCAGCCATAGGTCCCGTCTCACCTCAACCAGCCATAGGTCCCTTCTCACCTCAACCAGCCATAGGTCCCTTCTCACCTCAACCAGCCATAGGTCCTTCCTGGTCCCACAGTCTCTTATCCTCAGCGAGGAGCTGATTGGTTGGTCAAGACCTTTGGGATTGTTGTTAGGTCAGTCTCACAGGAAGACCCAGGCAGCTGAGGTGCCTATTTAGCATGGCAAAGCAAGCGAAAGCCTGCTGCCAGGTTCTCTCTGCATTATCACTCCCTACCTGTTACATGGTCCTCCTGGCTGGCATACCTGCCTCCTACCCTAAACTCCTCCAGCCCAGAAGTAGAGAAGAGCTGCTTTCCCCATCTGCGCTTCTCTATATAAGTCAGCCATCTCTGTTACTCTGCTCTCTTTAGACCTCCTGGTTGCTGTTCCTGGTTCCCTTCTCTCTCGTCTTCCTTCCCCTCCCCCTCTCCTCACATGGCTCAGGGTCATGTCCACTCTGAACTTTGCAAGATAAACCCACCTCTGGCTATGTTCTCCCTTTTATCTGCCATAAACTGTTTCCTCTGCCATACCTAGAAGCAGTCATGTCCTGTCCTTTTTCTTTTTCTTTTCTTTTAAATTCAGGTTGAACTCATCAGCTTGGCAGAGTTGAGGGTCCTCTTTTGGTCTTAGAGTAGGTGGCTTGTTTTTGAACTTCTCCAGTGGCTGCCACCTGGTTGGGATACTGGCCCTGGGACTTTGTCAAGGACAGTGTCAGGGCATCATGTCACAGTCTTCTTGGGTTCTTGTTAGGTCAGGACGGGTGTAAGGGGAGGCTGTAGGAGTGTATGTCCAGAAAACGCAGAGGGGGTCACCGGAAGTGGTGTTGGCAGCAGGCTGGGTGTGTGTATGGGTGGACTGAGGTCCTGTGAGCCTTATGACAATTCCCGATTCCCTCCACTGTACTTGCACTGGTGTACTGCTGTACAGGTATCTCAACCGCTTTCTATTACTGTGATAAAATAGCAGACAAAAGCAATGTAAGGGGAAAGAGTGCAGTTACAGCCCATTGCAGTGGGGAAACCAAGGTAACAGGAACTTAAGGCACCTAACAGACCAAAATGAATGCTGGTGCCCACATTCTGCTTTTCATTCTGTCAGACACCTCAGCCCAAGGAATGGTGCCGCCCACTGGGGTGGACATTCTCGTTTTCTTAACCTAACCAAGAAAACCCTTCACATCTTGCCTGAGGCTAACCTGGTCTAGATAATGTGTCACAGGTATAGCAGAGACTTATCTCATGGGTGATAATTGTTCACCTGTGAAGGTAACAGTATGAACTATTGCACAAGGTCATCATTCAAGGTGACTAGGTTAAGTACCTTCGAAGGAAGTGAGGTGTTGGACTGTGTCTTATGTTGGGTTTCTGTCCCAAGGAATCTGCTCTGCCAACTCCCACGTTTGCATCCAGATCAGCATAGTCAGTTCCCAACCAAGCACCGTGCAGGGCACCAGGGAACACTGTTCAGACAGGGCCACTGGTGTGTTTGCAGCTGTCATGAGAGAACAGCCACTAGCTGGAGGCAGAAGATTCAGTTGTCTTCTAGTGTTGAAAAGGCCGGATGACGGGTACAAGCCAGAGGGAACAAGCAGAGGGGGAGGACGAGCTGCCTTCCTGCCTCCCGGGCCCACCGTAGCATGTTTAAGGAAAGCACTAGAAGTCCTCAGAGTCTTCAGAGCTTGAGTGGCCAGCAGGAGGAAGCAGCTTTAACAGGCCACTCTAGAAGCCTGTTAGACCCCAGCCCAAGCAGGACAGGGATTTGTGATGGTTCCTGATGGATGTGGGGCAGTCGGGCCCCAACTTCCACACTGCCTTCAGGTCTCTGGTACCTGAGGGTACAAGAATACCCAGAAGTCTACACCTGGCAGGTCCTTATGTACTAACATTTATCTTCCTTCCTTATTGCTACCAGAACAAATGACTGTGTGCTTAGTGGCTTTAAAGCAGCTCACATTTACTGCCTCACTGCTGTGAAGGTCAGAAGTTCTCAGACGGTTTACTGGGATAGGCAAGGTGCTCGGAAGAGCCCTTCTCATGGCGCCTGCCCACACTCCTGGCTTTCAGTTTTCCTTCATCACCAGCCCAGCAGCCTAGTGGCATCATCTCCTTTCCTGACTCTGACCTCCCTTATTTCTAAGGTGATAACATCAGGCTACCTTTATAACCCAGGACCATGATGCAACCCTGCCAGCCCCCTTCTACCTCCACTCTTGGCAGTTTTAGGACAAGAGACAAAGCAAGTGTTATACTCTGTGTTCTGTTCATGCAAGGGCTGGGATACAGGGAAACTAGAACATGCATGTACACACACGTACACTGCATGCACACATACATTTTTTATCAAAGTTACTCTCTAGGGAAGTCCCATCTCTCACTCTGGT
This sequence comes from Tokudaia tokunoshimensis, assembly GCA_036184795.1. Classification (NCBI taxonomy): domain Eukaryota; kingdom Metazoa; phylum Chordata; class Mammalia; order Rodentia; family Muridae; genus Tokudaia; species Tokudaia tokunoshimensis. Next base: position 47,241,730 of record BTHU01000020.1, read on the forward strand.
GGTGTTGGGGAAGTCAGAGTAAAAAAAAGTTCAGGGTATGTGGCCAAATGCAATGGCAGGCAGCCTTGCCATAGTTCCTCCTGAAGCTTGGCTGGGAAGGCTGAGGCAAAGGTGGGGCTGGGAGGAACCCAAGGAGGAAGTTAGGGTGCCCTCCCTTCCCTCAGAATGGTGATACCATAGCTGCCTACCACGGCCTACCTGTGTGGCTCTGCCACCCTGGCCTGCATTTACCTTTTCCCCAAACTTCCTATGCACCCCCCCCCAGGCCTTTGGTAGATAGGAAGGCTTCTCTGGTCTGCTTTTTCCCATGAGCAGCTGCCCTGCAACTACAAGGACCTCCAGGCCATGTCACCTTAGCACTTGTGTGTGGTACTGGCTTCTGGGGGCCAGATCTCCTTCCCAGACCTAGCAGCACTGTTTGGGGCATTACCTGAGAACATCTCAATAGTATTATATGTGTGTATACCTGTTCCTCTGTGTGTGTGTGTGTGTGTGAAGTCAGAAGTCAATGTCTGATGTCTTCGTCAATTGTCCTATGTTAGGTCCAAAGGAAGCTCCATTTCCCACAAATTCTGGTGGTTAGACAAAAGCCAGTATTTCTTAGGAACTTATAAAGCCTGTTCTTCTCTACCAAAAGGAGCTATTTCCCTTATCACTGGTAGAAGGGACCAATGGATATCTGTGGTGCCTATTGAGCATACCAAACCACAGTTGGCCTCCAGGACCAAAAGTGCCTGTTACACATTTCAGATCCCACGTCCCCTCCTCTCCTCCCTTAAATGTCCCAGCTACTCATTCTCCTTATGGCCCTGCTATTTTGGCTGGGCCTCCCTCTCTCTGACCTCGTCGCTCACCCCTCTCTCTCTCTCTCTCTCTCTCTCTCTCTCTCTCTCTCTCTCTCTCTCTCTCTCTCTCTCCCTCCCTCCCTCCCTCCCTCCCTCCCCTCTGCTTCTCTCATTTCCAGGTCCAGTCTGCTGGCCACGTTCAGTCTACTGCTTTACCCTCTGTTCTCAGCTCTTTCTCTGGCTGGCCTCTCTCTCATATCTACAATAAAAACCTTCCTCTTAACTGTACCATGGAGCAGTCTTTTCCTCAGTTTATACACCCCGTGCCTTAATTTTTGAAACAGACTCTCTCTCTGAGCCTGGGTTGCAGATCTGAGTAGGCTAGTTGGCCAGGGAGCTGCAGGGTTCCTCCTGGCTTCACCTCCTTAGTGCTGAGACTGCAGGTGCTCACGGTGGCACATGGCTGCTTGTTTGTGTTAACACAGGTTCAGAGATCAAACAGAGCCCTTGTGCTTGTGTGGCAAGCACTTTACCAACTCTAGTACTTTGTGAGCACACAGATGCAGACACTCTGGCTCCTGCTCCTGGTACAGTGGCTGATTCACAGGGAACTATCAGTGAGTTTGTGGCATGAAGGAATCTCAGCTGAGGGAGGAACTCACAGCTTCTTGGCAGCACCTTGAACATGAGCCATGAGAGTGCAGAGAGGCAGTAGCATTTCTGGAAGCCTGAGGACGTCTGCACTGTGGAGCAGAGTCCCGAGGCTGAAAGCTGGTGTCATAGACTAGAAGCCTGAGGACGTCTGCACTGTGGAGCAGAGTCCCGAGGCTGAAAGCCGGTGTCTTAGACTGGCCACCACCAGGGCCTCTTGGAGCCTCCTCCTATAGATCCACAGACTTAGGGCCCACAAGGTACTTTGAAATGAATTTAAATTCATTGCCACCATTGAAAAATTGGAAGACTTCACATAGCAGATTTCATCATGCCTTGAAATCTCTAAGAATCTGCTGGTACTACTGGTCTGTGCTTCTGAATAGAAGACCCTGACTGACTCAAAGCAGAGACAGTCAGTTCTGTGTCCTCGGGCCATCTGAGACCCTCCTCTGAGGTTATGAAAGCTACAGTGACCAATGCCTTGTCTCACTGGGAAGTTTATAGCTGTGCTTCCTTCCTGAGGAGGGGACTAGGGGCTGATGCCCAGGCCCTATGGTAAATACCACCTCACCACAGCATCTCCGTTCTGTAAGGAGGGTGGGTCACCAGGCTGGCCTGTTCCTCTGACAGAGATGAGGTCTTGATGATGAGCATCCTCAGGGGCAAGGACACTAAACATGCCGCTGTGCTCAAGCCAAGGTCCAACATCTGGCCCCTTTGCTTCCTCTCCTGTCCCTGGCCTGTGTTTTTTGTCACCACCTGTGGTGGTTTGAATGAAAATGGCCACCATAGGCTCATAGAGAGTGGTACTATTTGAAAGGATTAGGACGTGCGGCCTTGTTGGAGGAAGTGTGTCATTGGGGATGGTGTACTTTGAGATTTCAAATGTTCAAGCTAGGCTCTCAATGTCTCTCCGCCTGTGGACCAAGATGTAGGACTGTCAGCTCCTCTCCAGCACCGTGACTGCCTGGGGGCTGCCATGCTTCCTGCCGTGCTGATAATGAACTAAACCTCAAGCCCCAATTAAATGCTTTCCTTTTTAAGAGTTGCTGTGGTCATTGTGTATCTTCACAGCAGTAGAACAATGACTAAGACATCATTCTGAACCCACAGAGGCGAGGTAGCTCTGGGCTTCTTGGAAAGGATGTCTTATTTACCTTGCCAGCCCCACGAGCCCAGGGCTAGATCAGAAAGAGCCTTAAGTCAGTCTTGCCTTGTGCCTCCTGTGATGGCAGGCCCATGTGGCTCTTCTGTTCTCTTAAACTGGCTTCTTTTTTGACTCATGGGTCACTGGTAGGATAATGGACTCATTGCCATCCTGTTACCAGTGCTGAGTGTGTCCCCAGTTCACTGTTATATCCCAGAGTCCCCAGTGTCCCAGTAGAGATGGTGCACAGAAGGACATTTTCTGTAACTATCAACACTGTCCTCACTCACTACCTCAGACACCGACTGCTATGATGTACATGTTATAACTTTTACACTCGCTGTTTGTAGAAGTCTGTTTGTCAGGGTCACAGTATCTTTTTTTTCTTTCTGTGTAACTGAATCCTTTTCTTAGAATAAATTTCAAGCATTCAAATTCTTGACAGACATGAAATTTCTGAAGTTGCATCTGCCCTCATTGCCAGTGAGCTGGAGAATGTCAGTTTAGCTAGACCTTTGGTGGTATTTGCATTGTAGTGTTTTTTGTTCGTTTGTTTGGTTTGGACAGGGTTTTCCTGTGTAGCCCTGGCTGTTCTAGAACTAGCTCTGTAGACCAGGATGGTCTAGAACTCAGATATCTACCTGCCTCTGCCTCCTGAGTGCTGGGATTCAAGGCGTGCTGGATTGCAGTTTTTAAATGCACCTTGGTACTTAAATGTTCTAATTTATGTGTTTTAATTTCTTTCTTTCTTTCTTTTTTAAAGACAGGGTCAAATGTAGTTGTAGTGGCCTCAAACTCACTTTTTAGCTGAGCATGGCCTTGAACTCTGGATCTTTGTGACTCTACCTGGGATTATAGGCATAAGTCACCACACCTGGAAATTTTGCGTGTTTTTCTGTAGTGATTAGTGTGGCTTGAGACTTGTCTAAGCATTTAGTGGCTGGGCTTCCTCTTGTGTGATTATCTGAGTGGTTTGTGTATTGGTAAGAATCAAGGTTCTAGTTAGAGCAGAGTGAATCTACAATGTGGTAGGATTAACAGTGTCCTTGCCCTAGTCCCTGTAGATGCTTTCCTTGGTAGCCACAAGCATGTGGTCATGTGTGTGGCTTTCTGTTCTTTGGAGAGCAGTAATGTAGTTCCACATGGACCTTCAACATCTAACCCAGTCTTGCTGTCTCACACAGAGAGACCTTCCCAGGAAGCAGGGCCGTAGGTAGCAGTTGTTACTGGGAGAGGGTGCCCCTCTTTAGCCCATTCTCTCTGAGCATCCTCTCACTACCTTCTGACCTTGTGGGACCTTGCTACTGTCCTGGCCTAGTCAAGATGTCGGAGCCAAGGCCTGTGAGCTTCTTCTGCACAGAGGAAGGCTTTGTGGGCTCTACTGCACGTGTACCGCTGCCCCTGTGCATGTGTGCATGCGGGGATGGTGGCCAGAGCCAGCTGTTCTATCTTTCTGACTCAGAGAATCTAAAAATATCCTGGGCTGCGTGTTTGGAGGGAATCTATGATCAACCTGTGAGTGTTGTGCTCTCAGGAGTCAGCATGTGTGGGTTGGAACTGCACTTCCCCCAGAAGAAGTACAGAAGCAGTCCAGATGGGTCTTGCTCCCTGCAGTCGCCTCCTGGGTGTCTTGTCTGATAGGCCTGAGGAAGGCTGAGGAAGCTCCCGCTACCCCAAGCATGGCTGCCCTGGGTCTTTGACATTTGGCTGTTGCTCCATAGTACTGATAAGTATGGCTTCCAGAAGAGCGAATACATTCTGAACCAGTCCCAGAATCTGAGTGTGGAGGCTGAAACCTCCGTCCCAGCTCTGCTCTATGTGAGCTGCACGCCATGCTCTCTCAGCAGCATGAGCGAGCAGGTTCCCGCTGAAGTGTGCTCATTCATGCACCGGATGCGCATACACGAGTCTAGAGGAGACGCTAGTACCAGGTCAGCAGGGACCATAATTAATTTTGAATTGCTGTGGAGAGAAGCCTCTCAAAAGATGGACACGTGAGCTTGGCTTTCAGGGTGAACAGGATTCTGCAGTAGGGATGGAGAGGGAGGGGAAGAGGGAAGGAAGAGAGGAACAAAGGAGGAGGGAGAGGAGGAGGAACTGCAGGCTTCGTGATCAAAGCACAGGAGGTGACTTCCCATTGATACCCAGGCAGCACAGGGAGCCATGAAGAGTCTGAGAAGCAGCAAGAAGCTTGGGCAGGCACCGGGTCTGGAGGGAAGACCGAAGGGAAAGGAGCTCTGGGATGATGGCTTAGCCGGGCACCACTTCGGCAGCTACATAGGACAGTGCACCAGCAGGAGCACTGTACCTGCGCCATGTCTGCTGCCAGTGGAAATGGGCGTCCTTAGCTCTGCTTTGCTTGGCTGGAGCACGGAGAGCTGTAGTGTGCTGCTTAGCAGGGAGGGAGCCAGATGCTGGCGTCCCGGCCCTTCAGTTAGTGAGCAGGGAGGGAGCCAGATGCTGGCGTCCTGGCCCTTCAGTTAGTGTGCCCAAGCCATGCTTCTGCACAGCAGCAAAGTGGACATGAGAAACAGACACTGGCTGTTGACATCCCGGACCCTGAGGTCCAGAGATTATCATCTGTGTAGGAAAAGTGTGAGTCACGCTTTCCTCAAGTCTAATATGCTCAGTGACTTTCCTTGGGGAACTGTTCTTCTCATAGTGACAGTGTTTATGTCTGTTTCCATTGCAGACGCCACAGGGCCTCTGAGCTGCTAGAGACTTCAGCCTTGGTGGCCAGACGCTCCCAACACGTTGTACACGCTTGCGGCTTCAGGAAGCTGCTCCTCAGGTTGTCCCCGTCCTGTTTGGCAGCCCAGCTACCATGGAGACCCCAGAAGTCCCTGTGGGCTCCCTGATTGACTTTGGGACTGAACCACCTACCTCCCCTCCTTTGGAAGCAGCACCTTCAACACTCCAGGACCCAGATGGCTCCCTGGGTGATGGTGCATCTGAGAGCGAGACCACCGAGTCTGCAGACAGTGAGAATGACATGGGCGAGTCACCATCACACCCATCCTGGGACCAGGACAGACGCTCTTCCTCCAATGAGTCCTTCTCCTCCAATCAGAGTGCTGATTCGGCCCCAGATGAGGAGACCCTGGCACTTCGAGAGTTCATGCGCAGCTACGTAGAGAAGATCTTCTCTGGAGGGTAGGCCCTCTGTGGGGTGGAGGCTAGACCCTCAGTGGGATGGAGGCTAGACCTTCTGTGGGATGGAAGCTAGACCCTCTGTGGGATGGAGGCTGGGCCCTCTGTGGGATGGAGGCTGGGCCCTCTGTGGGATGGAGGCTAGACCTTCTGTGGGATGGAGGCTAGACCTTCTGTGGGATGGAGGCTAGACCCTCAGTGGGATGGAGGCTAGACCCTCTGTGGGATGGAAGCTAGACCCTCTGTGGGATGGAGGCTGGGCCCTCTGTGGGATGGAAGCTAGACCCTCTGTGGGATGGAGGCTGGGCCCTCTGTGGGATGGAAGCTGGGCCCTCTGTGGGATGGAGGCTGGGCCCTCTGTGGGGTGGAGGCTAGACCCTCTGTGGGATGGAAGGTAGGCTCACCATGGAATGGAAGGTAGACCCTTGTGAGAAGGAGGGTGGACCCTTTTTGGGATGGGGGTTAAGCCTTCTTTGGGATGCCAGGGTAGGCCTTTTAAGGACACTAGCCTGCTACCTACCTTATTCAAACTGCCAAAGTGGTAGAGTGCTTGCTTCACAAGCTCAAGGCCCTAGGTTTGGTCCTTAGCTCTGGAAAGCAACAACAACAAATAAATAGTTTCCAGTCCTGGACTCCACCCTGGACCAACTAATGCCTGTTTCCTGGAGCAGCAGGTCATGTACCTACAGGCCGTCCAGGACTGTCGGGAAGGCAGCTTATTGACAGCTCGTAGGTGGGTTGCCAGCACCAAGGGTGGCCACAGAGGGAATGGTCCTCAGCCTGGCCAGACCTATGCTCCCTGATTATCCAGGTTGGCTCTGGTACACAGGCTCAGAGTAGCCAGTTCATCCACGTCTTCTTAGTTTCCTCGCGTAACTCCATTTCATGAGTGGCCTCATGGGGACCAAGGAACCAGATAGAAGACTATCCACTATGGTGTCTTCAGTAGCCTGTAAGGTATGGCTGCACCCCTGTTGCCACTTAGGCAGAAGATGCTGTGGAGAAACAAGTGATAAATTCTGCAAGGAGCTTACATATTCGTTCCAGAATTTCCTCTGTGCATTCCTTTTTTTTTCTTCTCCTGAGAGTAGTTAGGATTGTCTCAGTTACTTTTCTATTGTCGTGAAGAGACACCATAATCACGGCAACTTATAAAGCAGAACATTGATTCGGGGCGTACAGTTTCAGAGGATGACCATCATGGCAGGGAGCATGGCAGTGGACACTCAGGCATGGCACCAGATCAGAGGCTGAGCATTTTCATCTTGGTACAGAGAGTGCTGCCTAGGAATGGTGTGGGCTTTTGAACCTCAAAGCCTACCCTCAGCGACACACCTCCTCCAGCACTCATTAGGCATTTAAATATATTAGCCTGTGGGGGCCATTGCCATTCAAGCCACTACAGGGACAGGGCATCCATGCTAGGCAAGTGCCTTACTGCTGAGCTACAACCACAGCCCCTCTGCCTGTGTGTGTGTGTGTGGGGGGGGGTCTGGGTCTGGGTCTGGTCTGTGTAGCTTTGCCTGTGTATGCAGGCGCGCATGTCTGTGAGGGTGCAGAGGCTAGAAGCTGATGTCAAGTATCTTCCCTGTTCACTCTTCACCCCTTTGAGAGAGGGTCCCTTCTGAACCTGAGGCTCCTTGGTTTGACTAGTCCAGGTGGCCAGTGAGCCCTCAAGATGCTCCTGTCCCTGTCCTCAGCACTGGAGTTACAGGTATATTCTCGCACATCCAGCTTTTATGTTAACTCACACTGTCTGCTTAGCAGCTGAGCCCCTTCCCAGCCCGGCTCTCTGCACTCTGCACTCTGCTGTCTGTGGGCTTGCTACTTCTGCTCTGCACCCCTGGCTCCACTGATATCTGTCTTACCTTGTTGCTTCCCAGCCACCGGGTGTGTCCAGAGGAGTTTCTTCAGTAGTCTCAGGTCCAGGAGGCTGTACTCACTGCTGTAACTGAATTCAGGATGATAAAGGCAACAAAATCTGGTCACCCAGCCCCAGTAGGGTCTGCAGGCAGCTGATTCCTAAGTAGCTGTTTCCTCTGAGTCCCTCCCAGAACTTATCTGTGACCTCTTTATTGTGATTCTTTTCTAATTAAGAGTCAGTGGGTTAGTTCATTTGCCGTGTGCGTGTGCGCGCGTGTGTGTGTGTGTGTGTGTGTGTGTGTGTGTGTGTGTGTGTGTGTGTGTGTGTGCGTGTGTGTCACAGCATACCTCTCTGGGGTCAGTTCTCACTTCTACCTTGTTGAGGCAGGCTCCCTTGTTATGCTGCTGTGTGGCTCACTACAGACTAGCTGGCCCATCACATCCAGCTTTTTACATGGTTTCCAGGAATCAACCCAAGTCACCATGCTTACGCAGTGGTACCTTTAAAGTAGGGGCACCAAGAGCAAAGGCCCAGAAAGCAGGTGCCTGGGGTTAGAATATAGCCTGAGCAGGGATCTCTGGGTGGGCCCCGTAGCCCTGTCCGTGTCACTGTTAAGTGGTTCCTCATCTGAGACAGGGAGGTAGGTGCCAGCCCAGTCTCAAGGGATCCAGATCTGGTCACTGATCTGTTAGCAGCTACAGGAGATCTCCAGCACTTAGATTCATTGTGCACTAGCCACATCAGCATCTCCTGAGCTGGTGGAAATGCAGAGCTTCCGGCGCCGTAGTCCTCTGGGTACACACCTGGATCCTATCACGCCCGTCCCAACGGAGACAGTCTGCACACGGCTATAGTCTCGAGGAAGCTGGTTTACAATGTGACTGTCCACTTTCATTAAAAGCAATAGGAATGGTGACCTGTTGGGCTCTGGCTGTGGCTCTTCTGGCAAAGTGCTTGCTTGCCCAGTGTGCATGAGCCCAGTGCGCATTTAATCCTGAGCAGGGCAGAAACCAAGCATGGTGGCATGGAATTGTCACCCCAGCACTTGGGAGGCAGAGGCAGGAGGTTGAAGAGGTCAAGGTCACCATTGGCCACATAGCAAATCTGAGACAAAGAAATATATATGTACATATATTATTATATTTTGCATATTTATATTTTAGACATTATGTTTTATATTGTAATACATATGATTTTAAAGTTTATTTATTTATTATTTGTAAGTACACTATAGCTGTCTTCAGACACTTTTACTTCTCGTTCCAGCCCCACTCACTCCAGTCCAAAGACTTATTTATTATATGTAAGTACACTGTCGTTGTCTTCAGACACACCAGAAGAAGGCATCAGATCTCATTACAGATGGTTGTGAGTCACCATGTGGGTGTCAGGATTTGAACTCAGGACCTTCGGAAGAGCAGTCAGTGCTCTTAACCGCTGAGCCATCTCTCCAGTCCATAATGTTATATTTTAATATATAATATATCAACTAACATATGTTAATATGTTAATGTTTATATATAATATTTTATATATAATTAATAATACTATTATTATCTAGTGTCGAACCCATAAGTACAAATTATATAAGCTGGCCAATCTCAAGCTTTCTGCCTCATTGTCATCTCTAAATTTGAGGGAATTCACAGAGAAGTAAGAGCTCTTAGGGCCTGTGTCCTCATCAGGGCTCAGATCACCTGAGCAGGATGGAATTCCCACTGGACGGGTCCCATTTGATGCTGGAGCCATAGCTGGACTTTGAAATCAGGCTCCTGGTTTCAGAAATAAATACAATACAGTGTTCCCTGGAAGGTGCTGAGGGTTGGGGACAGCACCCCACTGTCCTCCTCCCCTCCTCACCCCTGTTCCCAGTTTTTGTTCTAGGAACTGAATCCTTGTTTTTGTTCTGCCCTTCCTCCAGGGAGGACTTGGACCAGGAAGAGAAAGCCAAGTTTGGGGAGTACTGCAGTGGAGAAGATGGGAAGGGCCGGGAGTGGTTCGCTCGCTTTGTGAGCGCACAGGTGAATGCAAGGCAGGGAACCGGGGTGCAGGGAGGGCGGCCAATAACCTACTCAGTGCCGCTGTGGTGAAGAGAGTGGAGGGTGCAACCTGGTAGAAAGAGGTCAAAGGCAGATGGGGCAGGATATAAAGGTCTTCCCCTGACTGGAAGCTCTACTTTGAAAGGAATAGGGACTGTGGCAAGACCTCCCCCCAAATTTCATTTCCAGAGACAAAGATTCGGGCTGTGTCTATGCATGCTTTTATTAAATAACCTCTTGCATTCACATTTTGCAAAAGATAGCATAGTCAAAATTGTGAAAACCAGGCAAAACCAAAGGTCTGGAGAAAGCTGGGGAAAGAATCACATCTTGCATGTTTCTACTTGTTAGGGATGCATTCTCCAGAGAGAAATTAGAACATGCAGAAAAAAGTGATTAAAAACCCGGGAACAGCCAGTGCTGTCATTTGGGGTTCTGTCTCTCCATACTTCTCCCCATGGGAGAGCTGGATGTGAAGATTTTTTATGAAATCCTGTGAGGATGACACAGAAGAATACCTCTGGGCTCCAGTGCAGAGGGCCCTGGGGAGCGCCTGTGTCCTGGCCAGAATGCTGGTCGAGGGGAGGCGGCCATTGGGGCCTTCCAAGTGCATGGAGACATGCAGAGTGACAAGTTCCGCTGACGCCTGGTTCTTTCTGCACAGCGCTGCAAGTCCAAGTGTGTGTCAGAGCCAACCTTCTACCGCCTGGTGCAGTCCTTCGCAGTGGTGCTGTTTGAGTGAGTAATGGGCTCCCCACAGCCTCCTACAGCTGTCCTTTCCACCTCTCCCACCCCGCCGAGCCAGCTGTGAGTAACGGCCACAACAGCTGTCACCCACTCAGGACTAGAATCTTCCGGGAGCAGAGTAGTGGGCTCCTTCCTGCCCCAATGGGAGACGAGGTCATTCTGTTTGCCTTCCTCATTCACAGTACAGTGTCTGTAACTGGACCTGTAGACTTTCCTCTTTTTAAAGCTTCTTTCTCTCCTTTTCGCTGAGTTGAATGACTGTGCGAATATCCCATTAATATCTGGCTGTAATCTTGAGCGTCCTGCAGGACAGTAAAACAGTCCCTTTTCAGAGTAGGAATTGCACTCAGTATGCTGCTTTCTTGCATGCAGTAGTTTGTTTTGATTTTCAACAAGTGATGTGGAAGGCGTGAGTCTTTATCCACTTGCTGTCCCTGCACCAGGATTAGGGACAGCAGTGGCCCGGGGTCTTAGGAGTTATACACATTCTCACCTCGCCCAACTGCTGAGTCTGAGCCTAGGGTTGCCCAGTGGTTTCTGTCCTTACAGCCCTGCAGCAGGCCTGAGGCTCCTGTGAGGGACAGCACTGAACATCCTGATGATCCCTGAGAAACAGGTGCAGTGGCCGGATGATCTGCATTAGTGATGTGGGGCCAAGGCTTGAGGAGACTTCTGGTCCTGCCCCTGCTGGGTGCACCGGCCTGAGCTTCCTGGGCCTTGATGTGATCTTAATGTGAAAGAGAGCAGGCCGAGGGCCACAGATCCTTCCAATACCCAGAGCCAGGCCATGCACCTACAGTAGCGACCAAACTGAGGGCCAGGAACACTTTCCCACACCTAACTCAGCCATGTACTCGCAATGGCTCTCCTGACCACTGCTCCAGTCATTGCTGTGGCAGCATGTTGGTACTGAGGCTTCCCGAGCGCTTGATCTGCTTCATTAGCTTACAGGGGTGCTGGGCCCGTGGAGGCGCACGCCTTTAGTCCCAGCACGTGGGAAGCAGAGGCAGGTGAATCTCTGAGAGTTGGGCAGTGGGTCTCTAGCCAGCCAATCTTGCTCCCACCCCAGATGCCACCAGATGGACGACTTTGGGCCTGCCAAGAACCTCATGACCATGTGCTTCACCTACTACCATCTGGGTGAGTCAGCCTGAGCAGAACAGCCACCCTGGAGGGACACAGCATGAAGGGATGCTTCCTTTATCAATACCAGGTGCTGTGTGGCTTCCAGAGAGCAGGCGCTGATATTGGGAAGAGGACTGCAGGCATGAGACTCCTGGTGTGGGAGGAGACGTGGGATGTACTTGGGGTGGGGGCATGGCTGTCCATGCTGCAAAGGAAATGACAGGAGGCAGGAGTGCTACATGTGGGGTCTCAGCTTTCCGCTCCAGCAAAGCACAATTCAGGGCAGGCTATCCAGGGGAGCAACCTAGGATTATATCCTGGGAAGAGTCTGGGTGGCTGGGGATGACCAAGCAAAGATACAGAACCTGGAAGTTTCTTTTGGCTCATGGTGTTGAAAGGGCCAGTGTGCAGGAGCTCTAGGGTGTCTTGTCTTGAGCCCTGCAGCCAGCCAGAAGAGACCAGACCCTCTTCAAGGAGGGTGCTGGGCCCTCTGTATGGAGGCCCGGGCATGCGTGATTGAGTATTCCCTCACAGCCTGCTTTGTCCCCATTGCTCCACTGTCATGGTGCAGCCCCTCTCTGCATGTGCTCCAGGTCTCCTCTCCCAGCATCCTCAAATGGCCTGATCACTATAGATCATGGCAGGCTGCTGTTTGACGGCTACCATCAAGTCAAATGGAAAGGTTTACCCTACTCCCCAAGTCAGAGTCCATCGGGTTACATTTGCGGGGTTATTTCCACACACTGCCCTAAGGAAGGAATTCTGGAATGCCCCCACCCTCCTCTGCCTATCCCTTCTCTCCCGTATTTACCTGATAAAGGCCTATTCCAGATGCCTTTGAGACAGGTCTGTGTCTCTGTCCTGTACCCTACCCAGGGCAGCCTCTTCTCTCCTGTTGCCAGTCTCTCAGACCTGCTGCGTGGCACTCAGTATAGACATCTCTTATCTTCTTCCCAGATGCCAGCTCCTTCAGGCCCCTCTCCCCTCCTCATGGTTCTTTCTCACTTCCCTACACTTCACTACAAGTGTAGTCTGTGCTTATTGAACATCCCGTGTCTGGGGAGCTTGCTAAGCCGGCTGCTTCTGACCAGGGCAGCACCTCCTGTCCTGCAGTCCCTGGGAAGCACCGTCAGGACTCTCCCTCTCCTGTCAGAGCTGCAGACTGCTCCTTACTTCACTTCTCCCCACCTTCAAGGCAAGCCGCACCTGCCCCCTACGGAGCCCAGGGAGAAGCCGGCCGGCAGCATGGACTCCTACCTGAGGTCGGCCAACAGCTGGCTGGCCGAGAAGAAGGACATCGCTGAGCGGCTGCTGAAGAACACGGAGAACATGAAAGGCTTCTTCGGGGGGCTGGAGACCAAGCTGAAAGGACCACTGGTCAGGAAAAATGAGTGAGTGTGCGCACAGGCCTGAGCTCACTGAGGTGGATGCGGGAGAAGCAGGCGGCTTGCCTAATCGGCCCTGCAGCTGTTCTGAGTCACACAGCTGCCAGCCCAGCACGACTGCACTCCCAGGGCACCCCGTGGTCCCCACATGCTGTCTGCTCATTGATACGCCATGTTCTTGGGCTGCCAGGAGCATATGGCTTTGTCATTTGGCAGCAGGAAGTTGAACACTCTGTCCCTCCTTCCTCCTGTCACTGCCAGGCAAGTTAATGTGAGCAAGACCAAGAAGGTCTTGGGTGCCAATGCCTCCAGGAGAGGCTGCTCTGGCAGACAGAGGATTCGTTGTTGTTTTGTTTGAGACAGGGTCTCTATGTGGCTCGGGCTGTCCTAGAGTTTGCTATGTAGAACAGGCTGGCCTCTAGTTCACAGAGATCCACCTGCCTCTGCCTCCTGAGTGCTGGGATTACAGTCATGAGCCACCAGACCTGGCCCCAGGGAGCTCTTGAGATGGGACCTGAACCTGAGACACCTTGAAGAGAGGACAAACAGTACAAGGGCAACCGTCTAGGGCCCTGCACCACTTGAGGCTTGGTTATAGCCAGGGTACATGATCTGTACCACACAGTAGGCCCACAGAAAATGGTGCCATGCAGTCCCAGCACCACAGGCCTCAGTCCCCGGACCTGCCAGTTGCCATGGTGTCACTGACCCCCAACGCTCATCGAAGGAGTTGCACAGAGAATGGGGCAGCATCTGCTGTGTGTGGCTTGGGCTCCTCTTCACGCTGTGCTCTCTCTGTCTCTCTCTCTCCAGGGAAGATGAGAACAAACCTAAGGACAGACAGATGAAGACTGGTAAGAACACAGCTCTCTGGGTTGCTTGGGGCGGGGCCTTAGGGAGAGGGGCCTATGGCAAGGTGGAAGCTGGGGGTTGATGCCTGGGACGAAGAGGTATCCGAAAAGGAAGGCAGAGCCTACCTCCCTGGTAACCAAGACACGCCATCCAGGTCTCTTAAACGGGCTCACCATTAAACAACAACAGGAACACGCAAGTTGCAAATGAAAGGGCTTCGCTGCCTTTCTGTTGTTGTTTTTGGTTTTTTGTTTTGTTTTGTTTTTCGAGACAGGGTTTCTCTGTGTAGCCCTGACTGTCCTGGAACTCACTCTAGACCATGCTGGCCTCAAACTCAGAAATCCGCCTGCCTCTGCCTCCCAAGTGCTGGGATTAAAGGCGTGCGCCACCACTGCCCAGCCCTTTGTTGCTTTTCTGAGCAAACTATTCAAATATTAAATCCTTAGCCCCAGGGGAGTTAGACCAGGTATTAGAGGGAGGGTGACACTTCATGGACCACACAGGGAAGAAGCCCTAACCTAAGGCTGGCAAAAAGCTTCTTGGAATTTGGACAGTGTGACGTGATGACTTTGTGGAGACTGTAGGATCTGCCCACAGGGAGCCCAGCCCAGGCTGCCCTCAGATCTCCTTACTCCTGCAGTGACCGTCATCAGCCCCGAGGATGAACAGAAGGGGGAGAAGGTTTACCTGTACACGCACCTGAGGCAGCAGCCCATCTGGTAAGGCTCACCTCTACTCGCCCATCCAACCTGGCACAGCAACTGCCCAACCCCTCAGCTGCCTGTGTCTCCAGTAAGGACAGTAGCTGTCCTCACCTCCAGGGTAGTCACAGTGAGATGATAGAGGCCAGCAAGTGTTCATAGGGATGTGAAGACATCTGACTCTCCATGGGGACCAGTGTGGAAATACCTGGCAGCTCCCCAGGGGCTAACAGAGTCCCTTGTGAGCAGTCATTCCATTGTGGATCCATGCGTGTACCCACACAGAAATCATCAGCACGGAGCGCCTAGCACACTGGTCAGAACAGTCCCAAATGGACAAGGCCAGCTGGCTCTAGAGTAAGCATGATGTGGTCTCTCACATTACGAAGTGTGTAGTAAGCCCACACACAGATCACTACACAGTGACCCTCAAGATGTCGTCGTCCTGGCAAGAGAAGGCAGACTGCAGGAGAGCATGGGTTGTCTGATCGCATTTGTGCAGAGTGCAGGGAACACGGAGCTGCAGTCCATAAGCAGCAGTGTGGCCGGCTGGCTCCTCATGGGGCTGCAGAAGTGCTCTGGGCTTAGACGGTGGGGGAGGGAGCTGCACAACCGATTATACTTTAAAATCACTCAATTGCAATCTGTATTTCTTTATTCAGTTTTCTAAATCATTATTATGAGTGCATGGAATGTTTTGCTTGTATGTATGTCTGTGCACCATATTTGGACCTGGTGCCCTCAGAGGCCAGACACGAGCACTGGATCCCCTAGAACTGGAGTTATATCACAGATGACTCTACGCTGCCATGCAGATGTTGGGGATCACAGTAGGGTCCTCTGAAAGAGTAGGAACTGTCTTAGCTACTGAGCCGGCTCGCTAGTCTCCTACACACCTTATTTAAGTCTGTTGTTCCTGTTATTGGGTAACTTCACGGAATATAAATTATATCTTAATGTTATTGTGTGTACACACACACACACACACACACACAGAGTGAAGGCTGAAGTGAGAACCAGGGGCTGTGCTCTGGATGTGTCCCCCAAAGGCTCATCTGCTGGCTCCCTGATGAATTTAAGATGCAGGGAGCTGCAGGAGTGAGGTCTACAGCAAGGGTCTGCCGGGCACCATCAGGAAGGAATTCAAGTCAGTTACTGAGAATGGGTTGTGAAGCAGGGCCACCCTGTGCACTTGGCTTTTCCTCTGCCATCTTGGCATGTAGCCAGGGAGCCTTACCAGTACCAGTACAAGACTGTTGAGACCCTCTAGCCATAAATCTCAAGTCAAATAAATATCTTTATATATCATTGTGCTAACATCAGCAGGTATTAGTACAAAAGAGACCAAGACAGCAGCAGTTAGGGGCCCCGGCAGCCTCCCGTCTCACATTCACTGGCCGGCGCAGAGCAACTCTAGCGTGGAACAGAACGCCTCCTCCCTCAACATCGTCACGACCTCTCCCTCAAAAGTCACAGTCCACTACTGATGAGTGGCTGAGAAATGCCATGGGCACCCTCAGGGCAGAGGGCTAGGTGGAGGCTGGCAGAGGTCAGCACAGGGAGGCTAGACCTGAGTCAATGCTATACAGCAGAGAAGGGAGGGGCTCACTGGGTCTGTGTCACCTCAGTGACTGTGCTGGTCCCTCAGGTTCCTGGAGCTGCTGTAACAAAGGGCCAGAAGCCACTCTTGTGGGCACAGGCCACAAGGTCTCTGTTCTCCCACATGCTATGCGGTGGAGTCAAAGCTGCCCCGGGAGCTTTCCTGTGCAGATGTGGACCACAGGAGCCCCTGATCTTCTCCAGGAAGAACTGTTGTCGATTCCATATTCCTGTGGCTGTGTTCCTATGACTGCCATGGCGTGTGGCGGCTGGGTTCCTGTGTTGCTGAGGAGATCCTACTCTAGTTGTCCACTTTCTCTTGAAAGCCGCACTGGCCTCCACTCCGCCCCTCAGTCCACCTGCCTGAGCAACTGAGCCGGCTGGCCTACTCCATCTTCCTACAGGCCTTTTCAACTCTTCCATCCCCCGCCAGGACCCCAGGGCAGTGCTTTACTCATGTCTCAGGCTTCCCAGACATTCAGCAGACGAGAAGCTGCTGCTTTTGGTGTGGAGGGAAGCGAGGACCTGGGTGGATCTTTCCCATGTCTCACCCTGCAGGCACACACTGAGGTTCTGGAATGCGGCCTTTTTCGATGCTGTCCACTGTGAGAGGCGGAAGCGATCCCCCACCACCAGGTAGGAGCCAAGAGTGTCCCCTCCAACCTTGGGGGAGAGGACCAAGTCTTGGCTCAGTCTCCCAAGTAGTCCTTGGGAGCCAGCAAAATGGCTGAGCTGCTGTTGATGGTCTCTTCCACCCACGTGTCCCGGAGCCCTGCAGGCTGCCTGAAGGGTCAGTGCTCACAGCCTTGGGGGTGTGGTGCTCAGCTTGCATGGTGCTTCCTGTTCTGGGGCTCTGGCATGATATGGCCTGATCCTCCTTAAAATGCTACCTCTGCCCAAGGGAGACCACTGGCCTCCAGTCCGCCCCTCTGTTCATCGTTAGAACCAGGCCTGGCAGTGCAGCTGCCTGCTGGGCCCACTGCTGAACCACGCAGACCTTCTTAGCTGTGCCCAAGATAGTCCTGCACCTCACACACCCTGTGGGACCCTGTTCAGAAAGCATGGGAAGCAGGAAGGGTGTGCCCCAGTAACACAGATGCCCTCTCTGTGTGGAACGGGCACAGGTTGCTACCCACTCAGTCAGCTACAAGACAGCGGTCCCTGTGGAAGCCAGGCCGGCCCTACAGGACCACCAAGTGTGGGACTTTGTAACCAGGATCTCAGAGCTTCAGTTGACTCCCACTAGGGAGGCCCTGGGCCTTTGGCTGTGTTTGGGAGGAGCAGATAAGCGGGGTGTCATCTGGCCAAGGTTCCTGTGCTGGCGCGTGATTATTTGAGGTAGAGCCCTTCATCAGAGGAGCAGCTGAGGCCAGTGGGAACGAGCTGGCTTGCATCGAGTCCTGTGACTGTCTGGTGGGACTGTTTCCTGGGGAAGCATGGGGTGGGTGAGGCCCTAGACTTCCAGAAGACCCTGGGAGAGTTCCACTGTGTCTGGAGGCTGGGCGGCCTCCAGGCATGCCGTCAGCTTCTCACTGAGCTCTCCGGCTCCTAGGGATCCGTCTGTCCTGGGTCCCCTGTCTCTCTCTGTCCTCTCTGCTCCCACCTAGGGTAATCCTCTCTGCTTGTTCTTTTCCATCCACATATCTTGCATGACTTTGACATGTGCCTTTGTTTACCTGTTTCTGCTGCCGCTCCAGAGGGGATGCTGGAGAGCAGGAGGAGAAGAGGTGTGTGTCCACGTGACTTTGCTCCTTACAGCTCTGGGTTTCTTCCAAGGCCTCTGCCAGGAGGGGAGGGTACCTCTGGGGAGGCATGGCCTGTGCTAGCTAGATAGGCTGGTGACAGGGCACAGCCCAAGACAGGACCAGAGCACCTGAGATAGAAAACAGGACACTGAGCTATTCCAAGAGGCACCATGGCACTGTCCATGGGCCCTTCTGCACCTGGGTCAGGCGCAGGAATCCCACTTGTGTGGAAGTGGAGGGATGGACAGGATTCCTCTTGTGTGGAGGTGGAGGGTTGGAGCGGGGAAGCTTCTCCTTTGCAGTTCCTCCCACTCTCACTGGAAGGGAGGGAGTGTCACCTGATCTAGGGTCACATGGAAGGACAGCTACCCCCTCTTCTTCAGCCACTGGCTGACCAGAAGAACTGGGCGGTGGGTCCTTTGAAGCAAAGATAGGCTGCCTTTGAGCCTATGGGGTCTGATTCATGTTTCCCAGAAGCCCCTGTAACATGTATTTAGAGTAAAAGCCACACCCATTCATAAAGAGTTGTGACCCCAGGTAGGTTTCCTTGGAGCCTGGGAGTGCATCAGGTTCTATCACTCACAGCTGTGCTACTCTGATGACCCTTGCTGCTGTGACTTTACGGCTGCTGTAAGGAGCATTCAGGCCTGGCATCCCCTCACAGTGGCGGGCCCCCGCCATCTCTCAGAGAACCCTAAGACAAACCATCTTCCTAGGAACAGCTCAGGCCCATCCCAGCTCCCCAGACAACTGAGCAGGCTCCTGCGGCTGGTTCAGTGACCTATTCTGAATCCAGCTGAAGAAACTGCCAGCTGCCTGGGCCTCACAAGTCTCCTCACTGGAGCCTAAGAGGCTAACTGGCCACAGCACAGGCCTACTGGAGAACAGCTCAGATCCCCCAGCCTCCAGCAGCCATCTTTTTCAGTGACCTCTAACTGCAGATGCCCTTCCATCACCCAGTCCCAGAGGTTTCCATCACATGCTGGAGACATACACACATATATACACGCGCGTGCACACACACACACACACATAAACACAAGTTTAGATTTGTGATCAATGTTCCGTGTGTAGGATATTCATTGACGGGGCCTGAACTCAGCTCCCAGGAAGGGACTAGATAGCAGGCACCAGCCAGGCCAAGTTCTCATGACCTTCCACTCATTTGTCAGAAGCCAGATGACACCTTAGTCTTAGTCCTTTCCACAGCAAGGAGAGTCACTTCCTCATGGGGTCAGGTCTGCAGGATCAGAGAGTACTGTGCTGTGCACCTGTGTGCACGGCAGGTTGCTGGGTGGTACAGGGTTGTTTGTATCTGAACAGCCTCACGGCAAGTGTTGGAAGGCTGCACTGTCCCTCCAGTGCATTCTGGGATCTTTATAGATGTGCTGCCTGAGCTTGCAAAGGCCACAGGTGAGCTCCGTCCTGCTGACCTGTGGCAGTTAGTGGCCTGGGCCAGCAGGAGCCCGGCCTGGGCTTTTGTCCCTTTGCTTTGTTCTCTCTCTCCCTTCCTTCTGCTTCTCCACGACTGATCTCTCCTTCCTCCACGCTACGTCTTCTCTCTCTGTGCTCTAATCTTCTCTCCGCCTTGCTTTAGTTAGAGTCATCCATCCTCAGACTTTTCTTTGGAGGGAGTGGGCCACTGTGAGCACCCCCTCCTCTCTGAAGCTGTGTGTCTGCCTCTGAGTACCAGGATCTGACTTCATGTGGGCATAGACACAGGGGGCTGGTAGGCCCCCTGAGGAGGTAGACACTCCAGGAGCCTCACTAGGAAGTGGACAAGCCAGGGTGATGTGTGACATGTGACGGTATTTCTGAGGTAGTAGCGGGGGTGTCAGCATAGACACCTTCCTGTTCTACTCCTGGGCCTTCCCTCTACACAGGGCAGGTGGATGCCCCAAAGAACACCCCAACATCACCCAAGTACCCATCCCATGCCACCTGCTCAGTGCAGAGAACAGAAAGAGTTCTTAGAGACTGTCCACCACTTCACTACCCGGTTGGGCTCTCGAGTTTGGGCCGGCTTCATAATGGCCATGTGGTCACAGGTCAGTGCCAGGAAGCCTATAGGAGAAGTGTAGAATGTTTCCTCCATGGTATGTGGGGCAGGAACTGCCATGTTGTGAGGTAGGTAGAGTCTGTGTGGAAGGGACATTGTGACTATCATATATTCTTAGGCTCCCCATTCTTATGTCTCTTGTAGATGTTGCCTTGCACATCCGGTCCCAGGACACCAGGCAAGGTCCTAGCCTGCATTTCCTGGCCCATTGGATGGACCAAGTCCTTGGGAAGGCTGAGTGGCCTAGGCCCTCCCAGGTCTCCAGGACAATAGGATGTTAGCTTTGCTTTAGGCAGGGAATAAATGCCTAAAGGTGTTTGGGGCTCCCCCAGCAAGTAGCAGGCTCTGGTGGAAATTACCTGCCAAGGCAGATCCCTATGCATCCAAGGACAGTGTAGACTGGCAGCTCCACAGAGCAGGGAGGGAGGGTCCCAGGCCATTCTGAAGCCCATCTGTCCTTCCTGTGCCCACAGGGAGAAGTGGTGCCACATGACCCAGGAAGAACGGGATGACAGCCTGCGCTTCAATGAGAACATCACCTTCGGGCAGCTGGGGTGAGAGCCGAGCTGTGAAGCCAGCCTGGGCCAGTTACCGGGACAGGGGTGGTGTAGTGGGTCTAACTTCTTAGGAGCATGGGGCTGGGTGCTCAGTCCTCCTCTCGGACCTGGGGGTGCAAAGTCCAGTTAAGAAGGACAGGTGACATTTTCACCCGATAACGCTCCAGGTCCCAGCCGTCCTCCCCACCCCCGTGTTAGAGCCCAGTATCTTGGCTCCCACTTCTGGGTTAGCAGGAGGGTAATGGTCACTGGTGGTTTTCCTCCAGCACGTTCACCCACAACATGCTGGCCTTTGGCTTGAACAAGAAGCTATGCAGCGACTTCCTGAAGAAGCAGGCTGTGATCGGCAATCTGGATGAGGGTGAGCTGTGCTGGGGACACGATGGGGAGGTGGGAGCCAGAACAAGCCCTCTCTGCTGGGGCTTCCCTCCCTGTCAGAAAGAGGGCATCTGTCGCAGAACGCTGTCTCCCCGGCTTGCCTTCTGTCCCGAATCCATAGAACGTATACTCTGGCTGTGCAACTGGAAGTTGTTTCTGCTGAAGGATGGCGGGTGTCATGTCACACAGCCAGGTCAGAGAAGAACATGGCCCTGGCAGTCTGTGTCACTTGTGCAGAGCAGAACCCTGGCCACAGTTGGTACCTTCTAGAGTGCCACTTGTTTTGCCCCACACCGTCAGGGCAGCATGGCAGACAGAGGGGGATTCTGAGCTTTCCCAGAGTCCTTCTGTGCCTCACCCCGAGAACCTCTGGCCTCAGTGCACCCCAGCACTGCAGCCAGGTTTGCTATTGCTGCTTCTCCTGGGCCGAGGCCGGATACTTAGACCTATGTTCTGATGAGCCGGTAACCCACTCCCGCCCTCCTCTCTAGCCAGGAAGAGAGGCTGTGTGAGCACAAGGACATTGGCAGCCGTTGGGCAGCCTCAGTGTCTCATCCCTCTCCAGGCGGCCCTCAGAGCTCAGCGTGCATTTTTTTCGCTGCTCGGGGCCACACTCCACACATGACACCATTCCTGTAAAACCCATGTTCCTGAGAACAAATGCCCACTTCCGCATGTGTGCTCCTGGAGACACGCAGGGTGCTGGTGCATAGCCGGCAGCCTCGTCTCTCACCTGTGTGCAGACTGAGCCAAGCCATTCCTGAACGCCATCTCTGGAATAATCCTGTTCTCTTTTCCAGAGCAATATAAGCTGCTGAGTGACCACATTGAGCAAATGGCCGCCGAGTAGGAGAGCAGCCCACGCTCTTCTCCCAGGAGCTGTCACCCCAGTGATGACCCTGCATGACACCAGCAGCACCCAGAGCCGCTCCTTGCTGCCCTAGAACTAGCAGTTAAAAGACTCCAGAAGCCTGTCTCCCCTGCCTGTGTCTGCTCTCCCTCTATGTATACGGCATCCCTTGGGTTACACAGCTAAACATGAGGGACCATCTACCCCCACCCATCCTTGAGCACCAGGCTTATGAGATGAGACAGAGGGTGGAGGAAGAGGCCATGAGGGATGGTCTCCACAGTTCCTGCTGAGAGCCAGGGACATGTGGTCACGGAGGTGCAGGCGAGGATCCACACAGCTGCGGTGTGAGGACAGGGTCAGTGCTGCGGGTGACAGCCTGCCTGCCTGCCTGCCACAGGACTCCCTGTGAGTGTGAGCTGTATAGAAGGACCATGGAGCCTTCCTGAAAGGTCTCGGCTGTCTGCTCTTCACCACCTCCTCGTGGGACAGGAACTGAAAGGGAACTCAAGGGTTGTCACTTTCCTAGGGGGTGTGAGTGTTCTGCCAGCCACAACCATGTCTCAGACTCAAGAGCCCCGTCAACAGAACCTCTGAACTGTCCACTCAACACGGTCTCTCCCTCAATAGCATGGAAAGTCCTTCAATCTCAGGCAGCATCAACATGTGCATGGGATGCAAGAAGCATGGGGGACGTTCTCTTCGGCAGCTCTGGAGGGACACCCTTGCTAAGAGCCGTGGTTCAGTCGGAGCACACAGAATGAATCTAACTGAGGGAGGAGACCATGGGAAGAAAGGTTGCCTGGTAGCTCCAGCCTACAGTCCTCCCCTTCTGAAAGACCCACAGCGGTCTGCCTCCTCTGCACCCTTGTACCAGAACTGACCCTCGACATCCAGTGTGCTGGCTCCAGAGCTGCTGTCCCCATCCACCCCTGTGGCCTGGGTCCCTTCTGTGCCAGCCATTCTGGTCACTGACCTTGAACTAGGCCTGCAGCTCCTGTCACCCTACATCACCTCATCCTTCTCTGTCCCTCAGCCTTCAGTCACATTCAGTCACGGTCTGCCTGTGAGCGCAGCGGCTCTCTCCTGACAGCTGTGAACTCAGCTGGTGTGCGAGCCTTGCCTGTGGGAAGAGCCTCTAGGATGTCCAAAGAGGAGCAGGGTAGGCCAAGCTGTCGAATGTACGTTTTCTGGATGTTGCAGGTGCCTGAGGCAATACATCAAGCAAATGCTGACAGGCAAATCAGCCCCTGATGGCGTAGTATGTGCCAACGAGTATACCTGACTTAGCATTAGGATCCTATGACCATGCCTGTCTCCACTCTGTTTTAGGGAAGTGACATAAAGTGAGATCGCCCTTGCTAAGTCCTGCTGTCTTCCTAGAGCCTTCCTCAGCTGTGCAAGCATGGTAGCCACACCTTGCTCCTCCCAGTCCTGCATTGGCATGAGTGCAGTAGGACATGACTTCAAGGTGCTGTGAGATGCGCAGATCTCATGCGGCAGCACCTGTGGTCTGACCTCTGCCTTGCTCTCATGCAGCCGTGAACCACCTTAAGGGGAAGCGTGCCAATGGTTCCAACACAGACTTCAGAGGTGACTTTGAGACTGTCCCTACCAACCTTTTGAGATAGTCAAGGAAGAAGGAAGGATGGTTCTCTCTTGTCTGTCTCTTGTTCCTTATTGTTGCAGATCCAGCTCCACAGAGTCAGACAACTCTGACCCACATTAGACCCACGTACACTGCTAAGGTCATGGTAACCCTCTGGGGACAGGGCAGCCCTTGATGGGAGCAAAGCTTGCAGGTGCCTGGAGGTGGTCCCGCCATCGCCTGCAGATGTCCTCTGTTCACAGCTAGGTTTAGTGAGCATTTCATGTCTGGGAGCCTCTGGCCAGTGTCTCTGGGAGGTCACTAATCCACCCCTGAGGTACCCCATCATTCTGTCCTATCTGTCTCCTAGGGCCCACCAAGCAAGCGTGCACGGGGCTCGCTGGCAAGCTCTCCTTGGCTCCCCTGCTGAGCTCATGAACCACAGACAGTTCAGATTACCTGGATAATTCCAAGCAGTATCTCCAGTCTTGGCTGGTAGTGGCCCAGATCTATGTAGGCCCATTAGCACACATTGAAACCTTCCTGGGTCATGACCTTCAAGGCTGTATGAATCAGTGTCAGCACATTATAGTGTTTGTCCTCACAGGAAATAAAAAAAGTCCCCTGTTCTGCAAACAGGTCAGCGGCGGCCGCTCTGCTGTTTTCAGCTTTGTTAGGATGTTGTAGGTGTTGGAGGCCGAGCACGGCTACCTCTGCTGAGGGTCCAGCCAAGGCAGAGCCACATGGTGGCATACTGAGAGATCAACCCGCCAGACTGGGGCTTTCCTCTTGTCCAAGGCAGAAAGAGACTGAGGAGCTTAGCATCGCAAGAGGACTGGGGTCAAGGCTAATTTTCCAGCTTCATCTGCACAGGAAGGAGGTCTACTGTACATCTGTAGTCCCTCACTCAGGATGTGGAAGCAGGAGCATCAGGAGTTCAAGGTCATCCTCAGCTACATAGAGGGTTCAAAGCCAGCCTGGGCCCAATGAAACCTGATCTCAAGGAAAAAACAAAACATCAAATATGCCTAAGAATGCAGGGTGGGCTTAGAGCCAGTGCCCCAGCTTGAGACTTGGCCTGCTGCAGAAGTGAGATTCACAGCCTACCTTGTCCCGGAGAGGAAGCAGGGGGTGGTCTGACCCTGTTTCTGCAGCCCAGGGACACAGGGGCTTCAGGAACAGTGCCCTACTCTTGAAGCACCTGCCACTATAGGTTGCTAGTGTGAGGGATCTGGGCTTCTGTGAGGGGAAGAATGTGGAAAGCTGAGGTCTAATTGTGGTGATGTCAGCAGTCCCAGGCCACAAGCCATACCCAACCTTCCTGGGTCACACTGACCAGTCGCCTTTTCTGTTAGGGAGGGGAGGTCTGGGTCTGCTCAGCTAGAGCAGCTTTATTCCGGTTCCCAGACCACATTCGGACAGCCAGGGGACTTGAGAACTGGAGGAAGGCAGTAGGAAGGGGCTCTAGGAGGTGGCTGGGCCGGCAGCCTCAGGGAAATGACAGGACCCTTCTCAGCGGATGCCTTAGGCTCCAGGCTCCTGCCCGGACCCCTCCCAGCTTCCAGGCCTGCTGCAGAGCTCACTGAAGGCTGAGCTTGCCTCCCTCATCTCGTGCAGATCCAGCCTCACAGCCACAGCCTCAGATCTGTTGACCTTGAGAGACTGCAATTGGATGCCCATGTTCATGGACCTCCCCAGGAAGTTGGTGATTTGGGGGACCAGCCTCACTGCAGACTCCAGGCTCTGACAGGCCCAGCTGTAAGCCATGCTCTCGTTAGCTGTAACTCCAGAGACTTTGTACTTTATCTAGAAAGGACCCTTCCCCATGGATTGCCTTGGCTTGACCCTGAGCTAAGGCTGGCCCTATCCCATCCTTCCTCCTAGATGATAGACGTGTTAAAGGGAGGAAGGAATGAGACCCTGCCTGGATAGGAATGTTGGCTTATAGCTACCCTTGCAAGAAGTGCTGGTTTAGGGTCAGCTGGGGAGAAGAGCCCTGGTCGGTGGCCTTGGATTGTCACTTCATTCAGGATAAAGAACCCTTAGGAGGGATGAGTTGGATGTTTGACTACTAGGAGATACTAGAGGCTCGGACAGCAGGCATGTATCCACATGGAGACTGTGTGAGGACCTGGACTGTCATCTGTCTCGGCTGTACCCGGTTTTTCATGTGGCTTTTCTGTAGAGATTCTACCTGTAGTCTGTTCTTTCTCGGGGTTCCACATCCATTTCTTGCCAGCAGTTCCCAGTGACGCTGTGTTTTGTATGTTAGTTACACAACCTTGTGTCCCGCCAGGTCTTGTTCTAAAATTAAGGCTGAGAAAGGTGTGAAGTCGAAGATCTCAGGCAGTGCTGTTTCCTGTGAAGAAAAAAAAAAGTGTATATAGCCATAGATATAGTACTTTGTCTTGTCAGGAGGTGAAAACTGAAATAAATTATCTTTTAAAAAGAAGCCAGATTAACTTATTTTCATATATCTGTGAGGACTTCACGGAATACATAGTCTCATCACTGGCCTTACAGAAATAGATGCCCTGACCCGCCTGACTAGACAGACCGGAGGCTGTTAGGTTAGGGTTTGCCTGAGGGCAGACTGTGACCTGCTACTTGGACATGTGGGCCTCCCTGGACCTGATCACCACCTGTCATGTGGGGCCAGAATTGGTGTCTGATACCTGTCACTCTCCAGGTAGGAGAAGGGAGTGTTTTGGCTCAGAGAGGAGGTGGGGTCAGGAGGCAGCTTGATGCCTAGGTGGTGACCAAGCCTGATGGATCACCCAAGTTGTCTGTGGAGCAGAGTTGCAAAGAACAGCGACATCTCCTCAGGTCTACGGCCCTGGCTTGCTCATGAAGCCCTCATACTTCCTAGGGAGCAGACACCCCCCCAGAACCCCTAAAAAGTGAGCCAAGGGCTCACTCCACATATGCTCTCGGTGTCCCCCATCTACCCTTTGTCTATCCCCACTTTGAATCTCTGTGTGTCCACGGCCCCATAGCCAATATATATATATATATGTGACATGTCTGTATCATGGTTGAGTTCAGCACACATCTGCCAACTTCATGCACCAGAGTTAAGCCCTGGGGTTAAGAGCCTACAGATAGTCTTTGTGGAGGGTTGGGAGGCAGCCACTGTAGGGACCCTGATCTTCCAGAAGGGGCATTTGGACACAGACCTTCATGCACAGAGGGAGAACATCATGTAGAATCAAAAGCAGACACCAGGCATCATGGCCACAGGAACAGGAGCTGAGTGTGACCACACCTACCAGAGGCTGGACAAGGTCTGCACAGCCCCTCCTTCCCAGCCTTAGCACCTCCGACACCTGACACCGCTGTGGCTTGCCCTCTAACACCTGATGTGGCTTATGGTTTCCGGGCTGGAAGGTCCACGCAGCTTTAACTTACCAGTTGGCAGTCCTTGGCTGGGAAGACCTCAGAAACCAATCTACCATGCTTTTAGCATTAATGCAAGTGTGTCCACTCCTGTCCCCCCAGATGAAATCAGAAAACAGACAAGGCATGGGTGCAGTTGAGATCCACATATCTTTTACTGACACTGGAAATATGGGTCTGCAGAGCAGGCTACTGTGCCGATAAAGAAAGTGAGCCCGCCGGGCAGTAGTGGTGCACACCTTTAATCCCAGCAGAGGAAGCAGAGGCAGGTGGATTTCTGAGTTAAAGGCCAGCCTGGTCTACATACAGAGTGAGTTCCAGGACAGTCAGGGTTACACAGAGAAACCCTGTCCAGGCCAGTCTAGGCCTTCCTCCTGCCACTGGGATCCTCTTCCTAGTCTCGGTGTCCTTGGTGTCCTCGCTGCTGTCCCTTGAGGTCCTCCAGGGGGATCTCCTCCACGGAGTCAGCCTCACTCTCCTCTTCATCTCCAGCCTCCTTCCCCTGGCGTGCCATGGTACTCTGAACACTCTAAGGCGGAAAGAAAAGTCACACCCGCAACACCCAAACCAGGAGTGATCGTGAGTTCGAGAGGTGGCTCTTCTATACCACTATAAAGAGTGACTACGACCATGAGCCACCGCCAGGTGGGTGAGGCCAGGAGAGAGTGAGGCTACCAAGCAGGGAAAGGGAGTTTGGAGAGAGCCCAAATCCTTTGCTGTGCTTAGAAAAGACCTTCGTGAAGCTCAGTGACAGACCCTTGCACTGGTCACCTCCCCTCACAATGGCCACCTCTCTTCAGTTATTACTTCCCCTCACTGTGACTCTGGGGCCAGGCCTGCCCTGGCCACATCTTATTTTCAGGCACTGCCAGTTTCCCTGACGTTGTTAGCCTAAGGCTGCTGGGGCGCAAGCCTTTTCGGAGCCGACAGGTGCGCGTGCCTTATTCCTAACATCTGAGAAGTTCTGAATCTGCCTGTGGCCCAGGTGAAATAAGGCCAGATCCGTCATGGTGCCAGAGCTCCCACCTCCACCCCCCACTCCAGTGCACTCCCCTCAGCGTGCCTCTGAGGTGGTGAGCACACGCAGGTGGGCATGGCAATGCCACCAAGCAGTGCCACCGCACCAGTTGTCAGCCGTCCATCCACTTCCCTGGTTTCTTCCCCTTGTCCCCGGATTAACTCCAGTGATATGTAAATGCTCACCTGGCTGGCCAGAGTCCAGGGGACAGATGGAGTGGTGTTGGTGTCTGTGAGCGGCCGAGCTTCGCTGTGCCCGTAGATTCCACGCATCTTGGCTCTGAAGTCCTGCCAAGGAAAGACCAGGGTGAATGGATCCAGCTTAAAAGCACGGGAAAGGGGTAGGAAGCAAAGGTAAGACGCTCTTGAGACATCTCTGGGCACTTCCTGTTGGCTATCTCATGGACCTCACAGCAGCCCTTCAAATGTCCTAATCCCAATCCCTTCAAAGAGATGGGCAAAATGGGGCCCAAAGACACTTAGGTAACAGTCACACAGGAAAATGGCTGGTTGAAAATCACTCTCAACCCCTGAAAGAATATTATAGAGCTGAGACTTGTGCCACAGGCCTATAACCCTGGGCACTGAGGAGTCCAAGGCAGAAGGATCATGATTAAGGCTATCATGGACCCTAGAGATGAATGAAACTTGGGAGAATATGGGGTTTTTCTATAGCCTTCTGTGTGGTTTTGTAGTTTATGTAAAAACCCTTTGATGGATCGGTCATCCCCGTCTGTTCCTGAGTACCAGACTTAGTGGATTACCTGTAGCATCCTGGCGTACAGAGTAACTTCCTCTTGCTCCCTTCCCCCAAGGCTTTAATGCCCCCCCAGCTGCTGGCTGGTGTGACCAATCCACCACAGGGAACCTGGGGCAGGTGCCAGGCTGTGGGCTTTGTAGGCTCCAATCACCAAACTCTACCATAAAACCCCACACTGCCTACCAGGGCACCTTTCCCCTTGCACAGAGCCTGTGTCTGGAGGACAGCTACCTCCACCACCATTTGCACACTGAGGAAGAGACCTTTGAAATAGCCCTGCTCCAGACTGTGACACAAAGCCACAAGATAAAGCCACAGGTGACTGATTCACAGCAGCAGATATGAGGCCCGAGCTCTGCCGAAGAAGCTTGCCGTGAATCTAATCTAATGGGGACAGTCAGTGCTTTGCCCCGAAAGCTGAGTGTCAGTCATAGAGGCTTTTATCCCTGCTGTTCTTCTTTAGTACTAAACAATCCTGTGGTGCTGAGCAGATGACATCCCGGGTAACCAGAAGATTCCCCTACAGGGGTGGCACCCGAACCAGTTTGAAATAGCTCAGCAACAGAGCAAGCTAGATAGAAACCCACGAATGCACTGACAGCCCGCCGAGGTGAGACCCACCTGCAGGTCTCTCTCCAGGTCATAGTTCTCCAAGGTCTGGAAAGCACTGGAATACACCTCCACAGCCTTGGCGTGGAACACCATCTCGATGGTCACAAAGTCAGAGAAGATTCTCTGTGGGAGAGAAGCCCATGTCAGTGTCGCAGAACCAAACAGGGGCACACCATGGACCCCAAGCCTTTTAAAGTTTTGGGGCATAGCCCTGTACAAGAAGGCAGGAAGACCCCACAGGTGCCAAATCCCTTTCACGTTGCACAGACGGTGGCCTTTCGAAAGGCCTCCCATCTAAGCCTGCACCAGCTCCTAGCTTCATTCATTCATATGCTCATTCATTCATTCCATCAATAATTCCCAAATAGTCACCTCATATCCCAAGCCCTGGATCTGGAGGCCAGCTGATCTTCTGGACCCCAGAGATGAGAGAGATAAACCCAATATAGGGGATGTGGCCCAGGGCAAAGCCTAAGTCTCTGAGACTGGCAGGAGCTTGGGTCTTGAGCCTGCTTGGCTGGAGATGGCTACACAGGAGACAGAAAGGCCTGGACTGCTCCCTTGGGAAGAATTGTTCTTTGCTCTTTGGACACAGAGAGCCACCAAAGGGTGTGAATCACAAGGGTGGCCAATCAGAGCTGCTGGTCAAGAAGTTCATGAGGTCGAAGAGTGGACAAGGGTGAACCAGAGAACGGGGCAGGCAAGGACATCCGTGGTCAGTTAGTCCTGCAAGAGCAAATTCCTTGAGACCTGAGGCTTGACCTAGTCTTCCATGGTGTTGGGGGTGGGGCGGTCTGGTGGCGATAAAGGGGTCGCTCCTTGCCTCACAGCTCATCAGCACGGCTGCTTTCTAAAGGGTGTTTAGAGTCTGAGGGGTGGTAGCTAGGACTTCATGTAGATGTAGGTGAGAAAGAAGAGCAGGTGCAGGAAGGGGTCATGGGACAGAACTCTACCTCAGCCTTCTCCTGGTTGGGAACTGTGTCCAGAGCACTGGACAGCCGGGTGAGGAAGGGTGGCCCGCCCTAAGCAGACAGCCTCTCGGCTGCAGCTGGAACAACTCTCCCCAGAGCCCTGGCCACGAAAGGCCATGTGGTCACAACGTCGCATACGCACTTACTGTCGAGCACAGCACAGGCATGTGCACACACACACATACACACACATATACACACACGTGTGCGCACACACACACACACACACACACACCTGCACTGCCTACCCGGAGATCCTTCAGCTTTTGTTCCTGGAAGGCATCCACAGTCTCTGCCAGGTGGTGGGTAGAACGGTTAGTGTCCACCGAGGCCCTCTGTGCACTGGTCTCCGCCTGGCCTCAGGGTCACAAGAGGTACAAAGCATTACAGGGTGGCCCTGGCCCCTAGATACTTACTATCCTGGGTTGTTCTCAGTCTTCTTTGGGACAGTTTCTCCTGCCTAATGGGGGTCTCTTGGTAACTTGGTCAGTGAAGAAATGGTCAGGCAGGATCCTGGTAAAAGGTTGATCACGAGTTGGACAGACCTGCTTCATAGCTGTGTGACCTCAGATGTCACTTAACATCTCTGAACTTCGATTTCCTTGCCTAGAACTGAGAGATAGTAAGGAGACCTGTCCGCAAAGTTGGGAGAATCAGATGTAAGAGGTGTGGAGCCACTCCACAGTGTAGCCCATGCTTTGCAGGTGAGAAGCCTTGAGGGCTCCAAACCTATCCCCAGCACCGCTAACAATTATCATTCCGAGGTGGGCACTTGTGGGTCTGAGCTTTATTCCATGGGGTCTCTGTATTCTCGGTACCTGATTCTGCCCACGGACAGTTGTGGGTGAATGGCTCGTTCCCTCCTTGCAGAGTAAGTCGGCCAAGGCCAGCGCCCAAGCAGCGTTCACTGGAACTGAGTTCTGAGTTTGGCATTTAAAGGCCATGTGCGACACTGAAGAGACCAAATCCATGGCCCTCGCTTTCCTCTTGTTTAGAATATGGCCCTAACGCCGACTAAATGCTTGTGACATGGTGGGATGGGGGAGCGAGGGGCTGGTGCTCAGAAGGTCCCAGATAGGGGAGGAGACCTGGACAGATAGGTAGCCAGGGGGTAGGGGCCCTGGCAAGGCCTAGGATAAAATTCAGAGGTGCTCACTCCAGGCTGAAAGCCATGCCTTGCGAGGTGGTGTACCTCACAGAATGGACACCAGGATGGTGGATCCAAAGATGGCTGCCTCCTAAGCCCTGTGCCCTGTCCTCAGGTCACCAGACATGGCAAAGCACACTGCAGGCTCCATCGGCCCGCGGACCGCTGAGTCACCTGACAGGAGGTATGTAGTGATCCTGAATTCTCTGATAGATTGAGAGAGTGAGAAGGAGGGGAACTGGAGAAAGGTGTGACAGCAGAGGAAAGGTGGGGGGTGGGGACAAGGACCGAGGAGCACAGAGGGGGTGTGGCCTAGATGCTGGGAGGGGTGGGGCCAATCCCCTAGATTCCCAGAGGCCTGCTTACCCATGACGAGGCCAGAGGGCCCCACAGTGGATTCTGACCCCAATCTGTAAGGAGTGTGTGTGTGTGTGTGTGTGTGTGTGTGTGTGTGTATGTGTGTGTGTGTGTGTGTGTGTGTAAGCCAGCTAGACTGCAACCATCTGTCATGGTGACACCCTCCCACCATGTCCCTCCAAAATGTCCCCAGGGGTCAAAGCAAAACTATGACTTGGGTCCATGAAGGGCCACTCTGAATGAAGCCTATTCTAGTGACAAGCCAGGCAGAGGTGACAGGCCCTCCCAGTCCTGCACCCAGTTCATAGGCCATGGAGCCATGCGGAGATGGCCGTGCCCACCGTCTCACCGGGACTGGCATTCACACCCAAGTTTCTCCGAGCCTGCTTGGGCAGCAGGGCTGCGGAGGGCGGTAGGGCTGCGGAGGGCAGTAGCTACCCTGTCCTCAGGATGCAGACAACCCCACAGCTGGGTGACTTGCTGGACAGAACCCAAATCTCCTGGTCTAAGCATCCACCCTCCCTTTGCCTCACCCTGCTGTGCTGCTCCTGTGTGCGCTGGCCTCACCTGGTAAATCTGGCCTGCTCTTCCGTGAGGTATTTTTTTTTTACCTGTCTAAAATGCCGAAAGACTGCCTGCCTGAGACGAAATGCGACACATGACACTCACCTGGGACTGAGGAAAACTGTTAAGGAGTCAGGTGAAGCCAGGCGACCTGCTGGTGGCACCCCTTAGCAGCCCCTGCCCAGTGGGTCCGGATCCCCAAACCCTTCCGCCGCCCTGCCTAGCAGAAAGGATACGATCATTTGTCGATCAGAGGGCGACTTCTGCCTCAGTTTCTCCAGCTTTTCCAGTTGTTTAATCTCATTATTTTGGATACGTTTGCATTTCTTGATATCTGCCTACACAGAAAAAGAGACTCATTTCCTAGGGATGCCCAGGGGACCAGGCCTGAACACCTTGAGGTGCACCCAACTCACCCGGGTCTGCTTTATTTGGGCACCGTAGAGCTTCAGGGGGCTGATGACCTTGGCCTCCAGCCTCTCAACCTTCAGGGCACATGTGGCAACATGAGAGAAGCAGAAAAGACAGCTTTTGTGAGCAGCGTCTGCATTCCGAGGGAACACTCAGGGCCTTGGCACACCGAGTACCAGGCCCGGCTCTGCCCTCAAGGGCTCCGGCCATGTGCTTAGTCTCTCTAAGTTGGTGTCCCCATCTGTGTGCTGGGACAGTGACTGTGCCCCAGGGCGTCTCAGCAGGTCAGTGGGACATGTGCAGAGACTAGGAGGGCAACGCCAGGCACAGAACTTAGGGACGCGTGGCATGTTCTGGGAACAGTTTGGGTGGAGAGTCCCAGGACAGCAGAGAGATGACTTCAGACCCTTCTCCTTCCTGGGCCCAATGCAGTTCTGGGCCCCAGACTGCGTCAAGGTGCTTACATGCTTGGAAACGTGGATGGAGGTTGCAGAAAGTAAAGACTGGTGTAGGACTCGGAGCTGGTTACTCTTCCTGACCGCTAGTCCTGGTGGGGCCAGGGGGTACAGGAGGAAATGCAAGACCCTCGGACCTCCGGCACCGTCCCAGGCTTCCGATTCCAGGTACCCTCAGCAGCTGACAGCTCAGGAAGGAGAGAGAAAGGACAAGGTCCCCCTCTAGCCCATGGCAGTTTACATCAATTGTCACCTTGACGGGATTACCTAGAATTACCTAGAAGACAAACTCTGGCCACATCTGTGGGGGCAGCTGCTAGGTTGGATTAAATTGAGATGGGAGGACCCACCCGAACGTTAGGTGCCCCCATTTCACGGGCTGGAGTCTAGAACTGAAGAAAGAGGGGAAACTGAGGCGAGTAACAGCGTCCGCTGCTCTGCTTCCCAAGTGCAGAGGCGATGGGACCAGCTGCATCTCATTAGCCACTGTGACTTGACTTTCCCACCCTGTGAGCCAGATAAACCCTCCTTCCTTAGGTGTGAGGTGCTTGATCTCAGCAACCACAAGCTAACATACCCCCAGGACCCCGGAGGATCACAAGGTGATGTTCTGGGTCCTGGGGTTGCACCAGCAGCAAAGGAGTTCCAGGTTTGATGGAGAAGGCCTGGGTGCCAGTGTCGGGGCATGGCAGCTAGAGATGTCTGTCCGCCTGGCATGGCTCCTGGTATCTTGGGGGTTGGGCTTGCCAAAGGAGCAGAAGGGGCCGGAGCCCCCTCTAGGCCATTCCTTTCCAACCCCCTGACCCTTGAGAGGGACGGTGTCATGCTAAAGGATTAAGGGAGGGACAGCTCTACCCTTTCCTCACGCTCAGAAAACTCAGTATCAATTCCTTTCTCTGTCCCTTTGATGTCCTAAAGGTTTAAGAACAGGATGTCCTTCTTGGTGGCTGTATGAGCTCTTTCTCAGGCTCAGGGCCAGCCCTCAACATGGAAGGTGGGGCAGAAGCCAGGCCCTGAAGCTGGGTGGGGATGCTGGGTGGGGATACTGGGTAGGGATGCTGGATGAGGATGCTGAGGTGGGCTACTAGGTGGGAATGCTGGGTAGGGATGCTGGGTGAGGATGCTGAGGTGGGATACTAGGTTGGGATGCTGAGGTGAGATGCTGAAGTTGGGGTGCTGAGGTGGGGATGCTGAGGTGGGATGCTGAGGTGGGGATGCTGAGGGTGGGATGCTGAGGTTGGGGTGCTGAGGTGGGATGCTGAGGTGGGGATGCTGAGGTGGGGTGCTGAGGTGGGATGCTGAGGTGGGGGTGCTGAGGTGGGG
Organism: Tokudaia tokunoshimensis; assembly: GCA_036184795.1. Lineage (NCBI taxonomy): Eukaryota > Metazoa > Chordata > Mammalia > Rodentia > Muridae > Tokudaia > Tokudaia tokunoshimensis. The sequence goes on from BTHU01000020.1 coordinate 47,275,968, forward strand.
ATGCTGAGGTGGGGATGCTGAGGTGGGGGTGCTGAGGTGGGGGTGCTGAGGTGGGGTACTGAGGTGGGGGTGCTGAGGTGGGGGTGCTGAAATGGGGTGCTGAGGTGGGGTACTGAGGTGGGGGTGCTGAGGTGGGGGTGCTGAGGTGGGGATGCTGAGGTGGGGATGCTGAGGTGGGGTGCTGAGGTGGGGTGCTGAGGTGGGGGTGCTGAGGTGGGGGTGCTGAGGTGGGGGTGCTGAGGTGGGGATGCTGAGGTGGGGATGCTGAGGTGGGGGTGCTGAGGTAGGGTGCTGAGGTGGGGTGCTGAGGTGGGGTGCTGAGGTGGGGATGATGCTGAGGTTGAGAAGCTGGGTTGCACTCAATTGTCCAGCACGGAGTTGGAAGCTTCAATTTTCCCACTGGTTAGACCAAGAGAGAGTGCCTCATACTCGAAATTCTGGCATTCAGGAGGCTGAGGCAGGGGGCTGGCCTTGAGATCCAGGCCAAACTGTGCTACAGACTTATCTTGTCCCCACCAAAAGGGCAGTGAGCAGAGGCAGCCACCCAGGTGATCTTGTGACATCTCCATGCACCATGAGAGAAGCACGCCTGCCTCTTCCAGGGACGGTCACCCTCTGGGTGTAGCAGGAGCTGTCTGTCACACAGCCTGTGCCCTCTGTGTGCTCAGCCACAGGAGACCTGAGTATTCTCTGCCAGTCAGACAGGGCGTTTCTGAAAAGACACCCATCACTCCACCGCCATCTCCTTTATCCTCTGGACCACACCCAGGAGTGAGTGGCCCTCACCCAACACTGTGAAGCCTTCTAGCTCTCTACCCTGTCACCAGCATGAGCACAAGGGGAGGGGGTGTTCCGGCTGGCACTCCTGCCCAGAGCTATGCTCACCTCTGCCTGCCGATAATCCTGCACTTTGGCCAGGTCCTCGGCGAAGTCTCGGATGGTGGCCCGCAGCTCAGGGTTCTCCGTGTTGGCGAAGTCTATTAGCTGCTTCACCAGCTGGTCAGCCTTGTCACGCAGCCGGGCCGTCTTGCGCGTGTAGGAGGCCAGCAGCGAGCAGAACTGACCGAAATACCTCTCAGCATTCGTCACCGTGTTCTCCATGGCCCTCACCTGGCTGTCCCTGGGTGTGAGTGGGTGATAGCGCTAAGTGCAGAAAGGTCACAGTCACTGGAACCACCAAACCCACCTCTCCAGTGTGCAAGCACCAGCCAAGCCCCTGGTCCCTGGACAGTTCTGCGGGATATCTCGAGCCCAGTGAGGTAGGAGACTAGTCCTGCCTGTGTCCCACGGCTGAACAGGAGTGGATGGAGTGGTGGCCTTCGTTCAAACCTGGCCTCTGCCCCTGGGGCTTGTGAAGGGCCGCAGCACCCCAGGCTTTTGTGTACACCACTGTACCAGCTGTAGAAGCTTCCTCTAGCCTCTCCACTCCCGTAGGTCCTTCCCATGCTATCTCCTCTGTGGCCGTACTTAGAAGCTTTTGGGTTAAATGAATGATGCTTTGGGAATCTGTTTGAGGCTGACAGGTAGTTCAAGGGTCCAGAGAAACGGCTCAGTGGGTGGGGGAAACACCACACAAGCATGGAGACCTGAGTTCAAATCCCCAGCACTTGTGTTAAAGGTGGGGGAGGAGCTGAAGAGATGGCTCAGTGGTTAAGTGTGTCTATTGTTCGTATAGAAACACCCAAATGCAGTTCTCAGACCCACAACCACCTGTAACTGCAGCTCCGGGCAATCTGATGCCCTCCGCAGGCCTCTGCAGATACCTGTACTCCTGGGCACAAATCGCCTACTTCTACATATATATAGATGCGTTACTGAAAATTTGAAAATATGAACTGGGCGTGGTTAGGCGTGCCTTTAATCCCAGCACTGGTGAGGCAGAAACAGGCAGATCTCTGTGAATTTGAGGCCAGCCTGGTCTACACAGAGAGTTCCAGGACAGCCAGGACTACATAGAGAAACCCTGCCTCAAAAAAAACAAGCCAATGCAAAATACACACACACATACACACACACACACACAATCTTAAAAAAGACAAAAGGTCAGGAGTGACCCAATGTCCTCCTCTGTTCTCTGCACAGTGTTCATAGTGTTATAGACACACAAATACATAATTAATCTATACTTATAATTAAATTTATACTTAATTTTTAAGAGGACTGTTTTGTCCACTCTCTCCCCTTCCCAGTATCTTGTTTCTTGCCGTCCATTTACCAGGGATGCTCCAATAGGGAGGTGCTGCTGTGGATACCTGCGATGGCTCCCACGATGCCTAAGGACACCACCAAGCTCCCTGCGGGGTATTTGGTCTCTCTATCGCCCTTACTCCTCTGATTGGTCCCTCCACCCTCCCACCGGTCCTGGGCTCCTCCACAGTGCACCTTGCAGACCACTGACCACCGCACTCCACACTCTTGCCGTCTCTGACACACCTCCAGGGCTCATGCCACCTCCCACACCCCGAAACCTGCCCCACAGCCAGCGTTCAGTGACAACCTGTGTGCTCAGTCTTCAGAGTACAGGAGGCTGTCGTTGTATCTGCCTCCTTAGGCCTCCTGCCACGGTCCCCTCCCCTCAGCCCCAGGTCGTTCCCCTCCTCTTGTGCCCTCTAGTGGCTGTAAGGAGCATTGTCTCACGCCTGCTAATGAGCTTCATCTTTATAGTTTGCAAATACTCCGCTCACACTTCCCTAGAAGAGGGTGCTGTCGACATTTTTAAATCAAGTAAACAGAAGCCCAAGAGAGGCAAAGCGTCCTGCCCAAGGGCATACAGTAAGCCAGAGCCCAGGATGACAGTTATTCAAACACAGTTAGACATGCAGGCCTCAGGCTCTAGGAATCAGGCCCCAGGGGGTAAGGCTGGAACCCAGCTTTTAAGGAGCACTCTGGGTGCGCCCTGGGCACCCGAAGTCTGAGTCACAGGGAGACTCAAAGTCAGTCCGGGAGGGCAGGTGACAGTGAATCTGGGTCCATTAGGCAGTGGCACGGTTTGGGGCCTGAGGTTTTGAAAGAGTTCCTAGGAGGCTCGCGAAAGCAGGGACCAGACCAACCAGTGGTATCACCTGGTCTTCAGGCAGCAAAGGTGAGGCCGACAGATTGGATTCTGGAACCCTCTACGGTTCAAGCCCTCCCTCCACTTTGAGAAGGGATGTCAGGGAGCTCACCTGCCCTCCTCCCGGATGTGGCCGACCGTGAGAATCCCCCCTGCACGCCCCTCCCAGCAGCTCAAGCTGCTCACCTGGAGAGGACAACGACGTTCATTGTGGACAGAGGCACCTGCTGCCGGGATCTTGGGGAATAAGGACAGGGCCCCAGGGGTCCCCTAGTCAGAGAAGCCAGCTAGTACCGAGCCCAGCTGTGTGGTCTGGCCAGGCTCAGGGGACTCTGCTGCCTGGTTGCCAGGCAACGGGCCATCCCCAGGCAAGCCCTGGGAGGAGCCCGGCTGGTTGCTGGGCAACCAGGGCCTCCCCTGCGGGGTGAGGAGGGCCAGTCTTGCCTTGGGGCTTAACAGCTCTCTAAAAGGAATTAGAAGTGAGACCCAGGGCCTCCACATGCCTTTGAAAACGGTGCTCTTGGGGTTCAAAGTGCTTGTATCCACTCGGAGCGGACAGGGATATCCCTGAAGGCATCTTGCCTGGGACTTCACCCCGGGCCCTGCTGTGTAGGCGAGTCCCTCCCCTCCCCCGACACACCCCCAAGGAAGAAGGCCCGGTGGGCAGGACCCAGTGTCACTGCGGGTGGGGGATTAGTCGGTGATCGGGCAGTCCTGGGTCTCCCTGAGTATGCGACTCCCACTGTTAGAGTTGGGGAAGGTGACCCCAGCATCAGAGCAGTAAAACGCCGCTGACCCGGCTGTATTTTACTCTCGGGGAGAGGTCTGCGGGTCACCGCCTCCTATTCACTTTAGGTACAAAGCAGGGCCCATACCCAGGCCTGGTGGTAGTGGAGGCAGAGAACGCGAGGCAGGATGTCGATAGCTCCCCGGGACGCCGGTCACACTGGGTCCTTTTGTTTTTGTCATCATGCTGGGATTTGTTTTAAACACTTAGTAAGGTCAGCTGCTCCAGATCCAAATCCCACGCACCAGATTCAAATCCTACGCAAAGCGCCCATCTCCCTAGTCTCCTAGACAAGAACTGGAACCCCTGCGGCGGGGCTGGCGAGGTAGATGGGCTGGGCACTGGGAGCTCTGGGAGCACACCGGAGAGCTGATTCTCCTTGGCACCTGTGTTATGCTTCGCCTTTGGGGTGCTGGGACAGGTTTCCCCAGACAACACGCGGCCAAATCTCTGTGTGTTCTTTTTACAGTATTGCGCCCTCTGTTCGGGGGCAGCCGTGGCCCTTAACTCCTACAGGGGCTGTGCCAGTCCCAGAGTGATTTTTCTTTCTGAATGACGTCACGTGGCTTGTTCTGTGTCTCCTGGCCCATAATTCCTCCCCGCTTGAGGTACTTACTGAGTTGAAAAGTATCTCCCCGCAAAGTACATGTCCACCCGAGGCCTCAGAACATAGCCTTACTGGAAACGGGGTCTCTGCAGATTGGCTGAGCAGACGCGTCACTGAGATGAGGCTCATTCAGAGGCTACTGTCCCAATCCTCAGAGGAAGCATCCACCTCCTGTGCCCATTGACGGACTGTGGCTTTTCTGTCTGTGGGTAAGGGGTGTCAATGCCCCAAGAATATGGCCAGCTCCTGGAAGGCAGAAGTGACTGAATCCTGCCTCTGATAGCCAGTGGACTACCACATCCCTGCATCAGTCTGTCTCGGGTCTTCTCTGTCTTAAGGGATCGGTTTCCTCCCGACCACAGCTCTTCCAGGAAATCAGCTTCGTCCCTGTCTGCCCTGTACTATGGCATGTGACCACCAGAGGGCGACAGAGACCGCACTCGGCTCCTCCTGCTTTGGGTGGAGGGACTGCATGGGGGGGGACTCAGAAGACTGGAGACACAGGTATAACATAGGTATGAAGGGCAGAGTGTGCGAGGTCTCGTCATTGGCTCTCTTGGAATCCTTGAAAACCTTATGAATTTTGAAAAGTGGAAACTGTCTTGGGCTATGCAGAACTAAGACATGGGGCTGGGAGGAGGGGGGGAGGTTGGCTCTCCAGTCACCAACCTGCATAGTGCAGGGTGGCCACTGGAGGGCGCATGTTCTCTGTCCTTGTCTGGTTCTCTGCAGTCTTTTTCCTGTCTCTGTCTCTCCCTGTTTCTCCTTGTTTCTCTGTCTGTCTCCCTCTCTCTCTGTTTCTCTCTATCTGTGTCTGTGTCTGTCTGTGTCTGCCTCTCTCTGTCTGTCTCTGTCTCTCTCTCTCTCTCCCCTCCGCTCCCACTACAGATGAACATCTTGCAGAGTCATGTGGGTCAGGTACACACGGCCTGAGGCCCAGCTTGTATTTCAGGAGGACAAGGACATGCATCCTGGTCAATCCCAACCCAAGAAAGGAACCCAGCTACCGTCTGGAAGTAGCCATGTTCACAGACAAGTGTGTTACGTGGGAATCCTGTCATGTATATTACAAGGGATCCTGTTATAGCTGTAGAAGGTTTTCCCTCCAGCCCCCAGTAGCATGTCACATGGGAGTTCAGGTGTCCCCTCTTGCTCCTGGGCCCCTGTGGTATCTGTGAGGCAGTCTCTGGCAGCTACGATCTTGGAACAACTAGGAAAACAGAGAGGGAAGCTCAAGTTGAAAACCGCAACTTCCAGCCGCGGTCCACAAACAAAACTCAGGAAGCCTCAGTGAACAGAACCTGAAGGCTCAGGTGCCTCTCAGTTAGGCTTTGGCCTTGGGAGTGCTGGGTCACTTGGGCAGTCACTGTACCCCTCTGGGAAGCTCTGCGAGGCCATGGAGGAGGAGCCCTGGTCTAGGAGCTGGCCCTGGAGATATGGACTGAGAGGTCACCTCACCCACCACCATCCTTTTGGTGATCCACAGGTTCCTAAAGTCTGCATATCATGCCTACTGTGTGACCTCCTGTCCTCTGTCAGATGGCCTTGCTGTCACAATCACCTCCTATTAAGAAGGGTTTAAATAGACAGGTTGAGAGAAACCAGGCTCTGTGGTGTAGACACCTGCCATCTGGATCCTTGTAAGCATTGTTTGAGGACTGAATACTGGTCCATCCTAGGCTATATGCTTGGATGCAATATGTCGCTGCAGGAATATAAACTAAGCGCCTACTGTGTGCATGGCCATCGCCAGGTACTTGGGCCATGTCTGTGAGAAAACAACAGGCACATGGCACTGTGTTCACTCGGAGAACATTCTGTCTGGGAAAACAGAAGAGGCCGGCAGACAAGATGCTCCAAACAGTCACACAGGCTTCAATCTTTCTCCAACGGCTCCATAAAGGGGGAAGGTCTCCATGACAACTCCCTGATCATATGCTGGGACCACTTCCTCAGAATGAGGTCAGAGGTCCCAGCCAGCAGAGGGCCAGAGTCACAACTGTATACACTGCCCAGTGTCGGGGCATTCTTCCACACTGGGCAGTGTGCCAGGCAGGAAAGAGGTAGCGTATACACACAGGGAGCCCTACTGTGTGAGCTCACAGTGTCTTCCTTGGCATGTGTTAGACAGCATCTTCCTCTGTAGCCCAGGCTGGACCTGGAACCCGAGATCCTCTTGCCTCAGTTTCCAAGTGCTGGATGGAAACATGCCAGACTCTTGCTTAGTTAGGGTTGGCCCCATGGCTTGTCCCTGATGGCAGGTGGTGGTGACTGTGGGGTTTTGGTTTATTTTTGAGACAGGATCTCAGGTATGCCAGGCCCATCTCGAACTCACTATTCAGGTAGCTAAAGATAACCTGGAACCCCTGATCCTCCTACGTTTAAATATAAGATGGTAGGCTGTGCCAGGCAGTGGTGGCACAAGCCTTTAATCCCAGCACTTGGGAGGCAGAGGCAGGTGGATTTCTGAGTTCGAGGCCAGCCTGGTCTACAGAGTGAGTTTCAGGACAGTCAGGGCTACACAGAGAAACCCTGTCAGGAGAAAAAAGAAAAAAGAAAGAAAAGAAAAAAAAAGATGGCAGACTGTGCAATGTATAAATATGACCTGTGGCTGGCATGTGGCTCAGAGGTAGAATTCTCTCTTACCTAACACACAGAAACCTGGGGTTCTGTCATTGTCCAGTGGTGAAACAAACAGGGGCCCCACTTGATACCAAACAAAAACAGCACCCTTCCGTGAGTCCCAGAACTAGCAGGGGAAAGCCTCCTACCCAGGGTGTCTGGAAGCTGGCAATGACTACTGGGCAAGCCGCCATAGCTCTGGCTTCCCCAGGTCAAGGCTGAACCCCACAGGACACATGGCCACCTCTGAGTCTATCCTGGAGCTCAGTTCCCACCTGCCAACTTGAGAACATCACAGCCAAACTGCTCGGTTTTAATCCCAGCTCTGGAGCTAATGAGTTGGCTCAGTGGACAGAGGAGCTTGCAGCCAAGCGTGGTGTCCTGAGTTCGGTTCTGTAGCCCTAACCAATATGGAAGGAGAGACCCAACTCCCACAAATTACTTCCGTGGTATGTATGCTCCCCAACACACATACAATGAATAAATGTAACTAAAAAAAATGAAATTCCAGTTCTATTGCCTCACAACTGGAGACAGTGGCCAGCACTGTCTATGGGCCTCAGTTTCTCCATCTGTGAAATGGGACTGATCAGATGCCTCTCTTTCCCTCAGAGAAATGGACAGTGCATGGCACTCAGATAGGCCTGGGTGCAGCCCCTGCTCTGTCTATGATACTACATGGTGATGACTTTGATTCCTTTCCATGTAAGCTGGAGCCAGCTTGGGCAGGAAACGTGGGACAGTTCCCAAGACAAGGTCTGCTGACTCGTGGCTGCTGCAGAGGCTTCTGTCCAAGCCACCTGTTCAGAGGGAACAAAGTGTGACCTCCCTCAGGCCTGGCTACACAGGGACATCTCCCTTCCTGTGGCTTTACACAAGTTTGTCCTTTGAACTGCAAATGCCCTGTGGTTGGGCTTCTTCCTCACTGACCAGGTTGGCTTGTCCACTAGGGGAGTAATTCATCATGCTAGGTTCAATGACACCTAGGACCTGGGACCAGGGCCACAGCCAGGCCACCACAGCCGACCAGCAGCCTGACCTTACTCTGCTTGTCCCAGGGCCAATCTTATCTCAGAGGATGGAGCCCTGGACAGCAGGCTAATAACTGAGTGTCAGAGCCTAGAAATGCCCCGGGGCAGAGGGCTTGGTGTGATACTGGGAATAGCAGGTAACAAAGGGACTTTAGCTCTTAAAGCAGTGAAGGGCAGCTGTGGCAAGGCGGTGACACATTGAGAAGCTTCCATCATGTGCTGCTGCTGACCAGAGCTCTGCCCTCCGCCCTGGAACAGGAACACGCAGGGCAGCTGTGTACCTGCCTTTCCTGGGTCACTGTGTAGGGCTGGCCTCAAATACTCTACAGCACAGACTAGTCCAGAACTCGCAATCCTCCTGCCTCAGCTTCCCAAGTGCTGGGTTCCCAGGCCCAGCTGCCTTCAGGCCTCCAAGGACCTCCGTGCTCACCATCCTATGGTATTTGTAGCTGCAACCGAAGCTCGGTATGTTTATGTGTTGTGTATCTGTGTGCAGGTACAAACAGGCCAGAGGAAGGTACTGAGTGTCCTGCTCTATGTATCTATCTTTGTATGTATGTATGTATTTATCTATCTTCTATTTATCTAAGTATCTATCTATCTATCTATCTATCTATCTATCTATCTATCTATCTATCATCTGTCTAAGTATCTATCTATCTGTCTGTCTGTCTAAGTATCTGTCTATCTATCTATCTATCTATCTATCTATCTATCTATCTATCTATCTAAGTATCTATCTATCTATCTATCTATCTATCTATCTATCTATCTATCTATCTATCTATCTATGTATATATATATGTATGTATGTATCTGTCTGTCTGTCTAAGTATCTATCTATCTATCCATCCATCTATGTATCTAAGTATCTATCTATCTATCTATCTATCTATCTATCTATCTATCTATCTATCAATCATCTATCTGCCTTGTTCTCTTAAGACAGGGTTTCTCACTGAACCTGGAATTCATCACTTTTTGGCTAAGCTGGCTGTCTCCACCCCTCCCCCACTTAGTTTTGTGGTTATAAGCATGCAGGGCCACATCTCCCTTTTACAGGGATGCTGGAGATCCGAACTCAGGTCCTCATTCTTTAGCAATAAGTGTCCTTATCTGTCAATCTGCCTTGTACCCCCCTTCACTCTGTTTCTTTAGAAAAAATATCCCATCTCTGTATGGATGTGGCACCTGGCAATAATAAATTTGATAGCCTATGGCTTAGGCAGGAAATAGAAGGTGGAACATCCAAGAGACACAAAGGATTCTGGGAGAGTGCCAGGTGGGAGATTTCCCTGGGAAGATGTGACAAGATTGACTTGTGGTACTTGAGCACTGGTAACCCTCCACAGGCAGACTGTAGCTTCGAATAAATGGGTTAAGTTATGATCTAGTCAAAAGAGCCTAGCTATAAGACCAAGCAAGGTCTTTGTAAATATATTTTGAGTCCTAGTCTTATTTCTGGGAGCTTGGGGCTGGGAGGAAGAAAGACCAAACTTCTAAATGTTTCTGCACTTGGCAGTTGTGGATCCAACGAGCCATCATTTTAAAAGGAAAATTGGGATGAGGACAGGTTCTTATGTGCTGAGGCTGTTCTCAAACGCTCTGTGTAGCCAAGGATAGCCTTGAACTCTGATCCTCCCACATCCACCACCTGAGTGCTACTAGGATGACAGTCATTTGTCACCACGCCCAATCCAAGGACTTTGTGCATGTCAGGCGAGCACTCCGCCTGCTGAGCCGCATCCCAAGCCCAAACGGTATCTTTAATGGCATCCATCGCAAACACGAAGGCTTTTCCCAAAAGGGAACTGGAAAGTACCTGTAGGTGCTGCTATACAGGCGGCTGGCCATGTAAGCGAGCGGTAGTGACTGAATACCTACTGTGTGCCAGGACACATGCTGAGCACTTTGCCCACAATGAGCCACCAATGCTCTCCCACCCTTTATCGAGAATGCTCCACATGTCTCCCAGGCAGGCTGGGGAGTCACCCTGTCAGAGTCGCCCTGAGCAACCCCGGTCCTGGCTCTAAGCGAAGGCTTTGTGCCCCATTGCTGGTCTACATGTAGAACAATGGTTTCTCCACCTACCCAGAGACCAGGGATCTGTCATGATCTGCTTTCCTGTCCCTACAGTCTCTAGCGCCTGGAAGTGACCTCCGTGCTCCAACAGGAGTATGTTTGCGACAAATGAACAGTTGAGCATGCCCTAGCACCAGGTGCTGAGCAGAGACCTTACAACCATCCGCGCCGAAGGCCCCTCCCGCAGGTGGCGGCTCACTGTTCACCACATAGGGTCAGCATCTCCCTGGGAAGCCTGTCCTGAGGTTGGGTGGCAAACAGCCCAGAAGGGGCCTCGGGGTGGGGATGGCCCCTCCCACTCGGCCACCTTGGCGCCAAGACTTTCCCCAGCTGGTCCCATCCGTCTCGGGCTCCACAGCCACCAGGGAGCTCTAAGTAGCATAGCTCACCTTTCACACAAGGGACTCCCCAACTTTGCGGCCTTTTGGCAAGCCTGCCCCCGCCCTGGCGTCCCCGCCCCGCCCCCGCCTCTCTGGTTACATTCCACTCACAATCTGGACTGCAGGAGGGGAAAAGGGGGTGGGAAAATGTGTGTGTGTGTGTGTGTGTGTGTGTGTGTGTGTGTGTGTGTGTGTTGGGGTGTGGCGGGGAAGGGGGGGTGGGCTAGCTGGGACAGGACTCAGGATGTCAAATGTCACTCTTCCCGCCCACAGGCTCACCCCTGCCCAGGTGAGGAGCCTTCCCACACACCGTAGCTGCCAGGCTCTAGGCAGACACAGAAGACAGGAGAGGAGGCCCTCAGTATTCTGTTATTTCTCCTCACTAGGTACTGCTGGGGAGGTGGCTAAGTCTCCATTTGACAGGCTCTCTTGGATCCTCTTGACAGGCTATATCTCCTGCCCTCCGGGCTTCTGTCTATCCTCAAGGGTATCTTTGACACAAACATACAAAGACACTGCGCAGGCTAGAGACCTGGCTCCTGTATCTTTGCTACTCTGAGACTCTCCAACGGCTCCAAGAACAGCAGCAGCAGCCTGTGTGAAGCACAGTTGGTGGCTGGACTGTGTGCCAAGGGCCTGTGGACACAGTGCCCCTCCCTCAACTCTTTATATCTGGAGACGCCTGGAACACAGCTGTACCCCATAATGACTTGCGAGTGCTTTGACTCCTCACGGGGCCTGAGGGATCTCCTGCTAGCTCCAATGCCAGGGCGGTGCTGAGGAGGTGACTGTCTCTCACCATCCCAGGGCACACCGAAGGTGCTGGAACACGCATGGGTGGGCGCAGTTTCAATGTCCCTCTCCCGGTGGTTTTATCCAGCAGAAGCATGGAAGTATTTCTCCTCGAGTCACCTCACTTCCCTTCTGGGTGCCCTTGCTCTGCTCCAGGAGAGACATGTTCACAGGCAGAGGGAGTCCTTATGGGGAGCCTCTACATTGTCTGGACACAGGCACGCTCCAGAGGGCAGCTGTGCTCTGAGCTAGAGGAACAGTCCAGGCCCCGTCCTGAAACCTCACCCATTCAGACAGGGATCCTGCTGCCGCCACCTTAGTTTTCCCAGCTGAAGAATGGGTGACCATCCGGCCAAGTCGCTCAGGGACATGTTGACACACAGTAGGCATTCAGGCGCATCTTCCTGAAGATTTGCAGGTAAACAGTAGGCACTCAATAAGTGTTCTCCTGTCTTCTTGCTGCCTCGGCAGACGGAGGCACACAGCACACAACAGGCACTCGGTATGTCCTCTTTTTTCCGTATCTTCTGGCTCTGTGGCATTAGGCGCAGACACTCTAGAGCTCAGTTCTCAGGGACCCCCTTCCCACTCCCACGGTGACCCTGGGCCTTGTCCTGCACTGGGATGTCTCTGGGTTCCATCTGTTGGTGTCATGAGTATCAAGGCAGAGAGTAAACCCCGCCCCAGACTTGACGTCAGCACCCAGCTAATTGGTCCTGGAGCCTCGGGAGTCTCTGGCTGTCCGGTGTGCCTGCCCAGCCTGCGGTGGCGGTGGCGGTGGGAGGCGAGGGTTGTTTGCACCCATGGCTTGAAGTGGAGGCTTTGTCTTCGTGGCTCCTGGCACAGACACCTTGCCCTGGGCTCGCTCGCGCGCTCTCTCTCTCTCTCTCTCTCTCTCTCTCTCTCTCTCTCTCTCTGGTGTAGAAATCTGACTTATCGCTTTCTTGGGGAGAGAGAGGCATGAATATTTAATTACCCCAGTGCTAAGAGGCCTGGGAGAGCCGGTGAATGAAGAGTCTTTCTCCTCTGACAGACCACTCGGGGTACTGCCAGGCAGCCAACTCCTCCCCTCCCGCCTTTCATCACCGAGTGGCCCTGAGCCATCAGGCCTGGACCCTGATGTGTTGGGGCACTGGTGAGCTTGGGTCAGGTCTCAGCTCTCAGGCACACTGTGTTTTCATTACAAGAGACATGGGCGGCAGGGGTGGTGGGTGGCGGCAGGTCAAGTCCCCTGGCCAAGAAGGAAGGCCTGTGGCTGCCGGCTAGAACATTCTGCCCCATGCGAGCCAAGAAATTCCAAAAGAAACACCGCAGTGTCCAGCCTGGGAGAGGCGGAAGGGGACTTCCTCTCTGAGTGGCCTCTGAGGTCTCAGGGCCTGATTGGTGGGGGGCGGGGGGGGCCTCTGGCAGCCAGTACAGGGGGGTGGGGTCGGACACAGGAAATGGGGTCGCAGCTCCAGGCATCACCAAATTGGAAGACATCCGGGGCCAAGTGTCTCAGGTCCAGTGTCTTCCCTTGTGGGAGATCTTGCGACCAGCTATATTTTGCTTCTCGAGTGGGTAAACTGAGGCACCAAGATGTCCTCTCTATGTCCGGAATTACAGAGCAAGCTTACACACATCTGGATGTCCCAGCTTTGGATGTAACATCTGGTAGCCTTAGTACCCAAAGGCTCATCAGACAGATGACAGACAGGGGACAGCCTCAGGCAGGCAACATTTTTAAGTTACTTTGTGGTTCATATGTCATCTATAACAGCCCAGCTCACCTGAAGGGCTGTGTACAATAGAACATGAACTAAGAGAAGAATCCAGGCTGCGTGTGCGTGTGTGTGTGTGTGTGTGTGTGTGTGTGTGTGTGTGTGTGTGTGTGTGCGCGCACAGAGGCCAGAGGAGAGTGTTATATCCTTAACGCTGCAGTTACAGGTAGTTGTGAGCTACATAACAAGGGTGCTGGGAACCACACTTGGGTCCTCTGAAGAGCAGTCTTCAGGTCAGACATTCTTGGCATCATCATTGTTGTTGCATGTGAGTGCGCATACGCATGCGCACACAGGGCATTTACACACTGGGCATGTGAGACACAATGGGAGTGGTGGAGATCAGCGGGGAGTTTTGTGGGGTTGATTCTCTCCTTTACCTTCAGGTGGGTCTCGGGAATTGAACTCAGGTTGCTGGGTTTGCACAGCAAGCTCTTTACCCACTGAACCCTCTCACCAACCCTGGCCTCCATCTTTAGGGACACTCATAAACTTTGTTCCAGAACCAGTCCTGAGACTGTTCCCAGCTTCATGCACAGCCCATCCCCCACAGGATCCTAAATCCCACCAGACTGAGGTCCACGGCCCAGACGCCCTCCTGGACCCTGCCATCTGTGTTCTAAGCCCTCACTCTGGTTTCTGCCTGGTGTCTGGCTAGATTGCTGGTCCTAAGGACAGAGACCCCCCCACACACACACACCCTAGCCAGGGGAGGGTCCCTGTCCTCTCCCTTGCTGGTGGAAGAACCTAGGTAGATTTTGGTAGTGTGGTGAGTTCATACACAGCACCATGACCACAACTGGGAGAGACTCTGCAGCCCAGCCCCTCTCTTACCCTGGAGTCCCTTCTAAGGGCTGGGATTTCAGTTCGCAGGAGCACAGGCCATGGTCATGTCCACAGCACATGTCTTTGCATGTGCTGTTCTGTGGCCTGGATGACCTTTCTCCCTGCCACCCAGTCCAGGGATTTCTTTAGAAGCTTAAGATAAGTCACGGCACCCTGTGGCCACCCTGGGATCCCCCAATGGACCAGAGACACTGTACTGACTCCACTTGTTGCTGTCTCCCCAAGGCCTGGGGCTTGGCCCGTATGGAACCCCATCAGGAATGGCAGAGGGAGGTGTGAGGAGGAAGTGTGTCCGCCCCTACACTCCACCACACAGTGCCAGCTCAGGGCTGCTGCTGGCTGTCGGCGAGGCCACAACCCCACTTGCTACTGAGTTAGGAGCTCAAGAGAGGTTCCCACAGCTACCCACACAACGGACTGTGTGAACACCACTGGCCAGAGCCTCTTGTAATCAGGGACAATGCTTGGCCCATTGTCCCGAAGGACACCCCTGGGTCTCTGGAGGCCTGTGACCCTGCCCAGCCACCTGGCCCTGTGCCTGCAGGCAGCCTGCCCAGGGCGGCCACCTGGAGACTCCTTCCTTCCAGCTGTAGTCCTGGCTCCAGGGGTTCCGGACACACCTTTCCTCCGACACCCCTCCAGTGCTGGGTCTCCACCCTGAGCCTCCACCCCGCCACAGGCTCGCTCCTGTACAACAGAAGGGAGTGCCAGGCAGGGTTGCCGCTCACTGTTAGAGCAGGTGATCTTCTCCTTGGTAGCCACTAGGCTCCGCCCATCAACCTGATAGCAAGAGTCACTGTTGCCACTTTGAGGATGGGGAAACTGAGGCTCTGAGAGGTTGGGTGGTTTGGCAAGTTCATACCACTAAGTCCACAGTAAAGAGAGAATGGGGGCTGGAGAGATGGCTCAGATGTTAAGAGCATCATCTGGTCTTCCACAGGTCCTGAGTTCAATTCCCAGCAACCACATGGTGGCTCACAACCATCTGTAATGAGATCTGATGCCTTCTTCTAGTGTGTCTGAAGACAGTGTACTCACGTACATGAGAGAGAGAGAGAGAGAGAGAGAGAGAGAGAGAGAGAGAGAGAGAGAGAGAGAGTCAGGCAGTGGTGGCACACACCCTTAATCCTGGCACTTGAGAGGCAGAGGCAGGCAGATTTCTGAGTTCGATACCAGCCTGGTCTACAGAGTGAGTTCTAGGATACCTAGGGCTACACAGAGAAACCCTGTCTCGAAAAGTCAGAAGGGAGGGAAGGAGGGAGAGGGAGAGGGAGAGGGAGAGGGAGAGAGAGAGAGAGAGAGAGAGAGAGAGAGAAAATGGTGCTGGGCGGTGGTGGTGTACGCCTTTGATCCTAACACTTTGGAGGCGGATCTCTGGGAGTTCGAGGTCAGCCTGGGCTACAGAACAAGTTCCAGGACAGCAAAGGCTATGCAGAGAGAAGCCCTCTTGAAAACATCAAAAGAGAGAGAAAGGAAAGGAGGGAAGGAGGGGGGGGACACACACACACACACACACACACACAGAGAGAGAGAGAGAGAGAGAGAGAGAGAGAGAGAGAGAGAGAGAGAGAGAGAATGGGAGTTCAGAACCCTGTATCCAGCAGGTCCCGCTACCTCTAAGCCTCTTGGGCCTACACAGAGTGAGCAGTTGAGGACCCCTAACTCTTGGTTCTGGTTCCTCTAGGGGTGGTGACCAGCTACAACTGGATCAGATCCTAACCCTGTCCTCAGAAGGAAGAGGCTGAGGGGTCCTCCCCTGGGCTTCTCCAGGACGCCTGGGGGAAGAGGCATGTGTGTGACCACCCACAACCTGGGACAGAGGTCTGTGAATTTAGCACAGTTAGACAGAAGGTGGAGAGGGAGGAGGGAGAGGCTGGAGACCATTGCTGAGCAAGGAACATGAGGGGCAGCACCTGGCATGTGGTTGCTGTCCTGGCGTCTTGCCTGCCTGGTCAGTAGGAGTCACCGGGTCAGGAGGAAAGAGCTGGCCTGGGCCCGGCTAGATCCTAGCCGGACTGCTCTGTCAGCCTCCAAACAACTCAGGGAGGGGCCACTGTGACCCTGGTCTCCTCCTCTGTG
Organism: Tokudaia tokunoshimensis; assembly: GCA_036184795.1. Lineage (NCBI taxonomy): Eukaryota > Metazoa > Chordata > Mammalia > Rodentia > Muridae > Tokudaia > Tokudaia tokunoshimensis. The sequence continues at coordinate 47,292,006 of BTHU01000020.1, forward strand.
AACAAAACAGTTTCTGCCCGAATGAAGAACGAAATAAAAGAAGAACATGACTGTTCCCAGGTGTCGTGGAGGAGAAGGTTTATTGTGAATAAAAAGGACAGCGTAGCCAGAGACTGGGAGATCGGGGAGAGTCCAGAGTGGTCACGACCCTGTGAGGAGAAGGAGGACCAGGAGAGTGTGTGTGTGTGTGTGGGGGGGGGAACAGGGGCAGCAGCCTCGCAGACAAAGGGGTAAAGGGTCTGGTTAACCAAAATAGCTGACTATATAGGAGAGAGCCACTGGGGGAAGGGCTGCCCAGCCCAGTTCAGGGTAGGGAGCAGGGTGTGACAGCCATACCCTGTAACAGGTAGGGACTGGGGGATGCTGGGAGAACCTAGCCACCAGGTGTCAAACAGACACCTCGGTTACCCATTCGCCAGAGTTTGAGACCTAACATGGGCCCACCGGGCTGTCACGAGGAGCAGACATCAGGAAGAACTCCATCCACGTGGTTCACACTGCGGAGAAAGGGGGTGAAGAACCAGAAAGGCCCAACCTTGGCTTGGCCTTGCTTCCTATTTGAACTTGCAGTGGGGCTGCTCTCCTGTGACCCCTTCCAGACCATCCTACCCAGGGAATAGATTTCAGGTTGCAGGGCCCGGTGGGAAGGGCCCCTCGTGGGCTCCTGTTGTGGCCTCCCGCAGCTGCTATGAGGCTCTGGGTTCAGTGCTCATAGCCACTGGGTTCCCCTGTGTGTCGCTCCCTCCACTCCCGTGGCTGGGCCGTCTGAGCCACCTGCCCTGGTCAGCGGTATAAACCCAGTTAGCCCTAGTATCATTAGGGAGCCAAACAATGGGAGAGGAGCCCGAAGAGTAGTCTAGAATTGAGGTCCCCAAGATCCGATCCACCTAGATTCACCTAGAAAAATCAGGGAAGGACACTGATTGGTTCGGTTTGGGTCACATGTCCACCTCTGTACCAATCGTAGTTGCTGAGAAAATGGGGACCTGCAATTGGCTGGAGATGGGCCCTATGTTTTCCCTTGTTGCTAAGGCACCGTGGCAGACTACTGAGCAGGGCAACTGCCCAGAAACCAGGGTAATTGGGGAGCAGTACCTGGTCAGGAACACCACCTCCAAGTAAGGAGTAGCATTTGGGGTGCTGCTGACTCCCCAAGTCCAACGCATAACCTTGCCAGGGTTGGAGGGAAGCCAGACCAGGGGAAGGGGTCCTGCACTGTATCCAGGAGAGGGCGCAGAGACGCCCCTGTGTACCCCCGGCCCTGTCTGTCACCAGAGCGCATGTTGCAGCCATCTGGCCAACCTGCTGTTGGGGGTCCCCTCCCGGAGCCCTGCTGCTGACAGGAACCAGCGCCTTTTACAGCCGCCAGCGCATCTGGGAACGCTCTGGCCTCAGGACTGGAGCCGAGTCCCAGCCACGCCGGGGGTTGGGGTGTGTGTGTGGGGGCAGCCCCCACCCCGGCACCCACGTGACAGCCCGCTGGATGCCGGCCACCACCGTTGTGTAACCAGCCTTGTCCAGGAGAGAGGCGAGGCTGCGGGGCAGGCCTCCAGCTGGGGCTGCCGCCAGGTCCCCAGCAGGCCTGGGGTGGCTGGGGACACCCGCGGCAAGGGCACTGCCCCCCTCCTTTCTACGTTCTTCTTATCCCTCCCGGTCTCCCTGCCTTTTCTCTCATACTCTTTCTTCTCTGGCCCCATCTCTCTCCTTTCCCACCGCTTTCTCTCTTCTCTCTTCTTCCTCTTCATTTCCTCCCTCCTTCTCCTGACTTTCCCTCTCCCACTCCTGGAGCCCCCCCCCATCCCAGGATCCCCTTGGAGGTGGGGGCGTGAATACAATACAGGGCTCCACAGACCCTGCACCTACTTCGGAGGACAAGGACTGGGGAGTGGCTGTGACACCCCCACCCCCACCCCAGGCAACTCCACACCATGTCACACACTCTCACGGGCCTTTTAAGGACAAGACCAGCTTGGTGGCAGGCATCCAACTTTGGCCTAGATCTCTTTGGGACAGGGATCATGGGCGTTTGCCACCAGAGTGAAATGGGATAGAAAGGGTTTCCTGGACCTCAAGCTGTGGGCTGTAGCAGCTCCTCCAGCCCCTGCCTCAGATCCACTTGCTCTCCTCATAGGGATCTGGGACTGGAGACCTCTGTCCACCCATCTCCCTGTGGTTCCCTCCTCCATCCACTCAGTCCTGTAAGGAGCAGATCAATGCTCCAGGCTGCAAGAAGGGCATGTGCAAAGGCCCTGGGGCACAGAGCAGCTTGGTGCACTAATGGATCTCAAATGAAGCCCTCTGGCCTCAGTGAGGGGGCCCAAAGGGAGGAAGGGACTCTGGACGGAAGCAGGAGCATGCCGAAAGTGGCTTTTTTAGAATCACCTACTGGATCACATGGAGAAGATACAAGGTCAGGCAGGGCAGAGGGCAGAGAAGGACTGTGGTCACTGAGGCAGGAAGGGATGGTACTGAGGGTGGACTTCTGGGAGGAGAAATGAGAAAGAGGGAAGAGAGGGTGCTCCCGGTAGGGCACTGGGCTGTGTACAAAACACCCTCAGGGACCTCAGAGACTAGGTTCCCTCGGTTCGGGTGAGGAGATGCAGGGCAGGTCTGTGGTGTGCCTGGAGTCAGAGACGTGGAGGACTTTGGGGTTCCTGAAGGTCTGGAAGGTGTGAGCTCTGACTGCTGGTGCCCAGAAAGGTAGGGGACAGTCTGGAAAGAGGCTTTATCCTGATGGGCTCTGTGCCAGTGGCTTCAACTGGCAACTTACCCCAACCTAGAATCCCTTGAAGAGTTTATCTGGGTCAGGCTTGCCCGTGAGCATGTCCGTTGGGAGACTGTCTAGACTGTTCATTGACACAGTCCATTGTGGGTGGCGCCATTCCCTAGGCCAGGCCCTGAATTGTAGCTGAGTAAAAGAAATGTGACTGAGCATGAAGCCAGCCAACAGACAGCATGGGGTCATCTTGTTTCCCTGCTCTTGCCTTGCCTGTGGTTGTGGCGTGCCTAGCTGCTTAAATTCCTGCCTTGAGTTCCCTCCTGGATGCGCTATGACTGGAAGTGTAGCATGATTAACCCTTTCCACCTCTGTGCTGTGCTCAGGATAATTTCCTCACAATAACAGGGGTAAAACCAGGCCCTGTGAAACCAGTGAGTATCCCTGGACCAAGTGTCAACCCAGCTTCATGCTACCATGCCAGCTGAGCTCCTTTCTGGCCACCTGACCTCAGGAGAGCTGTGGGACTCGGGCTTCAGTTTCTTCCAGGGACAGCCCTCCACTTGGCCTCTAGGAGGGTTCAGTGGGGTTGTCCGTGTGACAGGCTGGGATATCATAGCAGCCGATTGGTTGCCCTCCATCCCCCGATCCCCAACACAGCATTGGTCAGAGAGGTGGTTCTCCAAGACCCCGTTTCCCCACTAGTCCTGAAGAGACCTTGTGTTCTGGCCGGACCCTTGTGATCACATGGAGACAGGTAGGTGGCCTGAGGACGTAGAGCAGACAGAGCTTAGAGATGGAGCCCAAGGTGAGCAGAGGGAGCAATGACTTTGGAGCCGAGCTGTCTCCTGATGTTCAGGGTGACCCAGGTCCTGCCTTGCATAAGGCACCTGTCCCACCTCGGCCTTTGGAAGGACAATCCCAAGAATAGAACCTTCCATTTAGGAAGCAGTTTAATTTGCAGTGTGTGTGTGTGTGTGTGTGTGTGTGTGTGTGTGTGTGTGTGTGTATTACAGCATGCATCTGGAGGTCAGCTGATAACTCTGGGCAGTCATCTGTTGGATGGCGTTCTGGGCGAGCGCTTTCTCTACTGAGCCAGCTCACTTTCTGTCAACTTTGGGGGTTGTCGCAGTGAGGAGATGGAGTCACACCCAGGACACAACGCACAGTACCATGGCAGAAATGGCGAACCTTGAAGAACAAGTACTTTTTTCTGTGTCTTCCGGAGAGAGGGTCCCTACGTAGCCCAGGTTAGCCTTGAACCCTCCATCCTCCCAGCTCCGCCCCTCAGGTGCCAAGACTGCTGGGTAGATTCATTGCACACCTAACTTCCTAACAGGTTTAAAACAGTCACAATCACAATCATAATCACGTCTTGCGGGGACTGGGGGGTGGGGGGGGGTGGGAAGGCGGGGAATCCAGCCGCCAGGCCACTGATAGCATAACTTGTTCACTGGCGACACAGTGTTAGAGCTGGGAGTGTGACTCAGTCAGTAGTGTGCTGTCTACTGTGGAGAGCCTTAAGTTCAATCCTCAGCACCTCCCAAAAAACAAAGCAGACAGGGCAGTGTGTGGAGAATAAGCTAGGAGAGACGCGGGCTGTGCGGGAAGAGACTCCTGTTGCCACCCACGGCTGTGATTTGAGCTGAGTCTGGTGACCTCAGGACCAGCCACCCCCTGGGGCTTGTCAGAGGAAGCAGGCTGTACAGGGCATGTCCCATTTTCTGACATCTCTGTGCTGGTCAACTGCACCTGCACACAAATGCCTCTAAGTTAATTGTGAAGGATAAAAACAAGAGCCTGGTGGCTTTAAGTAAGTTTCCTTTTGTGTTGGGTGGCATTCATAACTACCTAGGTGGCATGTGGCTCATAGCCCCTGGTTGGATACTGGGCAAGGCCCAAAGCTGTGGACTCTTTCTGCTTTGAATTAGCATAGGGTTTGCTTGGATCTGTGTTCCCATAAGGTCCAGACTGTGAAAGGTTAATTTAACACGCAGACTCCTTCATGTATAGTATCATCTCTTTCTGCCTCTCTCTGCAAGGAGTATTGGCAAGGTCCCCACTGTCCTAACATGCCTTGGAGGTGAAGCCAGCTTCGGGGCTAGGCACTGTGGCCACCGCGCTAGATCCTGAAGAGACTCTGAGTGTATGTGGTTCCGCCCCACCCCCAGAGCTGGGTCCCTGGCCTCTGCCCACTGCATGCCCATAGCACCATCAGTACCACCCTCCCTCGGAGCATGAAATCAGATAGATCACATCCCAGTCTTGTTAACTGTCCCCTAAGGGCAAATCACTCCAAGAGAGAAGTGCTGGAATGGCAGAGGTGGGGGGGGGGTGTCACAGCACAGGAGGGGGGTGCTTGCACTTCCTTGACACTCAGCCATGCTGGCCCAGGTCCCAGGATGGGCCACGAGAGGCAAACACTCGCTGCAAGACAGAGCCACACCAGGCATGGCCCCTGAAGGGACATTGAGACACAAATAGCCCTCATTTGAGGACCCCTATCCCAACCTGCACCCCCAGGGCTACAGAGGCCTCCCTGCTAGACCTCGAGCCCCTGAGGTCTCCTACCACAGTGGGAGTCCTAGTACTTGGAGGAGGCAAGTCCTGTCTCTATGTGGAAGACACTGAGATATAAGTGGCTTGTGTCCACTTGTCAGGAAAGTGCCCTTGAAAGAGCAGCAATGCAGCCTTGGGCAACACCCCCACCCCTGGAGCCCTGGAGGTAGGTTATCCCTCAGGGTCAACCTTAGCTATACCAAGATGGGTGGCTTTTATGAGCCTGACTTGGCAGGTACTGGAGCCCGGGAGGTCCTGGATACTCTTTTGACCTCGGATGAACTGGCTTTGGTGGGTGACAGCTGAGTATTGTCTGCTCACAGCGTGTCCTCATAGGAGGGTCTGGCCGGCCTCTCTGTCACTCTGGTGAACTCGCCTGCCAGGAGAGATGAGGTGTTCCAAAGTGCATATTCAGATGAGGGGGGTGGGGGTGGAAGGGATGGAGAGCTCAGCCTATGGGGAGGTATATGGAAGGGGAGGGGCTTGGTTAGCAGGGACTGAGCCAACAGGAAAGTAGTCTCTCTTGGAGGCTCTTGTTGCAGGCTGCGAGGTTTAATTTGTGTACCCCATGCCTCTAAGTGTACAGCTCAGCATTTCCTGCTGTCGCCGTGGAGGCCAGCAGCCTCGCCTCTATTGAATCCTAAAGTGTGGTCATCATCCCACACTGTGAGCCTCAAGCTGTCCCCTCTCCCTGTACCTCCCTGTCCCTAGCTTCACTCACCCCTGGCCCAGACGTTTTTATTCCAAAAACTCCTGTAGATGGGTCCTATGAACTGTGCCACCTGCATCTGCCATCTCTCTCACAGCCCCTGGTGTAGCCCCTGCCCCAGACCTCGCTCCTTTTTATGGCCGAGTAATATTCCCACGCACAGAGAGATCACATAGCATCTGCTCATGGATTGTTGGTGGCTTGATTGTTTCCACTTCTGACAGTGTGAAGTGTGTGTGTGTGTGTGTGTGTGTGTGTGTGTGCACATGTGCGTGCTTTACATGCATGTATGTTTGTGTTTTACATGCATGCATGTGTTTTACATGCATGTGTGTGTTTTACATGAATGTATGTGTATGTTTTACATGCATGCGTGTTTTACATGCATGTGTTTTACATGCATGTATGTGTGTGTTATGTGCATGTATGTGTGTGTGTTACATGCATGTACATGTATATCTCTTCCATGCCTGGTGTCCCTGGAGACCAGAAGAGGGTATCAGTTCCCCTGAAACAGGAGTTACGCAGATGGCTCTGAGCTGCCATGTGAGTGCCGGGAACTGAACCCAGGCCTCTGCAAGAGTGGCAAGTGCTCTTAACCACCGAGCTATCTCTCTGATGCCGCTCCTTATTTTGTGGAGGATTCTCTAGGTGCCCATCCTTTTTTACTTACTCTTGTCACCCTTCCCGTGGCCACAGCACCCTTGCCCTCTGGGTGGATTCTAAGTCCATTTGCGACTTCCTCATGCAGATCTCTGCTCCGCCCTCACTTAGCACCCACACAAACACAATCATTCACAGCAGCTAAGCGTGTGTGTGAGGTAGGGACCCAACACCATCCTTCTACACATGACAACTGCTTGTCCCTTAATTGCTGGCTGAAAGGACGATCTGTCCTTCTTGACAGATCTTGGATAATCCGGGTCACAGAACTAGGGCAGGGGTTGGGGGTCTCATGGGTTAGTTCTGTGCCTGGGGACCCCTGCACAGCCGGAAGTAATGTATTGTACATTGGTCTCAGGGCTGTGGTCCAGGGCTGGATGGATCCTTGGAGAACCTCCCCTCAGAGAACCCCGTGCTTTCGGGTCAAGGACAGGGACAGGGACAGGGGACAGAGGCAAGGAGGCTATTAGTTCAGCAAATAAGGCCTGGGAGAGGGGTGCTCAGGACAGGATCTCTGCGTTTTAGGGAAGGAGTCCGAGAACTCTTGGGAGACACTTCCTCCAGCCCGTCCGTCCCCCATCCTCTGGCACCGGGCCACCTCCCAGTGTGTTTTTGACTCAGGTTCCTCCCAGAATGCCGTGTGGTGGCAGGTGCTTGCTGGCTTTTTCCCTCTGAGGTGGGCAGCTAGCTGTCTCCTCTGCCAGCGTCTCCTCTGCATTTGGAGCCGGCACAGAAAATGTGAAGGGACCCAACCCCTCTGTGTTCTTCACCTGAGCATCCGTCATCCTCTGGGCCACCACTCCTGGTGCTAAGGACATGGCAAGAGGAGAGAGCCGCAAAAGGGCTCCTGCACTCCCCCCACTCCATACACCCCCACCTCTCTGAGGATGGTCAAGTCTCGCCCTCCCAGCCCTTTAGCTGAAGCCTGGACATCCACAGCCCCAACAGGATTTGAAGCTGCTGTCTCTACCCGGAGCCTGTAGATAAATGGGCTCCGCGCAGGGTGTTGGGGGCAGCCAGCCAAGGAGGGAGAAAGAGTCACTGCCAGCCCTGGGGACCAAGGCCCTTCCCGCTCCCATCTCATTGAAGGCTTCAATGGCTGCAATACCCGGAGCACAGCCGGCTGAAGGCCACAGCCTGGAAAGCCATCCAAGGCCACACAGCATTTCCTGTTACTGAGCTTCCGATACATGTTCCTTGTGGCCAGAATCCAAACCCACCCAGAGATTCCATGGGAAAAGCCTCAGAGGGCCCCAGGGGTGGAGAGGGTGGGGACTTGGCCAGGGCAGGAGTCAGGCCTGAGGTCTGTTCTAAGGGTACAGGAGGCCTTTGAGTTCTGTGTGTCCCAGCACTGGGAACACATTTTCTCAGCTTGCACCACAGCCCTGCCATCCATCCTGGGCCCCCGAAGCAGCCCTAGGAACACTGTGACAGTGGCTGATGGGTTCAAGGTCTCTGCCACCTGTGAGACGCTCACGGCCCTGGTCCCCTGCCGTTGGCCACAATGGACCCAAGCAGCACGGGTCAGTCCGAGACAGCGATGTGACCCTGAGCAGAGGAGCAGTCCCACAGATCGGTTTCCTGGCTAACAGGTGGCTGCACCTCCCCAAAGTCGGTGGCACACAGCTAGCCCCACCTTGGCCAAGGTAGACAGGTGTTTCGAGTTCAGCCTGCTATTGTCTGGGGACGGGGCGGGGCGGGGGGAGCTTGTAAAACATAACCACCTCCCTCCAGGCCCATGGGTCCAGGGCACACTTTGGTGGCTGTGAGATAGCCAAGGGAAATGAGATGGACATCTACTGGGTAAGCCTGGAGCAGGCCACGGGTAGGATGTCCTTACTGTTCCTTGAGGCGGGTTCTGTAGTGGAAAGGCAGAAGGCCCAGGGAGATGACATGGCTGGACTAGGTCCCTCAGCTGGCCCGGTGGGACTGAGCTAGAAGCCGGAGTGCCTTTACCCAGCAGTCTTGGCATGCCCGATTGGCAGCCATTCCTGGGAAATAGCATAGGAGAAGAGCCCGTACACACAAAGATTCTGGAAAAAAAAACAGCGAGTCCCAACATGGCACGGCGTCTGGGTGTTAGGTGGGACTCTGGTAGGAGGTCAGAGTGCCTCTCAGAGAGGGGGCATGGTCACCGGAGTCAGGTGGAAGCATGGGGCTGAGGGGGTGGCTGGGCAGAGCTCTGCAGGGATGGGGGACAGGACAGGCTGGTGTGAACTGCAAAAGGGCTCCTCCGCTCGCCGGCCTTGGGCTCCATTCACACCAGGGCTGGGCACAGCAAAGACACCCGAGTGCGGCTTCCTGCCTTTGAGGAAACTGCAGTCTGACTGGAGGCGAGGCGTGCGAGTGTGGTGAGGCTCTGCAGTGATGGTGACTACCCAGAGGCTGACTCACTGGGCTGGGGGCGGCCAAGGCCTCCTTCAGGACTCAGTCCTGGGGTTGGGAAGGGCTATGCTGAACCAGGCTGGGGGTGGGGATAGTCAGAACTCTGTGCAGCAGTAGGCCAGGCCAGGCAAGGCATCAAATGAGTTTCCTGGTGTCACTGTAACAATGGAGTCTGTGCTAGGTGCGGTGGCTTACACCTGTTAAGTCAGGAAGCTGAAGGAAGAGGACTGTCGTGAGTTCGAGGCCAGCCTGGGTTACACAGTGAGTTCCAGGCCAGTCTGGACTGCAGAGAGAGAGAGAGAGAGAGAGAGAGAGAGAGAGAGAGAGAGAGAGAGAGAGAGAGAGAGAGAGAGAGAGAGAAACCGACCCTGTCTTGGAAGAAGGACAACAGAGAAAAGTAGGAAGCTTCAAGCACTCTGCATTTATTCTATCAGGTGTGGAGAGATCGGAAGTCTGGTGTGCAAGGCCGAGGCATAGGCCAGTGGTAGGGTACTTGCCTGGTATGCATGGGGTCCTAGGTTTGGTGACCAGCACAACAGGAGGAGGAGGAGGAGGAAGAAGAGATGGAGGAGGAAGAGAGGGGGAGGGAGAAGTTACATACGGGCTGTACATTCTGGTGTTCAGCCGGATCACGCTGGAGTTCTGGGAAGCAACCTGGCTCCTTACTGATCCCAGCTTCTGACCTAGTGGCTTCCTCGGCTGTGGTTCCTGCCTTCATAGCAGTAGCGCCTGCAGGTCACGCATGGGTCTAGATCCGATGTCTTCACCTTCCCATCGTGGTCTCTAGGGACCTGTTCCCCAGTGCAGATAGGAAGTGCCCCGGTGGCTAGAGGGTGGGGTCAGCAAAGCTGAGATGCAGACAAGAGGGAGGCTGGGTAGGTGGGAAGGGAGGGATTTAAGAATCAGGACAGGGGGCTAGTGGGATGGCTCAGCGGTTAAGAGCACTGGCTGCTCTTCCAGAGGACCTGAGTTCAATTCCCAGCAACCACATGGTGGCTCGCAACCGTCTATAGGGGGATCTGATGCCCTGTCCAGGCAGGCAGATGGATATGCAGCGGAGTACTCATACATTAAATAAAGAAAATTAAGAAGAAAAAGAAAAAAAAAAAAGGATCGGGATACATTCAACCCTGTGATGATTCTTGTCAACTTGATCAAATTTGGCGTTGCCATAGAGACACACCTCTGGGTCCTTTCCAGACAGGATGGCCTGAAGAGAGAAGATGCACCCTGAGTGGGGGTGGGGAGGTGGGGCACACCAACCTACCAACCAGGGTCCCAGACTGAGTAAAAAGGAGAAAGCAAGCTGAGCCCCAGAAGTCACCTCTCTCTGCCTCCTGACATGTGTGACACGTGTGTGACACGTCACCCACACTTCTGCCACCATCTCTTCCTTCCATCAGCCCTTCATCCCAGGAGTTGCTTCCGTCAGATGTTCATGTCACAGCTAACCCAGTGCCTGAGGATGAGAGTCCCGGGTCAGGGAAGGCACTGGGCATGGGTTCCGCGGCCAGCACAGGCAGACTGGATACTCCTCTGGTTTTCTGGGTTTTTCTTATTTCTCCCTGCAGCCTAGATCCACATGGGCCTGCCTTCTGCTCACCGGAGACATGGGCCCAGCCAGCCATGGCCCCACAGTCCCCAGACCCAACCCGGGTTTGGCACTGGGGCCCTGGCTCTGCAGCCGACCTGTGGGTGGGTCTTCGCCTAATGACACTGGAACCCACTCACCTGGCCTCTTGGCTGACCCTGGGCGGGCTCCTGAGCCCCCGCTGGCTTCCTGCTCTGTAAACATGGCTAGATTAATGGTAAGGAATTGTCAGAGAGTCCCATCGGATGGGACTGTTTGGAAGATGTCTTGAAGATAAGGGCAGGAAGGCCAGCTTTGTCGCCAGCACACCACAGTATGTTTTCCTGGCAGAGTTTTTCACGGGGCCTCAGGAAGCCATAATCATAAAGTTAATTACGCCTGATTAGCCCACATCTGCTGAGAGGATACATTGCCAGGAGGTCGAGGGAAAGTGGGGGACACACATGACTCCCCAAACCTGAGACTTTCTCACCAGGGACTCTGTATCCAGCTTCCTGACATCTACCTCACCACCACCGATCCCACCAAGAGGCCTCTGCATTCTGGGCTATCCTCAGTTTCTGTTCTCTATTAATTTTATTTAAAGGGTTATTTTCAAGATATAGTGGCTCAGCTTGGTCTGACCTCTTCCTGGCTTCAACTGATCCTCCTGAGGAGCTGAGACTACAACTATGTACCGTCCCTTTTTAAAAAGTTAGATTTATGTCAGGCACAGTGGTACGCACTTTTATTCCCAGCACTTGAGAGGCAGAGGCAGGCAGATCTTTTGAGTTTGAGGCCAGCCTGGTCTAAAGATTGAATTCTGGGTCAGCCAAGACTACAGTGAAACCCTGTCTCAAAATAAAATAAAATAAAAACTTTTAAAATTACATTTATTTATTTGGGAGGGGTTATGCATGTGGAGGTCAGAGGACAACTTGCAGAACTTGATTCTTGATAGTCCTGGGGATTGAGCTCAGGCTATCCAGCTTGGTGGTAAGCACGTTCTGTCCCCATTTTTTTTTTGAGACAGGGTTTCTCTGTGTAGCCCTGGCTGTCCTGGAACTCACTCTGTAGATCAGGCTGGCCTCAAACTTAGAAATCCGCCTGCCTCTGCTTCCCAAGTACTAGGATTAAAGGCCTGCACCACCACTGCCCGTCTCCGTCTCCACTTTTAATAATTATAGAAAATATAAAACTCGCCACTTCCAGCCAGGTGTAGGGAAAGTAGGGACAGGATGGTCGGAAGTCATGGTCACCCTCAGTTACATTGGGAGTCCCAGGCCAGTTTGGTCTACCTGAGACCCTGATTTAAAACCACACAGTAAACAATAAAGTCAGTAATAAATGAAGTCCCCTTACTGCCACCACGTAAGCACAGGATCCCAAGGCTGTTAGTAAAGTCACAGGGCTGGGCGGCTGCAGGCTGAGTCTCACCCCAGGGTACTTTCAGCTCCCTCAAAGGAGTCTGTCCTCATCAGCAGTGTCTTCCCTGTCTGTAGACTTACCTCCCCTGGACATTTTACTTAAATAGGATCAGACAGCGCAGGGTCCCCTGGCATCCTGCCTTGAGACCTTATTCCTTTTCATGGCTGAATAATGTTCCCAGTGTGTTTTATTAGACAGGTGTTAATGGGCGTTGCAATTGCTTGCCCTTTTTGTTTGTTTTTGCTTTGTTTTTTCCAAGACAGGGTCACACTGTAGCCCTGGCTGTCCTGGAACTCCCTCTGTAGAGCAGGCTAGCTTCGAACTCACAAAGGCATGTACTATTCTGCCTAGGTTCCCCTCCCCCCCATTTTATATCTGCATATTACAGTTCTAAATAAGGCCAGGCTGTCCTGGAACTCCCCAGGTAGCTGAGAGTGACCTTAATGTCTGGTCCTCCAGACTTAACCTCCTGAGTGCTAGGATTGCAGTCTTGGGCTGCCACACCCAGTTACTTCAGGTCTGGGTGGAAGCCAGGGCTTCTCACATGCTAGGTAAACACCTCACCACTGAGCTGTGTCCCAGACCCTTTTATCTACTTGTCAAGGTCTCTCCTGACTCTCAACTCAGCAACTCCACTTTTAGGTATTAATATTCACCCCGCAGAAGCAAGAACAGGCCCCAGGGCAGGAATCTCCCCAGCAACCTTGTTACAACAGCCTCACACTTGGGATTCCCAAGTGTGTCCCCAACACCACCCTCCCCTCAACAGACCAGGGTCGACACAGATCAGAACACCACTTGTCATGTTTGGTAGCAAGCATGAACAAGAAAGACAGGACACAGCAACTTGGGAGAGTTTCAGAAATGACGACGACGAGCGACAGAAGCCAGACCCGCTAACGATACTCTGGGTGTCAAAGGCTTTCTAGGAAGAGAGAAGTCAGCCACGGACGGCCCAGCTGTGGCCGGGGAGGGGTACAGGGGAGGTGCTGGGGACACAGATGACTCTGACCAAGGTGTGTCTCTGGGGGTCACAGTCATTTCAAATGGGCTGGGGCTGCCCAAGTGGGACATAACCACAGACTGGCTTGAGCACAGGCATATGGGAGCCCGTGGGCCCACTGTGACTGTCTGTGTACACATCTCAGTGTAAACATCTGCGTCTCTCTTTGTCTCATCTCTCCAGGCTGTCACTGAGAATCCCTGTCCCTGCGGATCTGTGTGAGTCCTTCTGGATGAGCTGTCGTCCTGGACGCTGTGTTGTGTGTGCTGCGGGGCGTGTGTCTGTCTCTGCTGGTCTGCACTAGCCTGAGGGACTCCTCTGTCTTCTGGGCTCTTGACTTAGAGAAAGGAAGCCCCCCCCCTTTCTTGGGCCTCCCACCAGAGGGTGCCCCTCCCCCTCCCCCACGCTTTTCTCAGGCACTCTGGCGCCTCGGGTGGCAGGAGACTGTCAGCTCTGAGGCCTGGGAGTGGCAGGCTATTCCTAGGGTAGGGACTCTCAGTTCTGTCCCTTTGCCAGGCAGGGCTGGATGTCCAAACGGACCCGTCTGGGTGGATCTCAGTATCTTCTTTCACCAGTTACTTCTCAGCCTCGAGTGTCAGACGGGAGCCTGGGGGATGGTAGGAACCCCCACCCTCCTCTTGGGCTACAAGGCTGCCTGGGATTCTCCCACCCCCTCGAAGCTGCAGCTCTTGACCTCTGTTTGGAGATAAGAAACCCCCAGCAGCCTGAGGGCAGAGCTCACTGGGAAGACCCAGGAAGATTCAGCCCCAGGACCACACTGGCCGACCAAGCCACCAGCTCAGAATAGCTGTGTATGTGCCCAAACCCCTAAGGTCTCAGTGGGTCCAAGTGAGGTTTCAACCATAGCCTGGCTCCCCATGCCTCCAAGTTCAAGGTTACCACCACCACCTACAAACTGGAGTTTCAACTCCCAACAGAGAGTCATAGTAAAGTCCGAGTTATCGTCCCAGGAAGGTGATACCTCCTAGGGACCGCTGTTCCTTCGAAAACAGAGAACCTCCTGGGCATGGTACCACACGCCTTTAATCCCAGCACTTGGGAGGCAGAGGCGGGTGGGTCTTTGTAAGTTTGAGGCTAGCCTGGTCTACATAAATGAGTCCAGGACAGCCAGGGCTCTGTTACACAGAGAAACTCTGTCTTGGACCAAACAAACAAACAAACAACTCATAGTTTTCAGTTGGTTTGCAAAATGTTCTTGCAAGTGGTCATCAGAAACCCCCCCCCCATGTGTACACACGAGCTTCCATGCGTCCTACCACAGGCAGATGAGTGGCTCTCATCCTGAGCGCTCCGTGTAGACGGGTCATGGGGGATGGGGAGAGTATAGCCAGAAGAGAGGGCTCAGGAGGGTTGGGAGACGGGCCCAAGGGGTCCAGCTGTCACCCTGGCTCCCTGGCTCCCCCGGCCTCTCTGCCTTGGGGGAGGGGGCGTCAGAAGTCTCCTCAGCTTCATCCCGCCGCTAGGTGCCACATGCCAGGATCCTGGCTGTTGGCAAGGATGACAGCTGTGCCCTGCCTCAGGGGACAGGTTCTAGCACGTCCCCTTAGGGAGTGGGTGGCCAACTGCAGATCCTACTGACCAGGTCCTGGCCTAGGCTTGTCCTAGGTATGCTGTAAGTGACTCAATCACAGAGGCTAGCAACACTGAGAGTGTGGAGCACCGGACCATTACGACGGAAGCAGAAAGGGGTGTGCTGAATTTGAACAGAAAGACATGATGGGTAGAGAGTGGTCTCTTTCTCTGAAGCAGCCTTTTAGGGGTTCAATGCCATTACTCCCCCACCCCCCCACCCCACATACCAGAAACCTGGGTCAGAGCCTTGGGGGGGAAAAACCTCCCTGGTTGGTGGCAGGGCTGGGAAGTTATACAGCTCTCTGATTTAGAGGCATTGGGGCCTCATTTCTGCAGCTGGCAGGACCCTCAGAGTCAATGAGTGGCTAAGCTGTGTGACTTCAGGTAGGTTCCTTCTCATCTCTGTGTAATAGGTGGGTGCATCTGTCTGTAGCCTATCCAGTCAAACTACAGGGTCCCAGTGAGGAAAGAGAGGGCGGTCAGGGGCTGAGGGTGTAGCTCAATTGGTAGAGTGTTTGCCTCGTATACACAAGGCCCTGGGTTTGAGTCCCAGTCCTGCATTAGTCAGGAGTGGTGGTGCATACCTGTAATACCAGCACTAGGAAGTCGAAGGCAGGAAGATCGGAAGTTCAAGTTCATCCTCAAGAACACAGGGAGGCCAGACCAGTCTGGGCTGAAAGAGAGAGACACACAGAGATAGAGAGACAGAGACAGAGAGACAGAAACAAAGAGACAGAGTGTGAGAGACAGACACAGAGAGACAAAGTCAGAGAGAGAGAGAGAGAGAGAGACAGTGACAAAGAGACAGAGACAGAGAGACAGTCAGAGACAGAGACAAAGAGACAGAGGCAGAGAGACACACAGAGAGAGAGACAGTGTGAGAGACAGCCAGAGAGAGGTGTATAGAGACAAAGAGACAGAATCAGATAGAGATAGAGTGTGAGAGACAGAGACTAACAGAGTGTGAGAGACAGATAGAGAGGGACAGAGGAAGGTCAGGGCCAAACGCAGGGACTTTCCAAGGTCCCTGGTCATTTTTAGCTTCCCTCCCTGGGGCGAGTGACCTGCACTCTGTCCTCTGGCCCCATAGCTCACATCAAGTTCTTTTTCTGTCTCTATGAACTCAGGCCGAGCCCTCAGCCAAGGCTAAACTCAAGAGGGTTGGACACGTGGCTTGGGCCAGGAGCCCAAGCAGATGGCAGGCCACCTGTTGCAGGGGTGGCTGAGACCCAGGAACCGTGCTGTGGCACCACGACCGCCTGCTGTCCCCCACTGTCCCCCGCCTGTCTTTCTGCCTGCCCAGAGAGCCTGGCTATTCTCTCTGACCCAAGCCCCCCTCCCCGGGGGGAGTGTCCACAGAGGAGGAGACTCAGAGACAGGAGGTTTTTGTCCCCTGAGGATGGGAGTAGTCCCTGAGGTTTCCACACCTGCCTGCACAGAGGTCCCCTGCTAGGTGCTTTGGTGCTTTAGATGTGTAGCCCACCCTGGCCTGGAGCTCTAGAACCTCCTGACTCAACCCCCAAGCACTGGGGATACTGGTGTGGGACTGGGGATACTGGTGTGGGATGTCACATCTGCCTTACAGGCTGTTAAAGTATAATTATTTTATTTATGTATTTATCTATTGTTTGGTATTTTTTGAGACAGAGTCTGTCTATGTAGCCCTGGCTAGCTTGGATGGAACTCACTATATAGAGTAGTCTGGCCTCAAACTCACAGAGTTCCATCTGCCTCTGTCTCCCAAATATTGGGATTAAAGGCAGCACCACCACGCCTGGCTAAACTATTATTTTAAAACAACAAAATTATCAGAGGGGCCACACATACCCCTTAGTTCAGTCTGAAACATTTGATCATTCAGGAAGAAACTTCACAAAGTGCCTATAATCCCAGCACTCTGGATATGGGGGCCCCCCCGCGGGGATTGTTGGGAGTTCAAATCCAGCATGGTGAGGGTTTTTTGTTGTTGTTGTTGTTGTTTTGTTTTTGTCTCATAAAAACCAACAAAAGAAAATCACCCCATATGTGGAAAGGCACACCCAGCAGGTCTCCAGGGAATGGGCCTGAGGCCAGCGCCAGGATTTTCTGTGGATTCATAGAATTTTTAAACCTTTTACTGCACACTGTGTGTGTGTGTGTGTGTGTGTGTGTGTGTGTGTGTGTGTGGTGGGGCAGTGTTAACTGCCTTCCTGTCAGAAGTTGGATACATTTTTCTCCTGTGGCATCTTTTGGAGGACATCTTTATGCAGGGCTTCCTGATCTGCAACTCCAGAATCAAAATGCTTACAAATTATATATATATATATATATATATATGTATGTATAATTTTTTTGTATAACTTTTTGGCCACAAAAGTCTGCCCTAAGCTGACACGAGGCTATTTATAACATCCACTTTCTCCCCCTCAGCATTGAGACTCACGTCTCCACTATAGCAATGCTGATGTGTTTGGTTAACGGTTGGCCTTAGGTAGCATTTTTTTTTTTAATGGTGATCAAATCCACAAATCTGAACTCTAGGCCACTGTGACGGGATTACAGCTACGCGGTGGCTTCCTGCTTGGCTTGTCTGCTGGATTCTCTTTGCAGCCCGGTGCTGTCTGCATAAGTCCATGGGGAGGCTGAGGCTCTCAGAGCCTCCCTCTGTGGAGGAGTGACTGGCTGAGGGCTGGGTGTGGCTCCTCCCCTTCTTGCCTCATGCTGACCTCCAGTTCATGGAGGCCAGAGATTGAAGTGAGGAGTCTCTCTGGGTCAGTCCCCACGCCATTCATGGAAACAGGGCCTGCGACTGAATTCAGAGCTTTCCTGCCCCTTTAGTCCTGTTGGCCATCTTGTCCCAGGGTCTCTCCTTTTTCAACCTTTTAAACTCCGGGATTACAAGTGGCCACGAGGCCCGCCCAGCTTTTTGTGTGGGCCCTGGGGATCTGAACTGCTGAGCTCCGCCTGCCAAGCTTTATACTGACTGAGTCACTTCCCCACACCCCACAGTCCTTTCAGACACATCTCAAAGGTCCCGGGCTACTCACGGCAACCACAGCTCTGGCCTCCTTGGCACAGGCCTCCTACGTTCATGTTGGACAGACTCAGACCCATTCTGGGGCCTGTAAGGCTCTAGTCCCTCTGCCCAGCCTGGAATCAGGGTAAAGGGGACGGAGGACAATGTCCTAGCTGGCCCTCACTGTCTCATGGGCAGCTTGTACCCCTCGGCAGGTACAGGGCTGTCAGACTCTCCTTGGTGGTCTTGGAATGGCTCCCGACCAAATCATTAATCTTGGTCAAAACAGTGAGCTCCACTCAGACCTGAAGGCCCCATCCCTCCCCGCCCCCCTTCTTCCCCCCTCCCGTGACCTTCTGGCACACTTCACAGAACACAGCAGGCGTTCCCAGGAGCCTCTGCTCCAGAGAGCGGTTAGCATTTGTCTTAATTCGGCCTGCCTATCTTTCCTACTAGACTTTTCTGTTTCTGATTTTATATATATATAATATATATATAAAATAATATATATATAGTGAGATAGGGTTTCCTGTAGCCCAGGTTGGCCTTAAATTTGCTACGTAGCTGAACATGAGCTTGAACTCTTCTGATTCTTTGGCCTCCACTTTCCAGGCGCAGGGATCACAGGCGGCAGCCACCATGATAGGCTACCACCACACACATTTTTCAAGCGTTAGGTACCTTCTAACATCTATCCACCTACCTGTCTGCCCACCCAATTTAACCACCTGCCAGCCCATCCATCCACGCTCTCACCCATCCACCCGTCCATCCATACCCTCCCTTTGGATCCCAGCGGTTAGGAAAAACTCAAGTTTTCCTAAGCAGCCGCTTAGACGAGCTGTTGAGACAAGGGAAGCTTCCCTGAGCTGGAGCTGGGCTGTAAGCTCCTCCCACGTCTCATTTGCATGCAAGCTTTCTCATTTGCATACACGCTCGCCCCGGCTGCTTCGCTCACTCCAAGCCCCAGCAGCAGGCTCTCTCCTGTGCGCTAGACGGACAGTGTTGAGCAAAAACAGATGCTGGCCGCTCACTCCGTGGAATTTGTCAGTTTGGAGGAGACAGATGTGAATCAAGTAACCACACTCTTGAAACCATAATCACAAACAGCCCAGCCAGACCTCAGCCAGGAGGCTCCTGGGAGGTGGTGGCGTTGGGTGGGGACGACACTCTCCAGAAACCAAAGGTCTACAAGAGCACCTACCAAGAAAGGGGATCCAAGCAGGGTGTTGTAAAACCCTGCTGTAGGGGTGCCAAATGTTGGGGTGCTCAAAAGAAGAGGCCAGGAAGGGGGTGCCTCAGCTGAAGAAGTAAGATAAGGTTTGCAAAAGATACAGACCCAGTGACATAGTTGCTGGTGGGAGCTGAGGAGAAGCCAGGACAGGGACATTGCCTATGGAGTGGGGAGTAGTGAGGGGGGAATACTTCAAGTTGGCAGCAGGCCGGGGTATACCTCCAGTCCTTCCCATTGACTGTTCCAAGCGGGGAGGGCGAGGGCGGGAGCGGGGGCGGGGCGGGGCGGGGCGGGGCGGAGTCAGAGGCAAGGGAGTCTGGGAAATAGAGTTTACTGCAGAAAGGGAGTTAGGGGTGACTTAGGCACAGTGAGAGAGGTGCAAAGATGGAGATGTGGTATGGATGGTGCCTCTTGGACAGGATTCGAGGAATCTGAGTCCCCCCTCTCCTCATATCAGATATATCTCGCAGAACGATGATATCTGATGAAGTCTAAGAACGCATGTGGAGCAAGACAGAGCCCAGCACCAGAGCTGCGCTTTGAAAAGAGTATGCTTAGCTGATGGGTGAGCAGACGTCAGGCCCAGGGGAGGAGAAAGCACGCAGGAGCTTGCTGCCCTGCCCAACCTGTACCCAAGGCACAGGTTCTTGCAATCTGTTTCCACCCCCACAAACACCAGCAGCAGAATGGAGACACAGCAGTGCACAGGGGATCCAGCCACCATGGTGACCGTCCATTTGCTTTCTCTCGCTGTGCCCCTATGGTCAGGGACCTGACCACCTTCTCCCCGCCCAGGCCCCTCGTGCTCCCAGCCTGGTTGCAGGGGCCACTATGTGGTCCATGTCCACCTCTGTTTGCTGTCAGCTCCCCTTTCCAGTCTGATCAATAGCTTTGCAGTGGGAGGGTGCATCCGGGTACCCAGTGGAGCTGTGGGGACCTCTGGGATGCAGCCTGCTTTCTCCGTTTCTCTCAGGGCTATGGTTGACCTCGCTTGAACTAATAAACCTCCAGGTTGGCGGGGCAGTGGTGGCGCATGCCTTTAATCCCAGCACTTGGGAGGCAAAGACAGGCAGATTTCTGAGTTCGAGGCCAGCCTGGTCTACAGAGTGAGTTCCAGGACAGCCAGGGCTACACAGAGAAACCCTGTCTCAAAACACCAAAGATAAATAAATAAATAAATAAATAAATAATAATATAAAAATAAAAATAAATCTCCAGGTCCCCAGGAAGGTGTGATGTCAAGGACAAATTCTTTTTTGTCTTTTCTTTTTTTGAAATAAGCTGGCCTTCAACTCGCAGAAATATGCCTGCCTCTTCTTTTTCAATTATATTACATTTTGTATAGTGTGTGTTTGCATACATGTGCCACAGCACTTGTGGTGGTTTGAATATGCTTGGCCCATAGGGAGTGGTACTGTTAGGAGGTGTGGCCTTGTTGGAGGAAGTACGTCACCGTGGGGGTGTGCCTTGGAGTCTCCTCCTATGCTCAGGCTCCACTCAAGGTGGAAGAAAGCTTCCTTCTAGCTACCTGAGGACGCCAGTCTTTTCCTAACTGCCTTCAGATGATGTAGAACTCTCAGCTCCTCCTGCACCATGCCTGCCTGGATGCTGCTATGCTCCAGCCTTGATGATAATGGACCAAACCTCTGAACCTGTAAACCAGCCCCAATTAAATGTTGTCCTGAAGAAATCAGAAGACAACCTTCAGGAGTCGATTGATTCTCTCCTACCATGCGGGTTCCAGGGATTGAACTCAGGTCATCAGGCTTAGCAGCAAGCACCTTCACTCACTGGAGCCATCTTGCTCACCCAAGGAAAAATTCTTAGAAAAGTATTTTTTTTTAGAAAAGTATGGAAAAATTCTTAAGAAACACAGCAAGAGCGCATTGGCGGCATCACCCCTTCCCAAGGGGCAAGCGCTATGGCTGGGATTTAGGAAAGCTACATCATAGTTTTGACCTTGTGTGACCTTGGGCGAGGTCTGTGCTGGCCCTGAATCTTCTCTGCCCACTCTGTTGCCTGGCCTGGAATGCCAGCCCATCAGTAACAAGCCCTGTGATCTTGGGCGAGATGTTTACCCTCTCTGCGTCAGCTTCCCTCCCTGTAACCGGAAATCACACCCCCGCATTCAGGTATAGAGAGGGATAGGGTGACTCACACGGAGCTGAGACAGACAGTGACTGACTGTGGAGGAGGAGGCTCCAAATCACCATGGCAAATGGGCCTCAGTCAAAGCCACCTCTGTGATTTTTGGGCCCCGGGGGCAGGGGGGGTCTCTAATCCAGCCTGAAGAGCAGGTGGCACCGGGGATTCTAAACTCCTGTGCATGCAGGGGTCACCGTGCAGAAGGAAGGAAGGAGCAAAGTGGCGCTAGGTCAGAGGTTCTCAACCTGTGGGTCGCGACCCCCAGGCAGTCTATCAAATATCCTGCAAAACAGATATCTACGATATGATTCGTAATAGCAGCAGAATCATAGTTATGAAGTTACAACACAATAATCATACAGTGGGGGGGGTCACCACAACATGAAGAACTTATATTAAAGGGTCGCACATGAGAAAGGCTGAGAGACCCATTGTGCTGGAACCTAAGCAGGCTGCATTTTTAATATGTGTCCCCCCCCCTTCAGCGGGGAGCCATTTCTGAGTGTTGCTGGCTCGTTAAAGGAACACATTTTCAGAGCCAGGGTGGGAACACATTTGTGCTTGCACAATCCAACCAAACAGACTCCAAGTCCTGACCTCTGAACCCACTTGGGCATGCATCATCAGGCCACTCAAAGTGGGCCTGGGGTGCCTGTCTTGCAGCGAGGTGACCTGCAGGGCCAACCTGGCTGTCAGAAATTGAGGGAGACATCAGGGAGGGCTGAGGTGGGGAGCTGGTGAACCACAGGACTGACAAGGACCACAGGTGGGATTTGAGACATCTTGTCTAGTGTGCAGGAAGCATACACACCTCCCTGGGCTTAGAGTTCCATTCATGACTGTCCATTCTGCAAAGGTATCATATGCTGTTAACAGAAGTCGTGGGCCGGATATGCAGGAAAACACCAGCAGCTTTTGCCTCAGATGGAAACTCCTCAACCTACCAGGGTCAAATTCAGTATTGGAGGCTCTCTGAAGGAGCAGAACTGATGGAGTGCTTGTTACACTGGAGTGGCTGTTGCAGGAAGGACTAGGCGTCGGGAGTTAGTGATGGCTACCTGCTGGAGAGGCTGAGAAGGCCTAGAGCCGAAGGCCTGGAGGATTATGGGGTGTCGCTGATCTTCAGTCCGTATGCAGGAATCTGATGAAGGATGGTGACAGTGTGATGGTGGTGACAGTGGCAATGGAGTAGAAGTACTTGCTAGGAAGAAGCAGGGGCAAGCAAGCCAGGAGCATTGCAAGCTAGCAGCAGTGCCTTTTCTTAAGGCCTCTTTATGTCTGGGCTGTTACAGGAAGGAGCGGCCCACTTCGCAGAGTTTTATCCCTGAGTTCACCCTTTCTGGGAAGGCCTTAACAGAGCTGCCTAGGGGCATGTCTCTTAGCAGATTCCAGATCCAGTCAAGATCAGACTCCACAGCTGTCCCTCTGTGGGTCACACAGCGATACAGAAGACAAGGTACCGCTTTGGGCAGCGGCAGGGACGGGGCTGGAGTGTGGCTCACTGGCAGAGCGCTCCACTCTGCAGGCACAGAGCTCTGGGTTGCATCCCTAGTAATGACAGATGCACATGTGCATGTGGAAAACCCCACGCAAGAGAAGTCGGACAGAATGTGGAGCTATAAGAAAGACCCAGAGTGGGGCTGGAGAGATGGCACAGTGGTTAAGAGCACTGACTGTTCTTCCAGAGGTCCTGAGTTCAAATCCCAGCCACCACATGGTGACTCATAACCATCTGTAATGAGATCTGACACCCTCTTCTGGTGTGTCTGAAGACAGCTACAGTGTACTTATAAAATAAATAAATAAATTTTAAAAAAAAAGAAAGAAAGAAAGAAAGAAAGACCCAGAGTGAGCACAGGACGCGGTCCTCCCCACAGACCATGTGTTCATCCTCTATACATGCTGCCCTCAAGGCCAGCCTGGGTTACCTGAGACCCTGTTGGGTTTTTTTGTTTGTTTGTTTGTTTTGAAATAAAAGCCAGTGATGGCAGACTGCTTTAATTCCAGCACTCAGGAGAAAGAGGCATGTGGTTCTGTGTAAGTTTGAGGCCACTCTGGTCTCCATAGTGAGTTCTGGGCCAGGCAGGGCTACATAACCATCTCTTCTGTGTGACATCCCAAGACAGACAAATGAACAGAAAGACAGTGGCGAATGGTACTCAGAGGGGAA
Source organism: Tokudaia tokunoshimensis (assembly GCA_036184795.1). NCBI lineage: Eukaryota > Metazoa > Chordata > Mammalia > Rodentia > Muridae > Tokudaia > Tokudaia tokunoshimensis. The sequence goes on from BTHU01000020.1 coordinate 47,315,176, forward strand.
GGGCAGCTGGAGGGATGACGGGTGATGGTGCTTTGGGTAGACAGAGGTTTCTCTTGGGGGTGATGGGTGTTCAAAAGTTGACCATGTGGCTCAGTGAACAATCAGCCACAGAACTGTCACCTGCACGATGGACTGTGTGTGTAGTCTTGGAATGTCACCTCTGTAGGTGGGATTGAACTGGATATGGGATGCCCGCTGTGGGGTGAGGTGCCCCAGGAGGCAGAACATGCCGTTCAAACCCTAATTTGGTCTGTGGAACCAGGGAGGTGTACCCACACGGTCACACACTTTCCTTGGCGCTTCAGGAAGAGGTTTTCAAAAGCATAGAACCTAGCTGGGCATGGTGGCTCACTGCAGCAGTCTGAGAGAGCGAGGCCAGCTGGGGTTAGAGTGGGACCTTCTCTCAGAAGAAAACGAAATGCCATTCTCCAACTTAGCATCAGACACGCTTCCGGCCCACCGTGAACAAGTCCAGGATAGCCCCGGCCACTCCAGAGTAAAAACCGTGGAGCTAGCTGGGACTGGGGCAGGTTCCAGCAACTAGGTTCCAGCAACTAAGAGGGACAGGGAAAGACTCCAGGGCTGTGGACAAAGCCTGGGAAAAGCCACTGAGAAAGGCTTGGAGACCCAGATGAAGCCACCAGCTTCCGGGGCAGCTCACCCAGAAGGACAAGAATGCTTTTCTGAGGAAGGCTTTGGAGGGGCAGGCCTGCAGGCCAGGAGCTGTACATATGATATGGGTGTGTGTGTGGGGGGGTGGGGTGGGATTAGAGCAAGGCACTTGGACCAGACAGTCTGGGTTCAAATCTGACCCTGACAGTTCCCAGCTTTGTGATCTTGGGGATATAGGACTGTTCGGAGCCTCAGAGCCCCATCAGTAAATCTAGCAATAGAGGCAGAAGCAGGCGGATTTCTGAGTTCGAGGCCAGCCTGGTACAGCTGAAGGTACAGCTGCCAGTACAGATACTACAGAGTGAGTTCCAGGACAGCCAGGGCTATACAGAGAAACCCTGTCTTGAAAGGAAAAAAAACTAGCAATAGTGTACATAGCTCCCAGCACTAAGCATCCAGCACTTACTGAACACTTGGTAATTGTGAGCTGTCTTTGTCACAGTGGAGGATTAAAGCAGGCTCATACAATATCCCCACCGACTGTGTGCCGGCATGTTCGGCAGTTGGAGGTCACTCTAGCTGTCTAACTTTGGTCTCCTCTCCCCTCCGCCCAATCCCTCACACTCTGCCTTTTCCAGAACCTCTAGGGCTTAAAGGCTTGGGAACCAACCACATGAAGGGTTTTCTGCTACAAACCAGAACCTTGGAGATGCCAGTGGTGAGGGAGTTTTCGAGCACACACAAGATTTATGTGGAGAGTCTGTCCTGTCAGCCCCACGCAGGTCAGCACGGTGCTCATTTATCAAAGGGTTTTTACAAGGCTCTGAAGTTAACCGCAGCACCCTCAGGTTCCTGAGTAGGAGAGGCCGGGATGGGACGTGCGCCTTTGTCTCCTGGACCCCCCCGCCTCGACCCTTGCCTTCACCGTGAGCACAAGCTGGAGTTTTCACACACAGGGCTTTGCAGCTTATGGAATGCCCCTGCCTAGCCTGTCTCAGGTCCCAGAGACAGACAGTGTGCAGACGCTGCCTCCTTGCTCTGAGATGAATTGTCTTCAAGAGCAGTGGCTGCTGAGACCGGGTTACTAGAAGGTACTTAGCCCCAAGCACGTCATCCCGAGTTTAAGCCGCAGAGGCCACACAGAGGAGAGAGAAGACCAATCCCCACAGGTTGTCTCTGACCTCCACAACTACGATGTGTCAGATCCCTGTATTCTCTGTGCTGGCTTAGTTTTGTCAACTTGACACAAACTTGTTGTGTGGGAGAGAAAACCTCATCAGACTGGCCTGTGGGCAAGTCTGTGGGGGGGCACTTTCTTGATTGTTGATTGATGTAAAGAGGTTCAGACCAATGGGGGCGGCATTTGTCCTTCATGGCTCTGCCCCTGCTCCTGCCTGAGTTCCAGCCCTGACTTCCCTCAGTGATGGGCTGCCATCAGAACCCTGTAAACCTAGTAAACCTTTTCCTCCACAGTTGCTTTTGGTCAGGGTACATATCACAGCAATAGAAAACAAACTGTTCCCTCTTACCCTGCACACACACACCTACACACTCTGTATATATGTGTGTGTACATATATATGATTATATAGGCATTCATACTATGTATACATGTATATGTACATACATATACATATATACACACATACCCATATATGCACATATACATAATTATATATGTATATAATATGTATACATATACACACATATACACATATATGTATATACATGCACATGATTCTATATGTATATAATATGTATACATGTGTGTGTACACACATATACACATATACATATACATAGTTATATATGTATATAATATGTTTACATATATGCACACATATATGTACATACATGCACACATGATTCTGTATATAATATGTATACATGTATGTGTACACAATAAACATATATATACATATACACATATATACATATACATAGTTGTACATGTATATAGTATGTATATATGTATACATGTGTACACACATATATAAAATACATACACATGATTATATATGTATATATAATATATATGTTTGTATATATATGTATAGAATCTTTAAAATGCATCAAAATTTTCACCAGCCTCACCCTTGTATCAGTCAGTAATTGCCCTGTGAACGAGTCCCTCCTTTTGGGGGACAGTTCTAAGGCAACACCCACAGCCTTCAGGCTTAGCTGTCAAATGCTAATGGTGTGACTGGCTCAGAAGCCCCGGCCAGCCCCCCAGGGATTGGCTCTTTGTGTGTTTGTTTGTTTTGCTTTTGATTGTTCACAGTATCATTCTTTCCCTCTGAGGTTGAATGTTTTTTGCCAGCTCCTGCTAAGTTTGAAGCTCTTTCTGTGTAAAGCTGTAAAGTGCTTGCTCTATTCAGATGGTAAGGAAGGAGATGGAAGAAGGGGGTGAGGAGGAGGGGAGCGGAGGGGAAAGGGAGGTGTGAGAAAAAGGAGGGCAGCGAAAGAGCAAGTGGTCCCTTAGAGTCCCCAGCTGGAGGACAAACACAGAGCTCCGATTGCATCTTGTAGCTGCAGATGGACAGACGGTAACGGTAACTGGGTTCTGGTAATGGATGTTACAGTAGTGTACACACAGGAAGAAGGAAGTGAAAAGGTCCAGGGTGGAAGATGTCAAAACTGCATGGTGGGCAAAGTTGGGTCCCTTGGAGCTGTTTCGGTTTGACTTCAGGCCCTTGGGAAGGATGAAGCTGGAACAGCCTAGGACGACGGCAAAGGGGAAGGGTAATGTCGGTGGATTGCTTTGCTTCGAGTGTCTTTATTCTTTGAAAATTCTCTGATTGTATAACATTTTGGTCTTATCTGATCCCTGCCTTGTTTTTATTTTTTGAGACAGTTTCACTAAGCAGCCCAGGCTGGTCTTGAACTTCCCATGCGCCATCCAGCCAGATGGCCTGATGATTCTAGAACAGAAAGCACCAAGAGGTTCGGAGTCCTGCGTCCCTGGTCCCAACATTGTTTGCCCCCCCCCCCCCCCGTAAAACTAGGACAGTGCAAGGCAGGCCAGCTGGGGCTCAACCCCTTGGGAGAAGCAGCTGGAAACAGACAGGGTTCCGTGTGGTGCTGGGACCCGGAGACAGAGAGGAGGAGGTTGGGAGATGCCCCCGCGGGCAGCTGCAATGTGGGCTGTGTCCAGATCCTCTGTCCTGCAGTCTCTATGAAACCTGTAGGGTGTGCTCTCTCTGCCCTGAGCCAGGGCTGCTGGGAGATGCAAGGCTATCCAGGCCTTGGAGAGTGACAGGCACGGAAGGAACATGGCCCCTCCACAGCTGCAGGCAGGGGGATGGCTCTGCTGGGTACCCTGAGTCCAGATGCTATCTACGACTCTTGACAGGCGCAGGTGCATGGCTCTGTCCAGTTGGAGCGCTTTGTGCATCTGAACAGCCAGGTTTGGTGCTGGAACAACTTGGGAACGTGAAGTAGAAACGAAGGCGCCTTGGCGTTTGGAACATCTGGTGCCGCAGTTGGCTCTGTGTCCGGACCAGAGGCTGCGAGAGTTTTGGTTTCCTTAGGTCCATAGTTGGGAGAACACAAAGAAGACAGATGAGACTCTGAGGCCATCTCTGCTTCATGCTGGACTTAGGGCGAACCTCTCTCGTCAGCTCATTAAGGAGCCTGGGGGTGGGTTTCCTCGCTTAACCTGCTCCTGTGGGCTGGTTTCTCCTTACTCTGAACCCCAGTCCCTCACGGGGTTTCAGGGAGGCAGATGTTGGCTCCGAAGAGCCACACATTCAGCACTTACTTACCCAGCCTCTGGGGGGAGGGGGGTTGCCTGGATCTCTCAGCTCTTTTCCTCTTAGCCAGGGTCTCACTGTGTAGCCCAGGCTAGCCTTGAACTTGAGATCCTCTTGCCTCAGTCTCTGGAGAGAGCCTGCCCTGTCAGGATGGCCTAGGTTCTGCTTCCCTCAGCCCTGAAGAATGTATCCTTTTGTTAGCTTTGCTTTTCTGATGAAGAGACAGAGGCCCAGAGAGCTCAGAAGCCCCCCCCTCCCCAACCCCTCCTCCAGCCCTCAGGTCACATAGCTAGCTAGTCAATGTTGCTGTGATGTCAGTCTGGTATGTCTGGCTGTGCTGTGGCTCTGCCACCGTGTCACCCACCCCCATATGACTCAGCAGCGTCACCTGTCTTCTTCCTCCTCTGATCTGTGCCAGGGGATTTCCTGAGTCATTCAGCCACTGAGAGAAACAGAACCCACTCCTCCCGCCCACCTCACACACAGACGCGCACACATAAATATGTGCACACATGCACACACACACTCGCGTGCCTGCGCAATGCACACGTGCTTGCATGTAAACACAAATACGTGTCTGTATAACCCCAAGCATCAACACACATAAGCACATGCATGCACAGTACATACATGTATGTCTGGAGTTGCATACTCAAATACATATACATGTGTATGTAACTGCATCAGTACACACAAACACATGTAAAACACACAGGTATGCCTGTGCTTGTTTATACAAACACCAATACACACGTATATATATGCAGCACATGTATGTATGTATGTATGTATTAACACACACATGCACACACATAGTCTCCCATCATATCAGCCTTCTGTGCCAGGCATCTCTCTTGCTCTCATTTGGACCACCATGGAGGAAGCTTGTGCCCATTGCACATAGCAGGAGACTGAGGTTTGTAGAGTTAAGAGGTCTGCCTCTGCCTGAGGTCCACGCAACTGCCAGAATGGGGTTTAGGGCTTTGGTCTTAGGTATGAAGCCAGTCTTGGCTATGCTGTATGCAGGATGGACTTCGGAGGATTGGCTCTCAGGAGATGAAAGGGTGCAGGAGACAGAAGATGGCAAAGGAAATAAGAAAGAAAATGGACGATGAACGGGATGTGGAGAAAAAATGGCAGCCCCGGCTGAGACCCTAAGGCTGAGTCTCAGGGGCTCTGAAAATGGGCAGCTGGTCCAGGCTGAGGGGCCCTCACCCAGGGAGACGTGGATGAGCTAGGTAGGAACAGCTTCTCCAGGCTCTTTCCTATGGGGTGAGACACCCAGGCCCTTCCTGAGTAAGAACAGACAGGGCCCTTTCATCAGCTGCTCCTCTAACAAGGTATGAACAAGGAGGCCAGCAGCCAGGGGATGCCTCCACGCCCCCTTCTGACAGACAGTTTGCTGAGCCGGCACTTTTCTGGGCCAGGGAAGGGACAGAGTCCCATCCTCTGCCATGTTGACACCTCCACCCCGGTTGATTCTGGAGCCCTGGAATGTCAGGGGTTCCCAAGAGGCCCTTTCTCATTTGGAGGGGGGAGGAGCTTTATTTATATGTCAGCTCACTAAGTTGGGGGGTCAGGGGGGGTTCAGGCACCACCTCTAGCCGGCAGGGTAGACAGCTGGAGGCTGCTGGAAGGTAGACTCTCACAGTTCTGAAGCTTGGGGGGGGAGGGATCCTTTACAGATGGGAGACTTGAGAAAGATTTAGGATTGCTTGGTGGCCCAGCCTGAGCCAAAGGGCACCATCTCTGTGTGTGTGTGTGTGTGTGTGTGTGTGTGTGTGTGTGTGTGTGTGTATGTGTGGCGTACATGTGTGCGCCTGTGTGCCTGGGAGGCTCCAAGGACAGATTCCAGCAGCTTCTGGGTGACAGGGGCCAGATGTCTGCCTGGGGAGGCCGCATACTCCAGCAGAACCCTGCTGCCTGGGTCTGAATCCTGCCTGGCCTCTTCTTTTGAGTCATAAAATGAGGGCCATCCCACACTTGCTTCTTGGGGGAAGTAACTAAGAAGCATGAAACAGCTCTGAACTTGGTGTGCAGAGGGTTTGTCTCTGTGTCAAATAACTACAATGTATCTGCATACAATACATTAAGTCCTGGTTATCTGTGGTCTCGGCAGGAACAAGAAGGAAAAGGGCACAGAGAGGTTGAGTCCTTAGTCCCAGGACACACAGTACCCTTCTTACCTCTACCCCTAGGGTGATCTGGTGGGCCCTGTCCAGTCACAGGGAGGAGAGAGAGAGGCTGGGAGGACTCTGCCTCCAGGGTGATGCAGGAGATAAATCCTCTTCCCTCTGTCCTCAAAACTAGGGCACTGGGCTTAGAAAGGTGACCCCCAACCCCGGGCTGCTGAAGGTCCAGGACCTCTCCAGATCTTGGGGGGGTGGTACCCTTCCCAAGCCTCCCTAGGCACCCATTGTCCTCACCTGGCACTAGGGCGTCCGGCTTGACCTTTCCTTAAAGATCAGCGGCAGCGGCTGATGGGTTTCGTGGGTCCCAAAGGAGACCCTTCAGACAGCCCGAGCCATGGGCTGCAGAGCCCCTAATTGGAGCAATGAATCACCGCGGGCTCCTGCTGGACACAGAATAGACAGAGGAGCTGAGGCCTATTGTGCCATAGTTTGGGACACGGGGGTGGGGTGGGGGGGGAGACAGGGGAGGGAGGAGGAGGGGGTGAAGGGGGTTGGGGGAGAGAAGAGGTCAGGGGAGGAGGAAGAAGGATCGAGAGGAGAGGATGAGTCAGAGGAGGAGGGGCGGAGAGAAGGTAAGAAGAGGAGGAGGATTAGGAGGAGGAGGAGGAGGAGGTAGGGGAGGAAGGGAGGGAGAGGAGGATTAGGAGAAGGAGGAGTCGGAGTCAGGGGAGGAGGAGCCCGGGAAGAGGCGGGCAGCAGGGCGGTGCGAGGGAGGGCTTCCCCGCCTCCGCCTCCCTCCCGCGCCCTCCGCCCCGCGCCGCCCCGCCTCCCTCCTCCCCAATTAAATGACCCGACGCTCGGGCCGGCGCCGGAGCTCGCACATGCGGCCGCCGCAGCCGCCCGGGGCCCGTCGCCACCGCCGCCACCGCCGCGTTCCGGGCGCGCTCTCCGGCGCCGCCTGGGCCCGCGCCGCCACCCGCCGGGGACTCGGCAGCCCCGGGCACCGCCGCGGAGACCCTCGGTGCGCCCCGGGCCGCGAGCGCGCCTCCGCGCGCCAAACTTTGCGAGTTGGGCGCGGGGCCTCGGGGCGCGCGGCCGGAGCAGCGGCAGCCGCGGGGCGCGCGGAGGCGGGCGCGGCGGCCGGGCCATGAGCGGCCGGGCGGCGCCGCTCTCCCGTAAGCAGCGGCTCATGGCAGCGGCGGCGGGCGCGGCCCTGTCGTGCTTCATCTGCGGCGGCGGCATCGCGCGCGGCAAGGAGCTGAAGCTGCCGGTGAGGCCGGCGGGCCCCGCGCAGCCCTTCTTCCCGTTCCTGCAGCAGCAAGAGCCGGCGCCCGGCGCGCGCGGGCTGAGCGCGGCCGATGGCTGCGTGCTGGTGTGCGCCGTGTGCCGCTGCTTCCTGGCCGAGCAGTGGGCCGCCTTCGAGCGCGCGCGCACGCCCGTGGACAAGCGCGTGTACTGGCTCAAGAGGCCGCACCAGTGCGACGCGAGCACGGGCGGCCGGCGCGGGGCCCGCGAGTGGAACACCGAGGACGCGCGCGACTCGGAGCTGTCGGAGCTGTCGGACGCCGACGCGCTTCCCGAGCCGGAGCCGGAGCCCGAGTCCGAGGATGCGCAGGACTCCAGCAAGTCCGGAGCCCGGCGCCGGCGCACGGGGACAGGGGCGCACTGGGCTCCGGAACCGCGAGCCAGCGTGCTGAGGGGCATCCAAGAACCCTGGCCCGGCCCCGCTGCGCCCGACGGCACGGACGGCGCCGCCTCCAGCCGGCCCGCGGCGCCCCCAGAGCGCAGCGGCACCCCCGAGGGCAGCGACGTCGCTGGGAGCCTCGGGGACGAAGGTCTGGAGCGGCCTCCCCGGACGCCCGCGGACAGCCACCAGGCCCGCTGCTGCTACGTCTGTGGCTCGGCGCTGTCACCGGCCTCGCAGCAGCAGATCCACGTGCAGAAGCAGGAGACTCCTGACCAGGCGCCCTTCTTCCCTTTCCTGTGGCTGCACAGCCCCCCGCCGGGCGCCCAGCCCATCACCGAGGCGGGCAGCACCCTCGTGTGTCCCTGCTGCTTCTCGTCCCTCACGCACCAGTGGCAGAGCTTCGAGCTGGCCAACGTGCCGGTCCTGCAGCGGCTCTACGTGGTGCCCCTGAACAGCCACGCCCCCGGCATGGCCTCCAAGGCCCGGAGACTCCCGAGAGAAGAGGGTCCAGCCCCCGCCGCAGGGCTACTGCGGGAAGCCTGCTACCTCTGCGGGGAGGACTGTACGCGGGATGCCCGGGCTGTGCCCTCCCGCCTCGTCAATGGCAACTCTGGGGGCTCCATGCACTTCCCCTTCCTTAGCCTCCTGCCCTGTCCACCCAACGCTCGGCCCCCCAACAAGCGCTGCGAGGTTCGCAGCTGCCCCAAGTGCTTCAGCGTCCTGGAGGACGTCTGGGCCCTGTACCGGGCATCGCACAACCGCGAGCTCATCAGCTCCGTGCAAGGCTTCCTGGGCAGGTACCACCAAGCCTTCTCCGCCTCGGACCCTACTCTGAGCGAACTGCCCACTTCCACGCAGGGAGGCCCGCCGGCCGTCTGCTACATCTGCGGGGCTGAGCTGGGGCCCGGCAAGGAGTTCCAGCTCAGTATGAACCCCACCAGTCACCTGGGTGAGAAAGAACCCTTCTTTCCTTTCCTCACCGTCTATCCGCCCGCCCCACGGGCCAGGCCTGCAGACTCCACGGGCCTGGTAACAACCTGTGTACTCTGCTATCATGACCTGCTGGGTCAGTGGCTACAGCACGAAGCCAGAGCCGCTCACCAGCCTGTCAGCGCCTGGTCGAGGCAGTACCAAGTGGACACGTTCGTGTGCTTCTTCTGTCAGCAAGAGAAGAAACGGTGTCTGGGGCTGAAGTCTGTGAGAGTGGCCAGGCTACCCTTGTTCCTGTATACCCTGAGAGCCAGTCACAGCCTGTTGGTGGATGACGGGCGGCAGCTGATCATTGGTGCCTGCGTGGAATGCGGGACCCTGGTTTGTGCAGGCCAAGGACTTGCCAGTCAGGGACCCATGGGCTGGAGCTCCCCAGCATCAGGAGTAACAAAGGTAAGTAGCGGCTTTCCTCTCCTAGAGCATCTGTGTTGTCACAAAAGAGATGTCTTCTGTTCCTCAGTGGTATCATCGGTCCAGCGTGGCGTGTCCCAGCAGGAGGCGGTCTCTTTGGTTTGCTAGCTGGGCTGACCTTGGAGGCATGGGGCAGGAGGTTAGAGGATCTGGGAGCAGGAGTGGTTGAATAGCTGCTGTCGGAATCAGCAGGCAAGGGGCTGACGCTGGGCGTGTTTGCTGCCCATCTATCAAATGGAGGAAGTTCAGGGCAAGGCTGTCGTCCGCCCGATAACATTGGTAATTAGCGCAGCCACGCAGGTCACCCGGAGGTCCCAGTCGGGAGTTCCTCTCACTAGCTCTTGGCTGCCTCCTCCTTCCCGAGATTCTCACCCAAGCGCCTTTCGTTTGAGTCTTCTTGATGGCTTTATGGAGCAGAAGGCAACAGATTCCAGACGCATAGGCGTGGGACACAGGCGCATGGGACTCGGGACAGTGGTCTAGACAATCTTTGCAGTGGATAGGGTCTCTTCTCTTGCAAGTCAGCTGCGTGGAGCTGGGCAGAAGCCCGAGGCCTGTTCTCAGGGTGCAGCTGTCTGCTTGGTGGAGGCAGTCTGGACCCTGGGACATTGAGACCCAGCTTTGTAAGAACCAGGGTAGGAACTGGCCAGGTGACCCTGGGGAAGGGGGTGACAGGCAGGCATTTGGTTTGTACTCACTGTTCTGCCCTAGGGCTGGGATCCTAATTCCTCCCAGACTGTCCTGTTCTGTCCTGTCCTAGGCAGAGGCCTATGTGGTAGTGACAGGCCAGGGTCTGACACTCAGGTAGTGATAGACTCAAAGGTGGAGAGTTGGGACCCGCTCAGGCATGGTTGTTTATGTATAAAGTGTCTAGGTCCTGCAATTTTGCACATGCACATGCGTGCATGAGTGTGTGCGTGTGTGTGCATGTGTGTGTGTGTGTACATGCGCACATGTGTGATGCCTGGGCACAGGAAGACTAACTTATAAAGCAGCCTCCGATGTACCTGGAATCCCCCTGCCTCACACACTGCCCTTCTCCTTCCTCCCCAGAGTTGGCTTTGAGGTACCTTTAAGGCTTTGGTGGCACCCCTCTCCTTTTTCTCTAAGCAAAGCATCACCTGCTTCTGGCGTGGGACAGCAAGCCTTTCCTTAGCCACAGGTGTGTGGCAGCCGATGCAGAGGCTGTTGCTGGGTCTTGGAAGGGACAGCTCCACAAGGCCTGGAGTGTGCGAGAAGAGCTTGGCTCTGAGGCCAGACAGGCCTGGTCCCTGCCTGCCGCCGTCTTCGCAGCAGAGCTGGCTGCCAACAAGTTCTTATCCTGGCTGGGCTCAGTTCTCTTGGCTGAGAAGTAGGAATACAGGCCACATGGTTCGTAGGGACATTCTGATAATTAAATGTATCAGGGGAAATCTGAATGTCCCTAGCCAAGTTCACTGTGTTGAAGTTGTTCTCAATGCCCCCTTGGTCTGGGCAGAAGGGACAGGGCAGTCTCTGAGTGTATAAGGCTATAGCCCCCGGCCAGGTGCATGATGGAGATTTGCTACAGAGCTGTGTGGGTGGTTGATGCTCCCTGGGGACGTGGAGTTTTCTCTGCAGAGTGCTTACCTTGCCAATTTGACCTCAGTAATCAAAAGAAGCCTGGGTCCCAGGCCAGCAGGGGCAGGAAGTGAGAGCCACCTGCCGACCCTTCCCCCACTCCTGTGTCCACCCACGGGACTTAGCTGAGCATTCAGCCAACTTCTGCTCTGTCCTTGACCCTCACCTTGACCTGTGGACCTTCTTACTCCCACACTGAGACTCAGGTAAATCCCCAGACTTCTGACTCTCCCCCAACCAGCAGGTGGCTGAGGGTTCCAGTCTGGAGTTCAGGGCCTTCTCTTGGGCTCAGCTCCAGCCAGTTGCCTCAGTCTCATTGGAACCTGGTAAAGTAGCCAAAAAAGTACAGAGACAAGAAGAACCCTGCAGCCCTGGGGATGGGAAGAACGGACAGAAAGTGCCAGATCTGGTAGCCTTTGCAGGGAGGGAGATCTTGGTCTCTGTGCTGAAGGACAGCTTGAATGGAGGTATGGTAGGGAAAGGGAGATGTATGCAGCCCTCAGAGGTGATAAGACCAGGCCAGGCCTGTGCTGCAGTGATGGTGGTGGTGGTGGTGGTGGTGCGGGGGTGGGGGGGGTGGGGGCAGGCCTGTCTCAGACTCCACTGTGGCGATGTCAGGAAGGAGGGGTCATTGAGCTCCCAGGGTCCGAGGAGGCCGGAATGGAGCCCTCTGCCCTCTGCCCTTCCTCTGCGCTCCTGTTTTTCTCATTTATCCCACAAATATTTATAGAGAGGCTGCTCTGAGACAGGCACTGTTCCAGATGCTGGGATCCGGTGGCAGGCACAGCCTGCAGCATCCCTGGGGAGGGACAGGCGCAGAAGGTCCAAAAGGCTGTTTCCCGCAGCGCCGAGCGCCGTGAGGCCATCAACCAGACTGGGGTGCAGTGCGGAGACAAGTGGGAGCTGTGCAGAGGGCCAGGCTCCTGGGTTGTCAGGAGTGGAGACGTAGGCACAGCTCCTCCCTTGTCCCCAGGCTGGCTCCCCGACCCTCCCCCTCCCCTTAGTCCCTGGGCCTCCCTTTCTTCCTGCGCAGCCCTGGCTGTCTGAGGGCTTAGCTGGGAAGCAGAAAGGTCTTGCAAGGGTCGAGGGGAGACGTTTGGTGGGGACATGTCATATTCCAGAAACTCCTAGAATTTTGGAACCCTGGTAGGTGTTCTCTCAGGTGAATCAACCAGAAAACATCTAAAAAAGGACGTGTCTAAGGAGACAGAGGAAGGGAAGGAAGGGAGATGGTACCCAACATCCTCCAGTCGGGATGATGGCAGAAGACCTGCCGGACATGCTACCCTGGTTGCGGCATGGCTTAGGCAGTGCCTAGGTTGGACCAGGGAGAGCTGCAGTTTGCCCTTTCTGGACCCGACATCCCTACTTCCGTCCCATGAGAACTGTGGAAAGACCCCCCATTTGCCTTAAGATAGACCTGGCCTGAATCTTTGCAGAACAGGCTGTGTGACCTTGGGTCTGACCCTTGACCTCCCCAAGCCTTGATTTCCACAGTGATGGTGCTGCCTTGCGATGGCTGAGAGTGGGACTGTGGCTGCCCGTTCCCAGCACGCCTTCTTGCTGTCTGTTGCTGTGAACGCTGCCTCCTGCCCCCAGTCTGTCCTGTCAGAGCAGGTGGTAGGGTGGCCAGGCTATGAGATGAGTTTGGGGACTCATGAGGACCTGAGTCTTAGGCTGCTACCACTGCTATGATCCCCGTATCCATGGTTACCATATCGTTTAAATACTCTTGTGGAGGATCTATGCCCCCCTCCCCCCACCACCCCATACTGTCCTAGGCGAGAAGGGTGCCCAGAGAGGTTAAGTAACTGGCCATGGTCACTTAGCCGGTTCCTGCAGGGTAAGCATTGAGCCTGAACTTCTGCTCTAGAATCTGTCCCTTGCTAATCTGTCCTGCCCTCTGTCCCCTCTGTCCTCCAGCTCTGAAGGCACCATTCCTGGAGGGTCAGTTGTGTCTGTGTACCGTCTGACCCCACCCAGTCACTTACCATTTCTCAGGGACAGAGACCCAGGAAGCCCTGTTGGAGGAGATCCTGCTATCTCTGTCACCCCCTCCCCTTCTTATCCTCCCTGGCCAATAAAGGAATGACCTCTGCCTCTCCCCACCCCACATGGCCAGATGTTGCCTTTGGCCGCCTCCCATCTTCTGCTTCCATCCGTGGGAAGGTGCCACCTCTGAGACCGCCCTGTCCTCTCCCACGCACCGGGGCAACACCGACTAACCGAGCCTGCAGTTTGGTACCTGCTATACCCCAGCCTGTTGCCAAGCGTCGTCTGGCCGAGCACCCAAGCCTAGTTACCACTGTGCGTCTCATCCGGGCACATCGCAGGTCTGCAGAGCTCTCTGTCAGGGTGACTGCACATCTGTCCCCTGCTTCTTGGCACACCGCCATCTCCAGCTTCCCGCTCTGCAGGGAGGCTCTGGCCACCACCGTTTGCCTCCGGCCCTCAGGATACCAGCTTAGGATCTTTCTGGAAGGTGCCAGCGCTGTCTTCCTGGCAGCAGCTGGGCAGCTGGGCTGTGGGCCTCTCTGAACCCTCTCTCATCACCCCACCCCACCCCCCGCAAGGGGATGTCTATGTTTCCTTGCCGGTGTGGGAGCCTTCTGCTCAGAAGAATAAATTTTCCAGATGCCTTGCGCTAAACCTGGAGGAGATTGGAGCCTACTGGGAAAGAGGAAGTGAAGGCACCAGGTCTTAAAAACCCGAGCCTTCCCAGGAAGCAGGGTGGGAAAGGGGGCAGGGCTGAAGGCCAGATGAGTTAGCAAGGCTGCAGGCCTCATGTCTACCCAGTTAGCTCTCTTGGGACCTTGCCCTGGCAAGGTTTGTGCTGCAGGGAGAGTCTCTGCCAGACCGGGTGGTGGTAACTCGGGTCACAGAGCCCACATCCTGAGTTCAGGCCCTCCGCCCCTCTATCTGTGTTCTAGTCGGACCGTGGAGAAGCACAAGGCTGTTTTTGGCCCTGGCTTTCTGTTTCCTGTGTCACCTGTGTAGGACAGACTTGGAGCAGTGTGGAAGGAGCCTCTGCTCTACCACGTGACTCAGTTTCCCCATCTGTCACAGCAGCAGGACTAGTCTCCACAGCTAGTCAAGGCTGTGGCTTATGGTATGTGGGTGCCCCGCTGTGGGAACAGCAAAACCTGTAGGAATGGGAACCTGCCCCCTCAGGGTGGGGTCGGCAATTCATTGTTCAGGGTCACCGAGGTGGCTCAGTGGGCAAAGGTTGCTGTGCAAGCCAAAGTATCTGAGTTCAAATCCCAGAAACCCAGAACCTGAATGCATGTAAAAAAAAAAAAGAATGGGAGAGAGCTCATTCTTTCCACAGAGTTGTCCTCTGGGCTCCCACTTACGTGCAATAGCATTCAGAAGCTCCTCCCCCATCCCAGCATATGCATAAAAATAATAAATAAATAATCCACATTTACCATACAGAGGCCAGATTTACCATAGAGAGTTCAACCATTAAAGAGCACTGACTGCTCTTCCAGAGGACCAGGGTTCAAGTCCCAGCACCCACACGACAGCTCACAATGCTCCGGTTACAGAGATCTGATGCCCTCTTCTGGTTCCCATGGGTACTATGCACGCACATGTTGCATAGACATACAGGCAAAACATGTATAAACATAAAAAAGTAAAAGTATGTGCACCCACCACATACATTCCTCCCCCTACCCCCACTATCCTATACAGTGCTGCACCCCAGGACACCACGGGTTCTGTTCCTTGAGGATGACATAGTCAGGTTAGAATAGCTTGTACTGTAAGGACCCACGACTCACAGGCCACAGCATATGTGCACTTTGCTGGTGGCTTCTCTGTACCAGCTGAGGAATGATGTGACAGTGCTGTGCCCAAGACCCAGCCAATGTTCCCTTCCCTTCCTTCTCATCTCCTTGGTCCCCAGCCTCACATAGATTCCACCCTCCAAAACATAAGCCCCAGAAACCCTGGGATCTCACCCCAGCATTTGCAGTGCCTGCGGGCAGGACACCTGTCCACCTGGCCTCAGTTTTTCCCATCTGTAAAATGGGCGTGTTTGGCAATGAATGTAGAGAAGGTTTCCTCTTCTGAAACCAGTACTCTCTAGTAGTGCCATTTACAAAAGCCCCGTTTCTTCTCTGAGTGTGGCACAGAGGAAGACTGCCTGTGTATCATGCTCTAGGAGACATGGGTTGGGAATGGCGCAGTTGGAGAATAGACCATGAGTCAGGCGGCCCCTGACCTTCCCTGCCGTCCTCTCTGCTGTCCACTGTATTCATATCTGGGCTCATCTTGTCATGTGCTAATGTGGTGGCTCTGCTCGCCCCCTCCCCCACTGCCCATCCATCCTCTGGTCTAAGCAGCGATGCTGTGGATGGCAAGTGTCCTGTGTCAGTGGGGTCTTGCCACTTAGCGGGTTAGAGGTCTAGACTGAGGAACCTAAGACCATTTAGGAACCAAGGAACTACCAGGGCAGTCAGGACTGGGGTAGGGTCATCAGTGAGTCTGTCCTGGTCCTTGGGGACAGGTGTCACTTACAGGGGATAGGCAGAAGCTGGGGTCCGGCTTCCACCGTCTCAACCTGGATTTAGCAGAGTCTATAGGCAGCCATTGTCTGCCGGCTTCTGGACCAGTGGTTCTCAACCTATGGGTTGATTGGACCTTTCACAGGGGTCAAATATCAGATGTCCTGCCTATCAGATATTCACATTCATGACAGTAGCAACATTATAGTTATGAAGTAGCAATGAGATAACTTTTTGATGGGGGGGGTCCCCACAACATGAGGAACTGTATTAAAGGCTGAAAACCGCTGGTCTAGATGGACCAACAGTAGGAGAGTCAGCATGCAGACCCCATACAGCGAGCTTCCTGAACCCGCCAGACCCTCAAGTTCATTTGCCTCCTGCCCTCTGTGGGAATGGAGGGGACTCTATTCTTCAGACCTCCAACGTGACAGGACCTGGGCGACTCCCATCCTAGCATCAAGCCCAGAGACCCAATAGCAGCCGCTGGGTAGCTTGAGGCTTGCCCCCCCCACCCAGGGTATCTTGTGGGTCACATCTGATTAGTAAAGGTTCCTACACGGAGTCCCCTTGCCACAGGTCCCTTCCAAGACCTGCTGTTTTCCCTCTCAGTTGATGATGTGACATTCTGTGAACAGCGGGGGTCTACACCCGTCAGGTCAGATCTGTATAGCTGCATGTGGCTTCAGACCCGAGTCTGCAGGGTGGAACTGCTTCTGTGTTAGTCAGAGCCCTGGATGGGCCAGCGGGCACTGGTCTGTCAGAGGCCAGCAGTCTTACATTGTACCCTTGGGCATCTGGGCTCCCCTGATGCCTCTCCGGAGACAGAATCAATTGCCCCATCCCTGTGGGAGCTGAGAGTACATTGATGTCTTTCTAGTCACATGAAGTGGCTACTTGTATACAGGAGAACTGGAGATTGCCTCAGGTACCCTCATGTGGAGGTAGCGAACTCCAGAGCCTTGGCCTCTATCTGCCTCATGTCCCAGGGCAGGTAGACCCCACCCCTTGGGTGGTGACTCTTGCATTTTCCTTTTTTTTTTCTTTTTTTGAGACAGGGTTTCTCTGTCTGTCCTGGAACTCACTCTGTAGACCAGGCTGGTCTTGAACTCAGAGATCCACCTGCTTCTGCCTCCTGAGTGCTGGGATTAAAGGCATGTGCCACCACCGCCCGCCCGGCTCCATTCTCCCTTCACTCAGCCCTTGAGCCCACCCTTCCTTTTCCTGGTTATGAATGTTGGGGACAGGAGTGGCTCTTGTTGGTGGGCTCTGAGGGAGTGGTTCCCAGTTCCTTCATCTGGGATAGCTGTCTGGGCCACACTGGCTGCTTACTGTTGTTGGGGTAGGTGGGTGGAGTCTCGGTGCTGGGAGGCTTGCCCCAACAGGAGTCAGCTGAGATGGGTGTCCGCAGCAAGTGTCATCTTCGCATTGTCTGATAACCCGGAGCTAGATATTGTGGCAGCCAGGCGGGGACTTTGTGCACAATGGGTGTCCTCAGCGAAACCACAGAGGCGTTCATGGTGATGGCCCCAGTGTGTGGGGAAGCTGACAGGCCAGTGTCAGGGACAAACGTCTTAGGTGGGACTTTTATAAGGAAGTTGATCTGTTTCTTTACACTGTCCCCTTCAGCGTGACTTTGTGGTGACTGTGATCAGGGCCCATCCACTCTGAGGTGGATGCAGACCTTGTCAGGCTATACCTTTGGGAAGCCACTGTCACCTGCAGCTCTGCTGGGTGGCAGGGAGTGGCCCATCTGCCAGGCTGGCTCTGTGGTCTGCAGGTACCTGGGGCTCTGAGCCCCAAGGGACATGACTGACTGATCCCCGTGATTCAGGCTGCCCTGCAACAGGTCCTTAGCAGAATGCAGCATCAGCAGCTGTAGGCGGTACATGGCCAGGGTTGGCTGACAGAGGGTGGGGCAGAGGGAATGGCTCCTATAGGGGCTCCTATCCCCTGGTGCAGGTGGTTGTAGGCTGAACCCAGAACCCCAGATGATCAGTGTGAGGAGAGAGGGAAGCATCCCCACGTGTCTCTCTTAGCTCCCAGCTTATCATCACCCATCTACATTGGGCTTTGTGACCCAGAGGGGAAACTGAGGCTGCAGGAGACATGGTGCCAGTTGCTCTCTATATTCAGCTCTGGGCTGACACCCCAGCCCCTGCTGTGTTCTTTAGCTCCTGGCTTCTCACTCCAGCGCCAGGATAATCACAGGACCCACCTCCCATGGCTGAGACAGAGCAGGTGACATCGCTGGCAAAGGCAACAATCAGCCAGGACAGAAGACAGAGCCACACGAGGCAGGGACAGGAGACCCTGTTCTCCAGGAGCTGGAGGCAGTGCTGCAGCCAGGACACCTAGGGCCAGAGCCTCCCTCGCCCCATCTCTGGGCTTCAGTGCCCAGCTAAGGGATGAAGGAACACACAGGTGCACATCCTTTGCATGAAAACTGCCACCCAGCAAAGCTCCTGATGTTATATAGTAGTCAGTATTCAAACCTACTGCCTCTGCCTGCCTGTCTCTGTCTGTCTGTCTGTCTGTCTGTCTGTCTGTCTGTCTGTCTGTCTGCCTGCCTGCCTGCCTGCCTGCCTGCCTCTGTCTGTCTGTCTGTCTGTCTGTCTGTCTGCCTGCCTGCCTGCCTGCCTGCCTCTGTCTGTCTATCTGTCTGTCTGCCTGCCTGCCTCTGTCTGTCTGTCTGTCTGTCTGCCTGCCTGCCTGCCTGCCTGCCTGTCTGCATGCATGTCTGTCTGTCTGTCTGCCTGCCTGCCTGCCTGTCTGCATGCATGTCTGTCTGCATGCATGTCTGTCTGTCTGTCTGTCTGTGTGTCTGCCTGCCTGCCTGTCTGTCTGTCTGTCTGTCTGTCTGTGTGGGACTTTGGACAGTGTGTGTAGCCCAAGACTCTATTAGCCTCCTTCACTGTCTTAGTTAGTTCTTATCGCTGTGATAAAACATCATCACCAAAAGCAAGTTGGGGAGGAAAAAGGATTTATCTGGCTTACACTTCTGCATCACAGTCCATCATCGAAGGAAGCCTTCAAACAGGGCAGGATCCAGGAGGCAGGTGCTGATGCAGAAGCCACGGAGGATGCTGCTTCCTGGCTTCCTCCACAAGGCTTGCTCAACCTGCCTTCTTATAGAACAGAGGACCACAAGCCTAGGGATGACTCCACCCACAATGGGCGGGGTCCTCCCCCATCAATCACTAATTATAAAAAAATGCCCTACAGGCTCGCCTACAGCTTGATTTTCTAGAGGCAATTTCTTTCCTTTTCTTTCTTTCACCTTTTGGTTTGTCTATTTGTTTGAGACAGGGTTTCTCTGTGTAGCCTTAGCTGTTCTGGAACTCACTCTATAGACCAGGCTGGCCTCCAACTGACAGAAATCCACCTGCCACTGCCTCTCAAATGCTGGGACTAAAAATGTGTCCCACCACGCCCAGCTTAGAAGCAGTTTCTTACTTGAAGCTCCCTTCCCTCCAGTGCTCCTAACTTAAGTTGGCATAAAGCTAGCCAGTACACTGAGCCCCTCCTGTCCTCAGGCCCCATTGTAGTTGTAAGCTGTCACCTAGCAGCACAGGCTCGGTACCCTGTCAGGAGCCAGGAGGGGGCATGGGAAACAGGACCCTTTGAGGTCAAGAGTTAGGAGTTCAGTTCGGATGACAGCGGGGGTTTGCCTGATGACCTTCCCACCCAGAAGAAACAGGAAGGGCGATAAAAAAGAATCTGGTTTGGGTTGGAGATGGCTCAGCGCTTGAAGAACATTTGCTGCTCTCTTTAGAGGATGGAGATCTGATTCCAGCATCCACACCAGGGGGCTCATGACTACCTGCAACTCGAGTGCCAGGGGATCTGATGCTCTCTCTTTTAGCCTGTTCAGGTTTCTTGCTTTACTTTTTCATTTTCTCTTCCTTCCTTCCTTCCTTCCTTCCTTCCTTCCTTCCTTCCTTCCTTCCTTCCCTCCCTTCCTTCTTTCTTTCCCTCCCTACCTCCTCCTTCCTTCCTTCCTTCCTTCCTTCCTTCCTTCCTTCCTTCCTTCCTTCCTTTCTTTCTTTCTTTCTTTCTTTCTTTCTTTCTTTCTTTCTTTCTTTCTTTCTTTCTTTCTTTCGCCTTGGAGATAGTTTCCTTCAGTGGCCCAGGTTGGACTTGGAACTCACAGAAATCCTTCTGCCTCAGTAGCTCCAGTGTTGGGATTACAGATGGGAGCCACTGTTCCTGCCTTTCGTGAATACCTCTGCCTCTCATAGCCCAGTGCAAGACCTGGCATATGGATGCATTCTGATTTTTTTGGTTAGTAGATGCTCTAAGACTCAAAGGGGTTGCTGAGCCCCTGTTTTGCACATAGTCCAGGAGCTGACTCCTGGTTCCTTGAGACTTTGGCGGCTTCTACCTCCCTGTCACATCTCAGCCAGAGGCTCTCTCTTCTGCCTCTTTTCCTGCTCTGGGAGTCTCTGCTAACCCCACCAACCCCTGCCGGCTGACGCCCTCTCCTAGCCACTGGCTAACCTTGGCGCTTGGCCAAAGGCAGTTTCCATGTTCACTGGTAACTTACCACAGGTCAGGTGTGGCATCACGACCCTTGGCCTGTGCGTGTCAGCCTGTTTGGCCAGCCATGCCGAAGTGACAACTCCAGCTGAAGTAGAGTTACCAGCCACCCTTCCGACCTCTTGGCAGCCAGGGAATGGCGTTCCTGAAAAGCGTTGCCATTGGCAAAACTGCAATTAGCAAGATCAAAGTCTCAGAGAAAATGGGAGGGTAGGGGAAAAAAAAACTATAAAAAAACGGCATGAAGTGTGCCTTTAAAAGACATGGCAAACAGAAAGTCTTCAAGCCACTACTGCCAAAACCTGCTCTCCCAGGATCCTGTTGAAGAATTGTCTTCAGCTAGGCACCAGTTCCCGAATCGTGGATGGGGAAGTTGTGGTTGTCTTCATGTGTGAGGGAGGATCCTCCTGATTATCTTCTTGGGTCAGCTTTGGTCATTTCTGATTTTTGGATGTGTGTCTCCCCCCACCCCCTCCGTCTGCCTGGTGGTGTGGTTTAATGTAGCTCTGTCCTCCGGACAAGCTCCTAGGTTATCTGTAGGTTCCGTAGTGTTGACTCCTCTCTCATTCCAGCCTTGGTGAATACTGCCTCTGTGAGCAAAAAGAACGTGACTCTCCACTCACAGATGGGCAGATAAATGAAATGTGGTCTTAACCTCTGAGCCCTTCCACCTTTTTCTTTTCCTTCTGAGACATCTCACTATGTATTCCTGACTGGCCTGGACCTTAGTGTGTTGACCAGGCTGGCCTCGAATTCTCGTCCCGAGTGCTGGGATTATAGGTGTATGTGGCGTATGCTGCCACATGAGGCTCTATATGTTTGTTTGTTTGTTTGTTTTTGAGACAAAGTCTCACTGACCATGAAGCTCACCGGCTGACGCAGGTTTGGCTGGGCGGTTAGCTCATGGAGCCTCCTGTCTCTTCCTCCCAGTTAACCTGCCCTGTCTGACTTTTCTCTGGGTTCTGGGGATCAAACTCAAGGCCTCACACTTGTACAGAGGCGCTTTACCCACTGAGCCTCAGGTCCAACATTTGTTTTGTTTTTCTTTTTTGAGACAAGGTTTGCAGTAGCTTAAGTCTAGCTAGGCTCAAATTCAGTCTATATTGGAGGGTAACCTAATCCTCCTGACCCCAGCTCATGAGTGTTGACTTATAAGTCTGCACCAGCCACCATGCCCCAACAGATGAATTCATCTGTGCACATACCTACTCATGTATGTGTGTATGCACACACATGTCTGTGTGCACCGCAGTCTGCATATGGAGATCAGAGGGGACAGTTTTCGGGAGTTGGTTCTCTTCTTCCACCAGGTTTGAACTCAGGTTCTCAAGGTTAGCAGTACGTGCTATTACCTGTGGAGCCATCTCGATGGCTCTAGACTTAAATTGTTTGTTTGTTTGTTTTTTAAATTCCTGTCCCCCTTTGGTTTTTTTGAGACAGGATTTCTCTGTGTAGCCTTGGCTGTCCTGAAACTCTGTAGACCAAGCTGGCCTGGAACTCACAGAGCTCTGCCTGCCTCTGCCTCCCAAATGCTGGGGTTAAAGGCATACACCTCCACCGTTGGACTTCCCTTTTCTCTCAAATGTATTTAGAAAGATGCCATTGAGGAGCATAGGCTGTGAAGGTGCCAGCCTTCTTGCCAGGTGCTGGGCGGTAGTTTGCGGACTGTCTACATCCTGAAAGGTTAGCTTTTTTAATTTGTATACTAAGTATCCATTATTTAAAATGTGGCCCGGAGGGGGGGGGTCCCTGCCTTTCTACTGTGTATCTTTATCTTAGTCTGTGTCTCTGCTCCTTCTACCCATCACCGGATAAAATCTCTCTGGGGTCATGGGAGTGGGTGAGTCCACTCTCACCCCACTATACAGTTGCCAAGCCCCTGTGGGATCCTCAGGCCAGGACTCAGAGGGTAGGACTCCCCACCTTAGGGCTGTGCCCCTCCCCACCCCCCCAGCCTTACCCTTCCTTCCAGATCAGCCTGGAGCCCAGCCCGAGCCCTGAGCAAGTTTCTTCTGGGTGGGTTTCATTATTTTAAAGAAGTTACTGGGTTTGGAGTGTAGCTTGGTGGTCTGAGAAGTTTCTTCTTTATTGGGGTTTTTCTGGGATGCAATTCACATAGAACAGCTCCTCTAAAAACGTGGACTTCAGTGATTTTTGAACACTCAGGGATTGCACAACTGTCAGCACTGTTTATTTTAGGTCATTCTCCCCTCCCAAGACACCCTGGAAACACAGTGTGTGGCCTCTCTCTGTGGATTTTCTGGTTCTGGATAGTTCACACAGATGAGAATGGGTACAACGGCTCTCGTTCCTTTTCATTACCGAATAATTCTCCATCATACATGGACCACATTTTATTTATCTGCCCATCTTTATTATTATACGTAATTACACTATAGCTGTCTTCAGACACCAGAAGAGGGCATCAGATGTCATTACGGATGGTTGTGAGCCACCACATGGTTGCTGGGATTTGAACTCAGGACCTTCAGAAGAGCAGTCAAGGCTCTTAACCTCTGAGCCATCTCCCCAGCCCCTTTCATGTGTTTTAAAAGGTTTATTTATTTTTTAACATGTCTGAGTGTTTGCAGGTATGTGCTCTTGGAGACCTCTGGAACTGTAGTCACAGATGGTTGTGAGCTGCCAGGTGGTGCTGGGGACTGAACCTGGGTCCTCTGCAAGAGCACCCGCTGCTCTTAGCCCTTAGCCATCTCTCCAGCCTCATGAGAATTCATAACAAGTTCTTATACAGATATCTCCCTGGCTCCGCCTTTCTCTTTCATGGAGTCTCACTGTGTAGCCTGAGATGGCATTCACCTTACAGTGATCCTCCTGCCTCAGCCTCTAGAGTGCTGGGATTACAGGTGTGTACCATTGCACCTAGCTCGGGTCTAGTCATCGCCCCAGGATTCACCTCTTGAGGGACTGCTGGGCCTGATTGCTTTCCCAAGGCTGAGCAGCTCCAGGAGAGAGAGCGTGTCTGCTGGCATGGCGAGACACACTGTGGTTGGCATGGCTAGTGTTTTTTCTCATATTCAAGCTTGTCTGTCAACAGACAATTTGTGTGCGTGAGTGCGTGTGTACATGTGTTTGAGTGTGTACAGAGACCACATAGGTCACTGTCCACTGCTGTCCTCCTCAGTCACAGGCCACCTTATTTTCTCAGACAGTCTCTCATTGACCCTGTGAGACAGACTCTCAAGACTCACAGAGCTTTACTGACTGACCAGGGAGGCCCAGGGTTCCTCTTGTCTTTGCCTCCCCCCAACACTAGGTGAGGTGTACACGGCTGCGCCTGGCTTTTACATGGTTGCTGGCAATTTGAACTCAGGTCAGCACGGTTGCATAGCAAGCACTTTGAGGTCTGGTCCATCTCCCCAGCTCCCAATGAAAAATGTGAAGTCTCTTCATTTTAACGGTGACAAACAAGCTCCGGGACTTGGAGAGATGGCTCAGTGGTGGTTGGGAGTGCGGGCTGCCCTCCCCTCCTGAGGACCCTGGTTTGATTCCCACTCTGTGTGGCTAATTCCTGTGGTTCTAATTCCCGAGGACTCAGCGCCCTCTTCTGGCTTCCGCGTGCACTGCACATTTATGGTGGACATACAAACGCGAAGGCAAAATATTCATGTACACAAAATAAAAGTAAATCAAGCAAGCAAAACCACGCATTCCCTGACCTGGGGAGGGGGGACAAACAGCCATCCCTCTCTATGTCCTAGTTTCTGCATCTGTAAATGCATCAGGAAGGGGCTGAGTTAGTTAACGATTAGACATGCATAGAGTGGTTTCTGGAATCAGGAAGCCCTATGTCCGGCTAGTAACCGGCTGTGTTTTTCTATTGCTGTTGTAGGAATTTCAGAAAGGAACACAGGAGGAGCATTCAGTCACCATCATCAGACCTCTTACAGCTTACAGACTGCACCATTTATATTGTCTTCAGTGTCCCTCTGTTATCCTGAGCCCTGATCACTCACTCCCTGGTGACACAGGTAGCTTCTGATGTCATGGGGACATAAATTTCTTGTCTGTCTGTGAGATACTCATATGTGAGACCTAGCTTGGTTCCTTACCCCAGGGCCAATATCTAGGGGTGCAGGCCATGGGGGGGGAGGAGTTGTTATCAGCAACACAGGGAACCTTTGTCTTAGGATAGGTCCTTGCCTTTGACCCAGACCTGAAGTGTACAGGCTCCAGGCAGATATAGAGTGGGACACGGCCACTGAGGACAGGACTATAGATATAGATGTATTTGTGCTGAAAACAGAGTCTAGGGAAAGAAAGGCAGTCAGAAAAAAAATGACAACCCCAAAGAAAACTGCCTACAGCTGTGTTTTGGCTTCAGTGTGTGCACACATGTGAGTGTGGTACAATGGCATGATGTCAGGCATCATGTGCCCATTCCCTTTTGCCTCATGTCATGACACCTTCAGAGGAGCTGAAGCTGTGGGCTGTAGGGACTGTAGAGCGTGATGCGTAGGTTCAAGCCCGAGCCTTGCTCCCAGCTCCTGGTACGCGCATTCTCCATGCTAGAGTTTCTGAACTGTGAAGCAGGGATGATGGTGGTACCCGTGCCCTGACGCTGAGTGTAGGTCAGAAAGATAGAATCTGTCAGAGGAATGACAGCTGAGTCATATGCTCCTAGGTGTGCAACTTTCACAGGGACCCTGGTTACCAGGACACTCATGATGGCATCACAGGAGCCCTGGATACCGGGACACTCATGATGGCATCACAGGGGCCCTGGATACCAGGACACTCACGATGACGTCACAGGGGCCCTGGATGCCAGGACACTCATGATGACATCACAGGGGCCCTGGATATCAGGACACTCATGATAACATCACAGGGGCCCTTGTTACTAGGGCACTCGTGATGACGTCACAGGGACCCTGGCTACCAGGGCACTCATGATGATGTCACAGGGGCCCT
This sequence comes from Tokudaia tokunoshimensis, assembly GCA_036184795.1. Taxonomy (NCBI): domain Eukaryota; kingdom Metazoa; phylum Chordata; class Mammalia; order Rodentia; family Muridae; genus Tokudaia; species Tokudaia tokunoshimensis. The sequence goes on from BTHU01000020.1 coordinate 47,340,340, forward strand.
GGATACCAGGGCACTCTTGATGATGTCACAGGGGCCCTGGATACCAGGGCACTCTTGATGATGTCACAGGGGCCCTGGTTACCAGGGCACTCATGATGATGTCACAGGGGCCCTGGTTACCAGGGCACTCACGATGACGTCACAGGGGCCCTGGATACCAGGACACTCATGATGACGTCACAGGGGCCCTGGTTGCCAGGACACTCATGATGACATCACAGGGGCCCTGGTTACCAGGACACTCATGATGACATCTGGCTTCCCAGGTATGGGTGGCTTTGCAAGAGCCTTCTCTCTACTGTAGTTCTGACCAGCATATTGACTGGTCCCTGCTTATCAGGCAGTGGGAGCTGGGGGAGGTGGCCAGTGGCTGGGGCTCCGCTCCGTGTCTGAGGCTCAGCAGAGCTTGAGGAGTCCTCTGGTCACAGCATGTGCTCTAGATGAACCAGGCTTTTCAGACCTCAGCAGCAAAGGCAGAAAATCCCAGTACTGAGGAGACCAAGGCAGGGGCCAGCCTGGACAACACAAAACCTGTCTCATAAAAATGTCCCTTAAGAGTAAGAACTTTTTGCCTGCCCACTGTAGTTCCTCTACCAGGCTCAGTTTAGTTCTCGTTCAGTCCATCCTGTTTATCCTGGGGAGTAGGGGCAGCCATAGAGGCCAGCTGGGTTCTGGCAAATACTCCGGCTTCCAAAACTTTCTATCTAGCTTGGTGTAGAGTCACATGTGAGAAAAGATACAGGGAAGATAGCAGCGGTGGCGCACGCCTTTAGTCCCGGCACTTGGGAGGCAGAGTCTAGTGGATCTCTGAGTTTGAGGGCAGCCTGGTCTACAGAGTGAGTTCCAGAACAGCCAGGGCTACACAGAGAAACCTGGACTTGGAAAGAAGAGAGAGAAAGTGGGGGAAGGAGAAGATGCAGGGAGACCTGTGACCCTCATTCTCACCCGACCCTGATGACCTTTTCTGTCATTGCTGTCTCCTTCTGGGCCTTCAACACCAGCATAATCTGCAGGTGAAGAGCAGAGCCCCCTACCTGCAGTGATAAGTGTGTAATGACCGCTCAGCGGTGAAGAGCCCTGTCTGCTCTTCCAGAGGTCCTGAGTTCAATTCCCAGCAACCACATGGTGGCTCACAACCATCTGTAATGGGGTCTGATTGCCCTCTTCTGGTGTGTCTGAAGACAGCTACAGTGTACTCATATACATAAAATAATTTTTTTTATTTTTTGGTTTTTCAAGACAGGGTTTCTCTATGTAGCCCTGGCTGTCCTGGAACTCAGTCTGTAGAAGAGGCTGGCCTCGACCTCAGAAATATGCCTGCCTCTGCCTCCCAAGTGCTGGGATTAAAGGCATGCACTACCACTGCCTGACCATTAAATAATTTTTTAAAAAGAGTGTTTGTCTATGTATGTATGTATGTATGTGTGTGTGTGTGTTTGTCTCTCTGCATGTATGCCTATACATTTACCTGTCTCTGTGTGCTCATGTGTCTACATGTGTATGTATGCATTAGTGGAGTGGGTGTTTACTTCTGAGTGTGTTGGGGTCTGTGTTCTGTCTCATCTGACAAGGAAGAGTCCACTTACCAAGGGTATATGGCTGGCACCCAGGTCTGCTGGCCTCTGCCTGACTTCTCAGGACATTAGAAGGCAGGCTGGCCTAGTGACATGTGGGTACCACATAGGCCTCTGTGTGTATATTGATGGGAAGAACACACTGATGGAGTTTCTGGCTTAGGCTATTGAGGTTTCAAAAGTTTTTTTTTTAATGGTTTATTTTTATTTGAATTATGCCTATATGTGTATCTGTGTGTGGGTATGTGCATGTGAGTGCAGTACCCACAGAGGCCAGAAGAGGGCGTCAGATACCGTGTGCTACCTAATATTGGTGCTGGGAGCCAAACAAGTTCTCTGTAAGAGTAATCCACGCTCTTAACTGCTGAGCCATCTCTCTAGTCCCAGATGGGTTGTTTTTACATGTTTGTTTGCTTATTCTCAATATACAGAGGGCCTTGAGTTCCGTTGACTTGAGCAATAAAAAAACCACTGTGTTCGGAGCAGGTCTTAAGGTAAGCGTTGGCCTGAAAGGCAGCAATAGACCAGTTGGCGGGGGAAGAAGAGAAGCAAACAGGCCAGAATCTTGTAGGAGATGTGGCCCGGGTTTGGAGTGAGAGGTGGGAGGGGCCTCACAGGTTCCCAGAGCAGCCAAGCCTCATGTCTAAAGTCAAGCAGGCACCACATGGCCTGCCGTTGCTTCACGCCGTTTTTTTTTTGTTTTTTTTTTAACCAGCCCGTGGAACATGTGATAGGAAACCCCTTACAGAAGCCAAGATCCTGAGGGTACTCTCTGTGAATGGGTGTGGTTGCTGCAGCGCGCTCCCAGTGGCCATAGATGAGCCTCATGAGCTTGTCAAGCTGGAGATCCAAACATCTCCGGGGCTCAGCACCACCGCTCCCGTCTCCAGAAGAGAGAGGAAGCTGGCTCACGCGTTACTAGTCTCTCTTTCTCTTGCTCCGTTTTAAACTTTTAGAAGCAAATTTACTATGGGGGTCTCACTCCGTAGCTCCCCATGGCCTGAACTTGGCACTGTAGCCCAGACTGACCTTGATGTGCCACTCTGCCCAGCTGCCAGCTAGCCTGTTTGTTTGTCCTGAGGTCCTTTGCTCTGTCCCTTCAGACACAATGGTTCAGCCTTAGATGACATCCATCACGCCAGTCCTGGGTGTACGCAACCCCCCAGGGACCTGCTGTGTCTGGTGGCTGACAACATAGAGCTTCTGGCAGAACACTGAACACAGCAGGGAGAGCTGGGGCCTCCGTCCTTCTGTCTGTTCACCTGTCTGTCCCCCCACCCCCACCCCCATGCCCCCACTCCACCCCGGGTCAGGACAGACTCTCTGCCAAGTGAATTTCAGAGATTTGGGGAAGGAAGCCGAGGGGACAATCGAAGGGGTCTCCTGGGAGGGATGACAGGGACTCGATGGCTCAGATACATCACGCTAGCTACTCAGGAGCCCGAGGCAGGAGGATTGTAAGTTCAAGGCTACCCGGGGCTAGGTTTTGAGTTCAGAGCTAACCTGGGCTGTAGAGAGAACTCAAGGTTGGCTGAGCAACTTATAACATGATGTTCTCAAAAGAATATGAAAAGAAGACTGGGGATAACGCTTAGCCACAGAGCCCCTTCCTGTGAATTGCCACAGAGGGGCTGTGGGGTGGATGACTCAGTGGTGGAGCCCCTGCCTAGAATCCCCCAGTGAGGGGCTGGAATGTGGTTCCCCTGCATCCAGGAGGCCCTGGGTTCTATCTCCATTATCCAGAAAAAGAGGCGGAGTAGTATTAGGATGACCTCATCTCTGGCAGGGACAGTAGACCCTCTACTCTCTGCATGTCCATGTTAGTCTACATTTAGGGGACCCTGGAGAGGGGCCTGCACAGATTTTGTAAACACTGGCTCCCCTGGAGGGCCAGCAAGGAGGCCTGTGGCCCCCGGGGCTCACAGCTCCTGAGCTCTATAGCCTGAGTCACTGTGGTGAGTGCTTCAGACTTGTTTAAACTCCGGAGAGGAAAGGAGCCGTGTCTCAGGGTGGCTGGCGCCTGTTTCCTTGTGCCCACAGGGAGCGTGGAAAGAGTTCTGGATTCCAGAAGAGACTTCTTGGAGCCGTTCCCTGGTGGCTGGACACAGCCTGTACTTCCCCAGCTGCTGCTGCTGACCAGGCCTAAGGAGCCCAGAGCAGCAACCCTGAACAGACACCCTCTCAGAACAGTGGCGGCAGCCCAGCTTTCTGAGTCTTGGGCTTGCAGGGGAGTCCCAGAGCCAGGGTTTGGATCATGTTTAGACGGGGCAGGGCGGCCAGGAATCTGTTCCTTTATTTGGGAGCTAAATGGATCTTTTATTAGGATCAGCAAAATCCATTTTTAACTGAATTTGAAGGTCAGCCCAGTTTAGGTTTCTTCCTGACCATGCTGGGTCCCATCTATTGTGTCACACATCTTGGAAGTGGCAATCCTGGGGACAAGTCCTGGGGAGGGATTCCTTGCAGGGGGTGGGGGGGGCACACAAGCCCTGCCACCTGCCTTTGATCTTTTGAGAGCCTCTAAATTCCATGTTTTCAGAGAAACATTTGGACATTTATTGAGCACCTACTACATACAGGAGAGCAAGACCTGGGTCCAAATTGTTCAGAGTCTAGTGGAAAACCCAGAGAGTTCCAGATAGTGGGACTAGAACCGTGCTGGGGTTGGCCTATGGGGTCTGCAGGGACTCCAGGAAGCCTTATAATGCCTGGAACCCTCCTAGCTTTGGAATTTCTGATGACACTCCCCCCCTCCCCCCAATTTAGGGCCTGGAATCCTGATCAAGGTAGCTCTTCAAATTGCACTTTGGGAGGTCGGCGATGGTAGCTACGAGTGTGCCAGCCTTTCTGAGGCCCTTTGTGAACTCCACACACCAGGCCACCAGGACTGGCTCCACTCTGGGTCCCTGGTCACTTTCATCTTGGAACTGGATCCCTAATCTACTGGAACGTAGGGTGTTTCTGAGGCTCCAGAGCGGGAGGTCTCTGGAGGAAGCGGTGGCCCCGGTGGTGGGAAGCCTGGGGCCTCGCCCCAGCCTGGTGATTGAGAGGTGCAGCCTGGCAGTTGGTGTCAAGTAACTGTCCCTCCATGTGGTACGGACAGGTTTTTGATGCTATTAATGGTTGCTTATTTCTATGAGCAGGCAGCGGCTTCTGCTTCTGGCCCAGAGTTCTTCTTCCAGGGGAGAGAGGCCACGTTCTCCCGGCTGTAGGGAAAATAGACCCTCTGATGGCCAGGTGAATAGGGTTGTAAGTGGTTGGCAGCTGCCTGCTGGGTGGGCCACGGGGGATCACATCTCTGTACTGCTATGGCTGAGCTCAGAGATGGATGGACATGCGCAGAGCTGGACGCCCTGCTTATCGGGAGCTGTAATCTCTTCGGTGAGGTTGGAATGGGCACAGCATAGATTCATCTAATGGGGCGAGCGTAGGCAGTGGCCCACACCCTGCTGATCAGGATGGATGGGGAGATGCTAATGCCCCTGGGAGGTTCACCAGGGTCCTCTTTAGCCATCTCCCCAGGGTTACCCACTTGCTCTGGACATCTGACCTCTCTGCCCCTGCTGGTTGAGTGGTTCCTGGCCTTATACTCTGTAGCCTGGGCTTACATCCAGGGCTGTCTCCTGTGGCTTCCCTTGTTGGGTGGAGCCTGGCTGGGACAAGCCGTCCTTCTGTTGGTGGCAGGGCTGTGTGGAGTGAGCAGGGACAGCTGGAGCTTTGACCAGAGGCCTGGCAGGAGGGAGGTGTTCATTTAGAAACACGAATGCCCCCGTCCAGGGACACATGGCAGTGTGCCTGCGGTGTTTATTTGACCCCAGGGGATTGGCAAGCTGCAGGAAGGAGAGGTGCTCCCTCCCCCCGCATCCACCCCCCCCCCATCTCTTCTGCGTCTGTCAGTCTGCCTTGGGTGGGAACCAGAGTTTACGCCTCCGCTTGTGTTTCTCTGTGAAGGCTAAGTTTGGGAGCTCTGCCTTCAAAAAGGACTGAAGTGGGACATTCTGTTCAGAGGGTGTACTATGTCCCCACAGCCCCAGGTTGGGGAGTGTTTGGAAGCTCAGGGGACCTGCAGACCCCTTTGGAAAGCCAGAGCACCTCAGCATGCAGGTAGACCGGACAACGGGCAGTAGCCTACTGCGGCGGTCCCAGCACCATTGGGGCTGTGCGGGTGGCCACTGCAGGCCGCTAGGTTGAGGGTTTGTGACTCTTTGCTTGAAGAGAGGACCCCCTTCTGACCCTGACTTCACCTCTTCTCTCTGCTCTCTAAATAAGAATAGCAAGGGGCTGTCACCTTCCCATCCCTTCTGTCAGCCCTCCTCCACATCTGAGGACAATCCCGCCTTCTCCGTCACCTGCTCCAGGCACCTCTGTCACTCTCTGTCCCACCTGCCTCCTTCAAGTGGCTCCGGTCTCACTTTACCCCGCAGTGGGACCGTCTTTGAGAAGCTAGTTTTATATCTCTGTGGGGCTCTCGGGAACCTCTCCGGAGGATCTTGGATGCTGTCTTCATCTGTAGCCCAGAGGGCTCCTCCATTACTCCGACATCACAGTTGTAAGCCAGCGGTTTTGCTGGACATAGGAGGACCTGACCTGATGCCCTGGTGGTGGCCTGTCCACTCTGGGGACACTGATCAGAGGTATTGTTTGAGCGTCTCGTGTCACACAGCAGTTCACAGTAGGGTAGAACTTAAACTTAGTGCGTTCCCAACCCTGACATGTATTCTGGGCTGTGGGCTGACACACGCCACTCCTGTACGGTGTGGGTTAGCCTGGGGGCGGGGGCACAGGGGATTGTGACTGACAAGGGGCTCTTTGTCCCACGTTTTGTTCGTTTGTCTGTTGTTTTGTTTTTCAAGCTAGGATTTGACTGTGTAGCCCAGGCTGCCCTGGAACTCACTCTGTAGACTGGGCTGGCCTCAAACTCAGAAATCCTCCTGCCTCTGCCTCCCAAGCGCTGGAATTAAAGGTGTTGTGCCGCCACTCCCCCAGCTGAAACCTCAATATTTTGATTGTGGTAAAACTCATGTAGCGTGACCTCAACTGGTCCAGCTACGTCAGGTGGTCCAAGTCCTCACGTTGCCTCAATCCATCCCCAGCACTGGCCATCTTCGCAAAGGGACGCTCTGGCTTCCTTAGGTCCCCATGCCCTGCAGTCATTCCATCCTGTTCCGTGAACTCCATTTCTCTGGGTGCCAGTCAGCGTTTTAACAGATGCGGGTAGGGCCTCCGGCAGACTGGAATAGCCAGAGAGAATTGAATATCGTCTCTTTACATCCTGTGGAGATGTAATCTCTGACCCTGAGAACCAGAGGTGTTTATAGAAGCACCCATGGTGGCTTGTATTTGTCCTGGGCAGCATTGGGGTGTTGGGGCACGGGGATGGGGCTGAAATCCTTGGCCTCTGTGTGATGGACAGGCACTCTGCATGGAAACTACAACCCCAGCCCTCTGTTTTCTTGTTACTAAGAGACATGGTCTCACTAAGTCCCCAGGCTAACCTTCAACTTGTAGTAATCCCCCTGCCTCAGCTTCCTGAGTGCTGAGATTGTAGCCCTACTACCGGACCTGACTTGATTGCATGCTGATTAGTACTGTACCACCGTACCCCACCTCCCCTAGGGTCAGGTCTGCGGTTTGAACATCAGTTCCTGCATGAGAATCTGAGATGGGCAGGGTAGGTAGTCGCCACACATCTGTCTTCATGTGGTGTGACGGTTGCCTGGCCTGCCACACACTCTGTTTGTTGTTGTTGGTTTTTTTCTTGTTTTGTTTTTAGTTCTCTGAGTCCTTAGGTTTTAAGATTTCTAGATGAGGAAGGCGGAGTCCTGAGAAGGATTTTCTAGCAATCAGCCTCATTCCAGTGACTCAGGTGGTCAAGGCAGAAGAACCACAGGTTCCGAGCCAGCCTGGGCTACAGAGTGAGCTCGAGGATAGCCCGTGCAACTTAGCGAGACCTGGTCCCAAAGTTAAGGTCAAAGAATTCCTTAAATGTGTGTTTCTTACTATCTGCAGGTGGTAAGAGATTTTTTTTTTAAGTGATTCTTTTGTTGTTTTGAGCTCCCGAAAAGGGAACTTTGGGCAAATCTCACACTGGTGGGAAGAACAGAGACAATATTCAGGTGTGGTGTGTGGGTGCTGTTGGTGGCTCTGTCCCCTGTTGTGTGAGATGCTTGCTGCTTTGCCAGGGTTGTTGAAGACCTGGGCCTTATCCAGGATGTGGAGAGGCTGGTTGTACTGGCTGGTTTTGTGTGTCAACTTGACACAGGCTGGAGTTATCACAGAGAAAGGAGCTTCAGTTGGGGAAATGCCTCCATGAGATCTAACTGTGGGGCATTTTCTCAATTAGTGAGCAAGGGGAGAGGGCCCCTTGTGGGTGGTGCCATCCCTGGCTGGTAGTCTTGGGTTCTATAAGAGAACAGACTGAGCAAGCCAGGGGAAGCAAGCCAGTAAGACACATCCCTCCATGGCCTCTGCATCAGCTCCTGCTTCCTGACCTACTTGAGTTCCAGTCCTGACTTCCTTTAGTGATGAACAGCAATGTGGAAGTGTAAACTGAATAAACCCTTTCCTCCCCTACTTGCTTCTTGGTCATGATGTTTGTGCAGGAATAGAAACCCTGACTAAGACACTGGTGTTGGCTGGTTCTCACCTGAGGAACCTCTCTTCCTTGTGCCCACGCTGAGACACACTCTGTGCTGGAGACCTCACTCTTTCTTCACCACATCCTCTGTGGAGCTTCACCCTGGTCTTTCCCCTGGTGGTGGCACTGTTCCCAGGGGCCTGTCCCCAAGGCCAGGAGGCAGGTGCCTGGCAGCTGGGGAGCCAAGGCCTGGGCACAGAGCCGTGACCCAAGGAGATATGAGGATGAGAAGGGTCTTTGTCCAGCTAAGGAGCTCACGGACCCTGTCATCATGATAAGGCCACCAGCATTTATGGGTGCCCTTTGATACCCAGGACCCATAGATGAAAATTGTTCTCCCCTCTCTAAAGAGGTCCCAGGTCCCCCAGGCCAAGCTGGGACGTGGATATCCACCCTTGCTCACTCCGGGAGCCTGCAGTAGGAGCCTGGCGAGTAATCCCAGGGCCCTTCCCTGTCTTGCCAGGCACATCCCAGTCTAGACGCTGAACTCTAGGGCCCACAGTGGAGCAAGACTCAGCTGATGGGAGCCAGGGCTAAGGACCTCCGGCCTCCACCTCCTGGCTGCACCCCAGCCCTCTGAGGAGTCCCCAAAGGCTCTCCTGTGCTCTCCCAGCCTCCCCCCAACTCACTTACTGACTTCTCCCCTTTCCTTTTTCCTTCCCTCCCCCATTTCTCTCTCTCCCCTCATTCTTCCTCTCCCTTCCTTTCTAGTCCATCAGTGTCCAGGGGAGCATGGCCCTGTCTCTGGTCCATCTGTCGCAGGGGAGGCTTCCATGGAAGCCCCTGAAACCTAAATTCTTACTGTCCATACCTGACTGTCCTCTGCCCTGTTTTGATGGCCCTGGGTGGAGGCCCCAGGCCTAGCTCTTGCCTGGGTATTCCACACACAGGAGTCCTTAGTGGACAGTCCACAGGCCCCAAAGGGACAGCTGTGCATTCTTGTGGGCATGGTCCCAGGCGGTGGCAGGAGCTGTCAGAGCCCACACTGAGGACCGGCAAGGAGCCTTAGGATGAGGTGACCCAGGTGGCTTTATGGTTAGGTCCCCCTCTCTCCTGCCATAGGCCCCAAGCCTATGGACAGTAGGTGGGCTTCTGGGCCTCGGTCACAGGCTTTTAGTCAAGGGCCACAGGGAAGAAAGAATAGAGGGGCCTGAGGCCCCCTTGCTTTGTGAATGAAGCATCCTGGGTCTCAGGGTCAGAACTGCTCTCGTTGACGCTCTAGGATGTAGTTTAGACCAAGTGAGGTGGAGAGGGGCATGTGTGTCCCAGGCACGGTGAGATCCTGGGTTCATCACCAGCACCCCAAAACAGACCCAATGCAAACAGTGTCAGTTATATGTTCACAGAGCTGGGCGGCACCCACCACCGGTGGGCACCCCATGTGCTTCCTGGTTCTGGACTTCCCGTGTGGGTGAATCAGGTGCAGCAAGTCTTATGCCTGGTGTCTTCT